>NW_024121466.1:384882-959406 GCF_016745375.1 Pimephales promelas
CTACATAGGCTACATGCAAAGTTATTTTAAATTTTAAATCACATGATTTTAAACCAACATTTGATAGATTATAGCATGTGCACCGCAAGTATTTTTTTTAATGCGTGTATATAGAAACATTTTAAAAATAAAGCAATTTTATTTTATTCATATTTGCTGTTGATTGGAAGCAAAAAATGTCAAAGTAGTCTAATTGTCTCTAATTTTAAAGGTACAACTGTAAACATCTTAAAAATACCAGTAAACATTCAAAGGAAAATGCTAAATAATAACAGCATCAGGAAAATAAATCTTGTCAGATGTAGGGAAAAAAAACCTAATAAAAGCCTACATGTTCCTCTTAATTTGCTGTTCAGTGAGACATGTCTGGAAGCTTGTTTTCGCCACAGAGTGAGAAATAAAAAAGGTAATTGCGACTTTTTATCTCACTACTAGTCAGACTTTTTTATCTCAGAATTTATATAAAGTCGCAATTGTAGGTTATAAAGTAAGACTTTAGTGATATAAAAGTCGCAAATGTGTGTTATTAAGTCAGATTTGGTGATATAAAGTCGCAATTGCGTGTTATTATGTCAGAATTATGAGATATAAACTAGCAATTGCAAGGCTACTTGAAATTCTGACTTTATAATACGCAAATTTGGAGATATAAAGTCGCAATTGCATGTTATAAAGTTATTGTTCAAGTTCAAGATATTGAACTATTCTGAGGTAAGAAATAAGTAGCCAGATTTTTTTACCCTTAAAATTTGACTTTATAACTCACAATGGGAGAATATAAACTCGCAATTATGTTATACATTTCAGAATTGCAAGGAAAAAAAGTCAGAATTATGATTTATAGCACACAATTGCGACTTTATTTCACACAATTCTGTCTTTATAACATGCGACTGAGGCTTTATTTCAGGCAATTCTGATTTATATCTCACAATTCTAAGAAAGTCAGTATGCGAAATGTATAGACCATTTCAAAAGGTGTAAACAACACTGGTCCAGAAACACTTCCTGTTTCAGTTTGTAACTGTTTTCTTTAAAGAAAACATCTTAAAGATCCTTTTTTAACTTTTTGATTCAATTTTAAATGTTCTGTTGGTTGTATTTTATCCCAGCTTTTATGTAGTGTTAAAAAACTGAAACAGGAAGTGCTTCTGGACCAGTGTTGTTTACATCTTTTGAAATGGTCTATACTCGCAATTGTAAGGAAAAAGTCACAATTATTTTTTTTTTATGTTTTACTCTGAAAGCTCTGAAAATAACTTCCATACTAGTGAGTGACCATTTATATTTAAATGTAGCTATTCTTGGAAGATCAATGTGCGATTGCTCACCAACTCTCTACAATAACTATCAATAGATGGTTTGCAGTTACGTGATTGTGTTGACGCGCGGAATGCAGATGGAGGGCAAGGAGTGAAGAGCGCAATGGACGAGATGGAGGAAAATCCGTAATGTACTACTTTAGACGCTATTACAAGAGAAATATATCAACAGAAAATCGAAACATATGTTGGACGTGATCCTTATGTTATGTAGAGGACCGATTTTCAACTGAATTGAGAGATTTGCCTGCCATCGAGGCGGTAGACATTAGCAACTAACTCGTCTTACAGACATACTTTAACTTTACAAAGTTCGGAAACTGGTACATTACACAAACAGCCACAAAAGTGTTATTTATGTGGCTTATAATTACATTATTCAGGTGTTTAAATACAATGTATTAACTCACATTTGACGAAGTGATCACTGTACACACACACAGGCATTTCCCATTCGGCTCCTCCCGACCGCAGACGTAGGTTTGCAAGGCATTTTTTCTCCGGTGTTTTTCTGTCAATTTCTTGTATTTTCCCCTCTTATGAACAACAACTTTTGGCACACGATAAAAACTCCTTGTGGTTTGATCGATTTGAGCAACCATAAACGAAGCAAAACATAGGCATTTTGAGTGTGTTATAGTGCTTCCTAAATATAGAAATTCACTTCCTGCCCTCCATCTGCATTTCGCGCCATGGCAGCGCAGTGGCATGACGTCACGTGAAAACAAGCTATTCTTAATGTGCATGTGCCATCAGTGTTTATCACAGGATCGCGTTTAAAGTCTGTTTAGAGAGAAATTAGGGGTGTCGTCCCCTAATTTAATAACAAATTATCATTTCGACAGAAGTGAATCAATCAAAACTTTAGCTGGAAATAGCCTAAGATTATTCACGAACCGCTATAAAGCCAAAACAATCTTTGTTACATTAAATTATATGCAATTATGCGTAGCCTATCTATGTAAAGTTGCTTTGAAACAATCTAAATTGTTAAAAGCGATTATATTACGTTACAGTCTCCACTATGTATTGGACCATCCAGCTACGTCATCGTGCTACAGGCTGCAGCGAGGGGTGTCTCTGAAAAGGGCTGCTTTGCTGCTGCATTGCTGCTGCATTGCTGCTGCTGCTGCATTGCTGCTGCTGCTGGTGCTGCTGATTCTGCTGCTGCTGGGGCTGCTGACGCTGGGGCTGCTGCTGCTGCTGTTGCTGCTGGGGCTGCTGCTGCTGGGGCTGCTGCTGCTGGTGCTGCGCGCGGAGGCGGCGGCGGCGGCGGCGGGTCAGGTGCGGATGGAGATGCAAGCGCCAGGCGAAGTTTCAAGTGGACCTGGTGATTGGATGAGAGCAGTTGATGAGAGGAGTTGATTTATATGCTGGTTGTGGTTATATAGTACAATCCTAACAATATGAATATAAAAAAGAATGTAACCCGTCAAGTTCTCTGCAGCTGTACAGCCAATAGACTGAATTGAATTTTTTTTATTCTTTTTTTCTTCTTCTATTCATATTGTTAGGATTGTACTATATAACCATAACCAGCATATAAATGAGGATATTAATAATGAACAATCTTTGAAATCGTATACCCTAGCTTTAATATATACATTTAAAATATTTTTTTTTATAATATTAATATACAAAAATAAGCATTTATATTATTATATATTATTATATACATTCATTTTTTTGAATAATATAAATATTGTAATTCATTTGATCTACCCCTAAATAAAATAGTTTTTGGACAACATTTTGACCCATCCCTATTTGTCTGAGGTTAAGCTCCAATTGGACACATTGTTGTAGGGGTTGTTGTAATATATCGAGAAAACACACATTGTTGTGTGATAGATAGATAGATAGATCTATCTATCTATCTATCTATCTATCTATCTATCTATCTATCTATCTATCTATCAGCATCATCTTTTAAACATCATTAAACATTCAAATGTATGCATTACATTTGAAAAGATTAGAGGATTATAATAAAAGCTAATACAGATTTTTCGTTATCAAAGTTTATAGTTGTAACAAAAATCAGAAATCTCACCCTCCTTACCGTTTTATATAATAATTTCCTTTTCCTCAGTCGAGCGATTACTCTCATCTAAACGCTGAAAAGACGTTTTTCGACGAAAAGACAGGGGCACGCTGTTTCGTGAGAAATTTTCATTTTTAAATGCCTTAATTCGGGAATTCGTAATTAGCGCGTGTGCAATGTGCAATGTGTAGCTAACCCTCGTGTGCAATGCGCGTGACGTCTGCAGACTCTGCACGTGTCTTGCGGAAGAACACTGTAGCCGGAGCTAACTTCTCTCCATTAATGTCAATGGCGAGTCACGCAGGCACTGGGCAACTCCGCATCTGAGTCAGTAAAATAGTGCGAATATAAACACTTATTATTTTGTTGAACAGACCGGAGCGACGGCTGATGGGGGCGTTTCAGGACCGCCCACGTGTAGAAAACGAATTTAAGTCATTTATTAGTTTTTTTTGTCTTTGAACTAAAAAACGAATAAACGAGCCATTTTCTCGTTCTCTTACGAGAGGTTCTCACGTATTGCGTAAGGCAAGTATAACGTATAATAATATTATAATGTATATAGGTTGTGCAAATTATTTTGTTTGTCCGAACTAGTATTTTGCTAGTTCAGTTCACAATGTAGCTAGCACGCTATAGTGGTTAATACACTGCAGCAAGCTTTATGGAAAAGAACATGTGACATACAAAATGCCTGGATTGGTTTGGTGCACCTCCTCAGAAAAGATGCCTAAAAGTATGGTGTCCTTGATAACATATCATGCTTCCCATTTGAAAACTTCCTTGGCATGGGTGTCTTAATAAACAATAGACAGTCATCGCTCAGTTATTGGCCCTTGGACTCCCCCGGCACCTCTTGTACAGCATTAAGTTTTCTGCTATGAAGGTATATTCTAGGCATATGTCTTAGTGTCCATCGTTTTAACAGTATTGAAAACAGTGCCTTTAGTTGTATTTAATTTTTTATTTTTTTTTGCAGATTTACAGAGACTGCAGAATGAAAAACAAACCCTAAGGGAAAGCAATGCACCAGCAGGTGAGAATATGCACTCTTTCTTAAATTTAACTTTTTTGTGTGTGATGTAGGTCCAAAATTATCATATGCCTTTCATTTTGTAGCGTCAGATGACAGCGGCTCACTTTAAGAGCAGGCGAAGCAAGTTGGGATAATGTTGAAGATGTTTGCTCACACTGGGCAATCAGGTACAACTTGCAAACAACTTAAGCGTTGGTTGTTGGTTTAATTCCCAACGGGGCCCATCTGCACATGTAGTAGACCTAGATATAACTCATAGTTTAGTAGTTGAGGGACCCGGACTGACTACTTTATTCTTTTATTCTGGGAACCCCTGTAGGTGCAGACGTCTTGGAGAGTTTGGGCGATGTTGTGCGCAGCATGGACAACAAAATGGACTCTATGCTGCATCATTTTGAGTTATCCCTGCCAGGGGATCTGTTACTCCCACTAGACACCCAGGAAGATTTGGCATCACTTGACAACAGTATGAGGCAGGATAAAGAGCTCCATGTACAATTTGTAAGTGTTCTGATTTCGTTTATATCGCAATAGTGTAAAAAAAAGTTTTTTTATTTCTTTCTAAAAAGTAAAATTAAGATTGTACACAGCATATTCTACAGTATGAATCCACACCCTCTTACATTTTAAATTTATGAGAAGCTTCAGATAAATGTAATTTGTTAAACTTTTTTTTCAGGGACCTAAAGACAACCGTGTGGCGAATGCTTCAGAGTATCTTCTCTAATCACCGTTCCATCAATATAACCTGGTCTGGTGTAGGTGATAAAGCATGTTTTAGAGACATGTTCCTGAAGACCATTGTTCAAAGAAAGTTGGATATATATATTTTTTTTTATATTTAAGTAGATGTGTATGACTTTATGCCTTTCAAATGGAATGACAGATCTTTATTTTCTACAGGAGCCATCCGAAAGAACCCGGCGACCCAGGATGCCACTGATGAGGCGATCCAGGTTAACATTACACATCACCTGAAAGGAGCATCTGACTGTGCAGGTGGAAAAAGGCACCGCTGAGTGGGACCCACAGCCGACCCCTTAAACCTAGGCTGACTACTGACACCCCAGCATCACTTGACAACTGGAAGCCTTTTTTTATCCTGCAGACAGTAACTTCAAGACATCTAAAAATGGCTTGTTACAGTGCTTAACTCTTCTATTTAAATATAGCTTGTAAATCCTAGATTATACATCTAATACTTGATTTCTGCACATTATCTGGTATCAAATATTCTACTTGCCGTGACTTTAGTATTGGCTTATTTCATTTCGTCAGTGCTTAACGATTCTACATGCTCTATGCACGAACCCTGCTGACGTATGTCCGAAAGAATCTCAGCCAGCTTCTTTACTTCCACAAGCGCATTCTGCAGGCAAAGTATATAGCGGCAAAACTTTAATAAAATTCATTTTCTTTCACTTTTCAATTCCTCACAGTGTTGTTAACATCATTATCGTTAACCGCAAGAATTTTTTGTAAACAGTGAGTGTAACTTGCCACTATCTCCACCTAATGCAAAACCGGCTTCTGACGCAGCACCGGATGTAACTGGGTGTCCTGAGACAAACCCGGAAGCGATCGTGCATAGAGCCTGTTATAGTTTGCAAATCCTGTTTCATGCCTGATATTTGATATTGCACATTAACTAGTACCAAAATTCGACTTTAATTCCATCAGTGTGCTTAACTGTTATTCTATTAAAAATAGCTTGGAATACTATTTCATACCTCTGATACTTGAAATTGCACATTACCTGGTACCAAATATTCTACTTCATTCTGTCACAGTGCTTAACTCTTATTCTATTGTTAAATATAGCTTGTAAATCCTTGTGCCACAGGTCAGCATTGCAGTTATAATGGTATATTCTCAAATTATTTGGTGTCCTTCACTTTCTTTGGTACCAAATATCCTCATTACTTGTGTTTACTGGTAATTCTTTTCATCCCAGAGCTGAACTCTTTATGTTATTAGCAAGTATTGTAAGTGTTATATATATATATATATATATATATAGACACACAGTGTTTTTTAACTAAAAATGTATTGGAAAGCTGTGTGTATTTGTATTTTTCTGTTATATTTCAGCGATCTGACATTGTTTAATGACAGTTACTGTACTTTCAAATGTGGAAATAAAATGTCAAATGAAAATTTGTCTGGTTTGAGCAATCATTATTCTTGATAAACTGCATGCTGTAAATATTAAATTAAATAAATAAATAAATATATAGGCTAGTGCAATAAGCGGCGGGCCGCGGTCAGCTCGCTCGAAAAGAGCGTTTGCCTCCGACGGGCCGCTGAAGGTCCGCCTTCGGTATAGGCGGCGGAACGGCGGCTGGCCGGCGGGCCGTCCGCGGAACGAAGGCGGTAGGAAGGCGGCAGACGCTTTTAAAAAGCGGCTGCCGCCGGCGGTCCGCCGTCAAACGTGTTTGCGATTTCGCCTTTCTGACGCTTCTACTGCCTCCGGAGCGCCGCCGGCGGCCCGCCGACTCATTGCTATCTGGGTACGCAGGCGCGTGTTGTTGTAGTGTGCACTCCTAGCCGACTGAAGTGCATATTGTGACATTAATGGTGACGCAAAAGTGTGTGAAATTCAATGTAGTATGATACTACATTGAATTTCACACACTTTTGCGTCACCATTAATGTCACAATTTTGCACGCGGATTTCCCACACAAAACGCGCGTCTAAACGCAGAATAAAAAATGATGACGCAACGCCACTTTTGCGTTTTCTCTTCAGAATCGTTTCCGTGTAATCATATCAGATTGCCAAGAGATGGATTAAAATGGGAAAAAGTCTGGGAGGAGCTATAGATCATTTAATTTGTCAATCATCATTACACAAGAATATAAGCAGCTGTTTCCCTAGTGTGACAGTTCTTCTGGCATCCCTCCATTATCTCATCTAATGCATTATTTATATTCATTCATAAGTGTGTGTGTGGGGTGGGGTGGGGGGGGACTCAAGGATTATATAAACATGCAAACTCGTGAAACTGCAGTTCAATGGCACTAAAGGTAAATTTAAATGAACTACTCAAGCATACTTCTAGGTGGCATTATGATTTTATGGAACAGACAAGGTGCCATTGGCATGCCATTTCTCAGTGTTCCTTTAGGATAGACTGTGTCTTTAGTGCTCCTTCTAAAGGCCCAAAGGATTGTCATCAGCTCCAAATAAAGAATCTGCATGACTTAGTCAGTAATTCAGAGACACCTGTCGCAGAGCAGCACATTTGCACAGTTCCCGTACGTGAAATGGAACCTGAGCCAAACAAATAATGCACCCCTGAGATTTCCGCCACTGCCTCGTGCTGACAGCGATGTTCAGCTGTCTTGATCATGAACTGTTTGGCTGCCAGTTCAGTGGAAGAAAACAAGCCTCAAATAGGGTGATTTCTCACAGCAATTACTTCCCTTTCCCTACTAAATATGAAATATAGCCTAAATGTTATATGAAAGTAAGTGACAGTGCAAGGAGAAATACAAATGAGAAGAACTACCTTTGGTCAGTCAGCTTTTTCTGTGAGAAACTTGGAACAGTTTACCTACATCTATTAAACTAAACCGTGACATCTACACGTTTTCCAAAGTGGACCAACGTGATTATTTCACGTCTTGTCGTGATACGGGTTGGGCACTGAAGTTACAGGAGTTTCTTCCCGTTGCTATTAGCAATGGAACTAGGTCGAGTATTTAAAAGGTTATGGTTTACATGGTTAACGTGGTTTAACGTCGATGTAATACGTTGTTTTTAGCGTACCTTTTGCTTAAACGAGGAGCTGGGGGGACGCCGGAAAAATTTTACTCATTAGGCTGCTTCATTAAAAATGTGACATTAGACGTTTTCTTAGGCTACTGTAAAAACTTAAAGTTGATTTTAGTTGATCATTTTGAAAAGTATTAGATAATATGGTGACCAAAATCTTGTTCAAAAAGCCTAATACACAGTGAAATCAATTCACCAAGTTAATAACATTAAAGATTTCTTTTAAAGGAGTGTATTTCATCTTACCTACTAAACTTAAAAAAAGGTTAACACAAAAAAGGTTTTATATAAAGATAAACCTCATATTTCAGCATTTAAATCATCTCTATAAAAAGAATTGAGTCAATAAAGATACATTACTGACATTTATAATGCACAGTAGCTTATCTTTTATTATTAATAGTAAAATTCGTACCGATTTTCCCATGGCTGTCGATGCTATAGAACCATGCACTCATTACACTCTCCACAACGACAAAGGAGTTTTAGTAGCTTATGTATTTCCACCACAGAAAAACGCTTGCTGTAGCTTTGCTAAAAGATTTATTTACGGAGAAGAGAAAAAAACACCCAAGTGTTTGGGTGCACGTGCACTCCCATACTGAAAAGTTTATGAGCGCGCTTCCCGTGCGCCTATTTGAAACATAGAGGATTTGAAATAACGACCTCGAGCGCGCAAAAGACGCGATACGTGAACTAATCAGGAGATCCCCTTGACATCGCTTCTGCGCACAGCACCTTCTCAGGAAGCAGGGCGCCATTAATAGAATCGAAATGATAAAAAATAGAAAAACTTCGCGGCACAGAGTATTTTTTTAACTGCTCGTGCTGCCCCCCATGTGACATGAAGAAATGCCGCCCCGGGCGACTGCCCGGTTCGCCCGTGCCTAGAACCGCTACTGCCTGTTCACCTTGAAAATAATAAAAAAAATTTTGCATTTTAAATATTAGACCATTTCTCAGTGATCGTCAATAAAACAAAATTCCATTTTTCTCAGTTTAATGAAAACCAATAGGTAGTTTAAGTGTAAGTTTCACGTTTGAGGGGTTAAACCGTGACATCTACACGTTTTCAAAAGTGGACCAACGTCTTGTCACAATACCGGGTTGAAGAAATATTGTTTAGGCCACTTTGTTTGATATAATCACAACAATTTAACAAAAGTATGTGAATTGAACTCAGGTCTTCTTGATTAAAACCCAACACTTTATCAACTGAGCCACTGAACCTGTTGATTTCAAGAGTGTATTGGACAGGGTTTTATTGCGGGTTTGTTTTCATTTGTTGGAAAAATAAATATAATTTGACACAAGAGGGCAGTATAGCCCTATTTATGGTTTTGAGTTTAAACTAAACCGTACCTTTTTAGCATACCTTTTGCTTAAACGAGCTGGGGGGACGACGGAAAAATAGACATTTTACTCATTAGGCTGCTTCATTTAAAACGTGACATTTAGACGTTTTCTTCGGCGTGGATCCATGCAAATGAATCATTTTCACCTTGAAAATAATATATATATTTTTTTCGCATTTTAAATAATAGAACATTTCTCTGTGATCGTAAATAAAACAAAATTCCATTTTCTCGGTTTAATGAAAACCAATAAGTCGTTATGGCAGAGGCGAATAAACATCCGGATATCTGGAGCGTGTTAACGCAAACGTGTAAGTTTCACGTTTGAGGGGGTTAAACCGTGACATCTACACATTTTCCATAGTGGACTATTTAGGCTGCTTCATTAAAAATGTGACATTTAGATGTTTTTTTCAGCGTGGATCGAGGCAAATGAATCCTGTTCACCTTGAAAATAATAAATGTGTTTTGCATTTTAAATATTAGACCATTTCTCAGTGATCGTCAATAAAACAAAATTCCATTTTTCTCAGTTTAATGAAAACCAATAGGTAAGTTTTAAGTTTCACGTTTGAGGGGGTTTAAACCGTGACATCTACGCGTTTTCAAAAGTGCACCAGTGATTATTTCACGTCTTGTCAAGATACCGCCCAGGTAGCAAACCGACGTTGGCCCAACGTTGGCCCAACATCTGTTGTTGTGTTGGGCCAACGTTGGGTGCTGCTAATTTTGTCCGTTGGGCCAACGTTGGGCCAAAAAACCACAAAAACAACATTGGGCCAACGTTGGGCCAACCATGTCATTGGACATTCAGCAGACCTTCAGCCAACCTAAAAACCACTAAAACAACATTGGGCCAACGTTGGGCCAAGTATTCAGCAGTCGGCAGTAAAATTTCCCTTTTTATTGGTAACAAATTTAACTTATTAATGTTTAATGCAGTTCACAACGTGTTGTGTCGCTGATGTAAAAAAATGCGAACAAAATTCGCATTTTTTTTGCAACAAAAGGACCCAAAAAGTGACAAAAAAGGCGGCAAAGAAAATGCAGAAGGAGGCAAAAAGAAAAAAAAAAACACTTAGTGGCTCTGATGATGAAGACGGAGTGGAGGAGGAGAAGCAGCATATACTCCTGTAAAAAAACAAACAAACATACAAACAACTTTTTAGAACATTTAAGATACATTACATTTATTGTCATTCTTTTTAATTAGAGATTTTAATCATGTTGGGGTAGTAAATTTATTATACATCTAGTGTACGCCTAGTAAAGATGAAATACACCTCGGTTTAGAGGTGGGGTTAGACAGAGGAAGAAAAAAACAATTATTGGAAGACACTTACATTCACTTTCACAGCTGCTGGAATCTGCTTGAGTGGGAGGCATCTGCTTTTCTGTGTTAAAGAAAAAATATAGTAATTATCAAAATGTAAATTACTTAACTTATATATGAACATATATAATAATTAATAACATTTTGGACCAGCCTTAAAGGGATAGTTCACTTTGAAATTAATTTTTGATGTTTTATCTTACCTCAAGGGCATCCAAGATGTAGGTGTCTTTGTTTCCACAGTAGTTTCAATTTTGACATTTTTCGGTCAAACCGTTGTTGTCTGTCAGCCATATAATGAAGGTCTATGGTCACCACCTCAAAGAGCATGCACAGAGAAGTTCAAATTAAACATGATTTATTGACTCGTAAATGTAAGTACAGACTGATGGCCTAAGACACGAAACGAGCAGTTTGTGTGAAAAAACTAACAGTATTTATATCGTTTTTACCTCTTGTAACCACAGCCACATCCAAGTGATCTAAAGGCACGGGCGCTTCGGTCTTCGCAAGCGCCGGAAGTGATCTCTCACGTCTACATCACTCATTGTTTAGACACGGAAATTTCGGAAGTGTTACCTTTCACTGTGAAGATCTAAACATATTTAGATTAACGGGAAACCGCAATGGAAGACGATTTCGATATATGTAAATATGTTTAGTGAAAGGTAAAACTTCCGAAATCTCTGTGTAAACAATGAGTGATGTAGACGTGAGAGATCACTTCCGGCGTAACGTCTGGAGACGGTTCAGTTCGGTTCAGTTGAACATCTGATTCAGATCAGTTCGACATAGCTGTTTACAAGAGGTAAAAACGATATAAATACTGTTCGTTTTCTCACACAAACCGCTCGTTTCGTGTCTTAGGCCATAAGTGTGTTCACCAGTCATTAAATCATGTTTAATTTTGACTTCTCTGTGCATGCTCTTTGAGGTGGTGACCATAGACCTCCATTATATAACTGACAGACAAGGACGGTTTGACCAAAAAATGTCAAAATTGAAAATACTGTGGAAACAAAGACACCTACATCTTGGATGCCCTTGAGGTAAGCTAAAACATATCAAAAAATAGTTTCAAAGTGAACTATCCCTTTAAAAATGCCTTGTGTACCTTTTTTCTGTTGCTCTTGTTTTCTTCCTCTATTTCGGTCTCCACTATACTACACTTTTGTTTGATATAATCACAACAAATTAACGCAAGAAGGGGAATTCAACTCAGGTCTTCTTGATTAAAGCCCAACACTTTATCAACTGAGCCACTGAATCTGTTGATTTTAAAGGACAACTCCGGCGCAAAATGAACCTTTGGTCTAATTACACATTGTTACCTAGTCAACCGTTATCTGAGATTTTTTTTTCATGATTGCCGAATGTAAATAGTTTTATCTATAAAAACAGTTTAGCCTATAATGCTAGTATAACGCTAGTCTATAGGGCATAGAGTAATGACAAATAAAAATCGCTTTTTATTACCACTAACAAGGCTCAAAATAGCCCCACAGTACGGTAGCACAATAAGGATCCATACATTCAAACCGAAGCATTGAGAACTTTGTCAGTGTCCATACCGTTTAATAAGAAGATATTTTACACACACAGTCAACTTTGCGAATACAGGAAGAAGCCATCTTTGAAAAATAGTCTCTACCAGTCGATCTACGAACGCCGATCCAAGCGCGCTGGTGAGATGTGAATAAAGTGATAATGTGAGCGCGAACAGTAGGCAACATGTACATATTAAAGAGAAGAAAAGGGTTCGTGTTTGTGTTTCTTCCGGAAACAATGGACCATATAAGATTCTGCACAGTTCAGCGCACTTGGATCAGCGTTCGTAGATCGACTGGTAGAGACTATATTTTAAAGATGGCTTCTTCCTGTATTCGTGAAGTTGACTGTGTGTATAAAATATCTTCTTATTAAACTGTATGGACACTGACAAAGTTCTCAATGCTTCGTTTTGCATGTAGGGATCCTTATTGTGCTACCGTGTTACTGTGGGGCTATTTTGAGCCTTGTTAGTGGTAATAAAAAGCGATTTTTATTTGTCATTACTCTATGCCCTATAGACTAGCGTTATACTAGCATTATAGGCTAAACTGTTTTAATAGATACAACTATTTAGATTCGGCAATCATGAAAAAAAATCTCAGATAACGGTTGAATAGGTAACAATGTGCAATTAGACCAAAGGTTCATTTTGCGCCGGAGTTGTCCTTTAAGGGTGTATTGGACAGGGTTTTATTGTGGGTTTGGTTTTATTTATTGGAAAAATAAATATAGAAATATAATTTGACACAAGAGCTCAGTATAGCCCTATTCATGGTTTTGAGTTTAAAGATATTGCTTCATATGGTCTATTTAAGATTAAATTACAATCATGGTTAAAGGACAATCAAGTGTGTACCCATAGTCTGTAGTTTTTAAAATCATCTTAATCATGTTTTGATTTGTTGTTCTTGTTGAATGTATTTTATGAGCTTTTATGTAATTTGTTTTAATGCATGTATATATTATTGTTGATTGTCTGAATGTATTTTATCGGTTATTACATACGCCCAGTGACTACAGTTGAAAATTAGCCAAGATGGCTAAACTGGTACATTTACGTAAGAGTTTAATGTGCGCGGTCCCTGTAACTTTAAACTGATTAAATAAAATATAACAATAGAATATAAAAGAAGGCATAACAAATGCAACAGGATTAAAAAATGTGAATAAGAGGCCGGAAAGGTGTGAAATGCATGCCTGCAAGCGCATAAATAATAAAAAGACAAAATGTATTTAAATAGAGTTAAATCTTAAACTCCAGTTCATTTTTAATGATTTGTTTTAATATAAAAAAATACAAAGTAATACAAATAAATATATAACAAACATCAAATATAATATCTGTACAGCTTGCAGCTCGGACAGGAGGATCAACCTCTGTCCCTGCGAAATAAGTTAACATCAGTCCAGTCTCATAATGCAGTGAGTGACCAACTGAGACCCTTCATCCTCCAGGAAAGTGTCAGCTGTCCCGTGATGAGGTCCCATGCAATCATTTCCGTAGCGGCACATGATGTCACATTAGCTATTAGGATGTAACAATGCTCAACATTGGGGAGTCCATTTCAGCTCAAGTGTCATTTCTGCAGTGTGTATGAGTGTGCGGGAGTGTGTTTTATGTTTTATGTTTTGAGAGCATCAATGGCAACGGCAATGATGCGTGGCATGCTGCGGTAAAACGCATCATTCTCCAAACCCACCAAGCTGTAAAAGGTCAAAGGTCGTCCACCAACCGTGGCCTTGATCCGTGACTGGTACAAACCACGGTCATTCTTAGTTTTCAGGTCGACCAGCACCTGAGATGAAGAACACACACAGAGATATACATAAAGAATTAAAATACAACAGTAAACATAAACAACATGGATAGACTTTCACACAAACAAAATATGCAATACTATCCCATTCCGTAGATATAATGATATTCATACTGTACACACTGTATATTCTATCCCATAACCCTACACATCACAGAAAACTTTCTGCATTTTTAGATTTTCAAAAAAAATTCACTTAGCATGATGTTTTTCTCACGGGGACCAAAAAATGTCCCCTCAAGGTCAAAGATTTTGGATATTGCTGTCTTTGTGGGGATATTTTGTCCCCATAACATAGGGTATACCTGAACCACACACACACAAACACACACACCTCCTGGAAGATCATGTTTATGTTGTTAGATGGAACAGCCAGGATCCAGTTGTACATCTCTTTGGTGGTGCTGACCAGCTGAGCTGATTCAGTTACTCCTGAGCAAACTACAAAACACAAAGAACAAACACAGTTTTAAAACTCATATTCCTTAATATGAATATTAACCTAATATTCCTTTTTAAATCCCAGTTGAAGTGTTCCATAACACAATAAGCCAGATAGAACTTTGGGAATATAAAAAAAAACTGCTAAACGTTAATTAAACGAGAAACTGTACCTTTGTCATTGACGCCTCGTATCAGTCGCTTGTGCAGGTCTCTCTTTCTCCTCTGCAGGAGCTCTGAAACAACACAAGTGGATTTGGGTTATTAGGTTGGAGATTCATGGTTTAACATCATTCTGCAATACTACTACTTTGTTGTAATTTTATTGTTGTGATTCAAAATAATTTCTTTATTTTATTATTTAAACTTTAAAAATGAAACAGATCAAGAAAGAAATATTGCTAATACTACTGCACTGTAAAAAAACAGTATTGAATAGTAATATAAATAATCACTATATATATATATATTACATAAAAGTAAACTTTCAAATGTTAAAGTTTTTATTTTGGTCTAAAACCGCAAATAAACATTAAAGCTAGTTTGTACAGTCTACGTGCATTAAATTAATGTTTTTTAACATATTCGAAGAACAAATTCTGTATAAATATGGAAAAATCATATCCCTGATAATGTAAATTACCACAGAAAATAATTCTCTGTTTAAAAAAAGAAAAAAGAAAAAAAGAGTAAAATAAAGGGGCCATTTGAGGTTAAACACAGTCTAGGCTTGTATTTTTGTCAAATCACTTGCATATATTCTTTGTTTAAAATGTTATATTTGAGTTGTACAGTGGTCTAAAAAGTTGTTGTTGTGGTAGGATGACTGTTGTAGGTGAATAAAATTCTAGTTATTTCAGAAAAATCTATTTCAGAAGGTTTCCTGGTTTTCTTTCCCAATATTCTTTCCTATTTTCCTCTTACTTTCAAAGAGTGGCTGTTGAAGCTGGGGCATCTGGGTAGGCACAGAGCTTTTTTCGAGGAGTGAGTCAGAAGGTCCCAGGGTCTTGAGCTTCATTGGTTGTGCCGAAGGTTCTGCGGATGTGGATGTTGTATCCATATCATCCCGAGGGGATTCTGTCATCACCAGATGTCCTGTGACACTTCCTGTACCGCTTCCCCTGAGAACTTTATATATAAGAGAAGTCCAAATGTCAGCTGGCAGTACAGGCTCCCTTGAATGGGCACTATAATCCGGTTGTTGTTTTCCAGTGGTGGGAATGGTGAAATCCCTCTGAAACAGTTGGTGGTCCAATTCTGGTATGACAGGAATGCGCAGTGAATCTAGTTTGGATCGCAGGGCAGTGATGGATGAGCGCAGCGCTCCGTCGAGCTGCTGAAGAGGTGCCTTTTCACTCTTCTCATCCTGAAACTTTGATAAAAAAAAATGAATTTGGTAAAAGGATAGTTCCTCATCTGTAATATAAAAAGAATCAAGCCAGACTCACACAACCTATTGGAAAATATTTTAAAATATATTTTATTCCTTTGAGGAAAGATCATTTTCAGCATAATTACTCCAGTCTTCAGTGTCACATGATATGATATGCTGATTTTAACATTTATTATTTTTATCGGTATCAATTTTTAAAACATTGCTGCTTTTTTTCAGGATTCTTGGATAAATAGAAAGTCTCTTTTTTTACTTTTGTAAAATTATAAATGTCTTTACCTAATCAATTTAATGCACCCCACCGACCACAATTTTGAATTGTAGTGTAATCTTAGTTTATTGTTAACTAATATCTGTGTAAACAAAACTAGATTTGATCCGAAATTAAACAAGATTACCGGTGTGAAGAGTTGTTGCTCCTGAGACAGGTTATTTGAGTTCTTTAGTTCTTTGTGTTGATCCAGATCTTCAGCAATGCCTCTGAGGTAGCTTTCCCAGTCGTCCACCAGAGGGCCCACTTGCTGGAATACTGCTGGCAGGCCTACCTGCTCTTTGAGAATAATATGTTGGTTAGAATAACAATATGTAGAATGATGAGAGTAATATCCTGAAAAAAATTACATCCTGGAAAGCATTGTATATCTTCTCTTGAGCCCTTGTTGGCTGTACATTTCATTGCAGACAGTTTTAATGGCTCTACCTGTTTCAAGTGCATTTCTGCGTCTTCGTGGCACATGAGCAGAACTGTACACATTCTCCACCAACTGAGGAAGAGTTTGAGTGAGGAAGGTCAGATCGACTTTATCTCTGATATAGTCATCTGCTCTCTGAAGCAAGTCCAACAGAGTCTGAAGAAAGGAATGCAACTCTGTAGAGAGAAAGACATTCATACTTTTATTCAGAAAGGATGTTTTAAAGTTTTGTTTTAATTGTTACTGAAAAATTATATTTCAAATAGATGTTGTCCTTTTGAACTTTCTATTCGAATCCTGAAGAAAATGTATCATGATTTCCACAGAAATGTTAAGCAGCAAAACAGTTTTCAACATCGATTATAAGAAATGTTTCTTGAGCACCAAATCAGCATATTAAAATAATTTCTGTAGGATCATGCGACACTGAAAACTGTAAAAGTCTAAAAGTAATGGCTGGTCAAAATGTATCTTTGCCATCACAGGAATTTAATTTTAAAATAGACTAAAATAATTGTTAATCACACAAAAAAAAAAAAAAAAAAAAAAAAAAAAAAAAAAAAACATTTTTAATCACAAAAGATACTTAAAAAAAAAAAAAAATCTGAACAACCCCAAACTTTTTGAATGGTAAAATACACTGCAAGTCAAAGTTTGGACATGACTTAATTTATGATCTTGAAATTTCCTTTAATTTAATTCAAAGGCTTAACTTTGAACGAAGTCTCTTACGCTCACCAAGGCTGCATTTTTTGTGATCAAAATCACAGAAAATAGTAATAATAAAAAATCAGTATGCACATCCAAACTAGCACTTCATTGAAGGTAAATGTTGTTAAAAATATGTATGTTTTTTTTTTTTTTTTTAATTAAAATGTCTGGATAACTTACGGCACTTCTTAAATCGGCTTTTGCATTTGTCCAAGGCAAGACGCTGACAAGCAGAGGGGTCGAGGGTGGAGGAGCAGGATAGTGTGTAGTAATGGCAGAGAGTGTTGAACTCTGACATCTGCTGTTCCTCAGTCAGCTCAGTAGTCTTAAGAAGCTCAGGACATGTGGGCTCTCGACTCCCGAAGGACTCTGGAATTTGGAGAATGAAATGTAAATGGCTTATCCAGGCTTCGTGGCTTTACAAGGAGCAGAAAGTGTGGGAGGTGGTGGAGATATTCTTTGTTTCAGTAGTGTGTGCAACATGTTGAGCAACTCACTCTGTATCTCTGTCATGACCCAATCAGAGAAGGCGGTGACCCGTGTGTAAACGCCAGGCTTTCCCTTCTCTCCACAGCCATCACCCCAAGAGGTGATGCCAAACAGCTGAAACCGTCCTGATAAACGGTCCTGAAAGATCAACGGTCCTCCAGAATCACCCTGTACACATGCAAACAGACAAATTCAAGTCAGATTATTGTAAAGCAGATGCAGTGTTTATAAAGGGGAAATCATTGCTGTCGGGAAGAAACCTTATAACTTATTTTTTTTCCCATAAATCATTATTATAGATCTATCTGTGGGTTCTGAAAATATGTAACCATTGAAATGTATTAAAAGGTGCTTGTGACTGTAATTCCATTGGATCCTCAAACTTTCGGTCAAACCTCATATCTCCGCCCACTTCTATCTGCTTGTTTGCAATTCAAAGATATAGAAATAACTGGTTGTTTGAACAAGTACAGCATTTTCTTTACTCAAGAAACACTATATAAGGCTAATGTTTTATGTATTTGAGGAGCAGAAAAAGAGTGTCTTAGTCTAGCATTTGCCATTGAGTCACAGCCAATACTGTCTTAAAGGGATACACCACTGTTTTTTCATATTAAACTATGTTATTCCCTTAACTAAGACGAGTTGATACATACCTCTCTCTTCTCAGTGCGAGATAAATCCACAATATCAACTATGACAAAACAGTGTTTAATTATTTAAAAATGACTATGTTTTTTCTATTTCCTGAAAAGGGAGGTTTTGGACATATAATACTGTACAAGGTTTCCACCCGTCAGTGATGATATGATGTTTCTTTATCAGGTGTGGTGTTCATAATGCAGGCGTGTATGGTAATGTGTGTTTATACCTGGCATGAGTCAATGCCTCCAGACAAGTACCCAGCGCAGAACATGGTGTTAGTGAGCAGCTCCTTCCCCAGAGCACTGCGACAGGTGGTCTGAGAGAGGAGGGGAACCTTCGCCTCCATCACCACATCTGCAGCGGGGCCGTCTACACACGTACAGAGAATCAAGACAAACATAAATAAAAAATCACGTTACAGAATTTTAGGGCAACTTTGTGTGCTCTTTTGCTAATACATGAGTTCAGCAGCATAATCTCTTACCCTCATACAGAGAGCCCCAGCCGGCGACCAGACAGGGTGTGCCAGCCGGTGGATCGAGGTCAGAGGGCAAGCAGACAGGTGTGACCCGTTCAGACAGTATCACTGGAGAACTCAGCTCCACCAGAGCAATGTCGTTATTGAAAGTCTTTGGGTTAAACTATAACAGGAGATAAGAATTGGACATTTAAAAATAATAAAGCTCTTTATGAATTTAAAAAAGTACAAAACAATGCACATATACACAGGTGAGCCAAAACATTATGACCACCAGCCTAATAGTCAAGTCCAGTCACATTTATTTATATAGCGTTTTTTTTACAATATACAGATTGTCTCTTTAAAAGCAGCTTTACAAAGATAACATGAAAATAATGCAACAAAGTTTGCTTCCAGAAGATTATAGCCTCACAGTCCAGCCTAAAGGAGTAGTTCACTTTTTAAAAAAAACTTTTGCTGATAATTTACTCACCCCCATGTCACCCAAGATGTTTCTTTCTTCAGTCGGAAAGAAATTACTGTAAGGTTTTTGATAAAAACATTCCAGGATTTTCCCCATATGATGGACTTCATTGGGAACCAAACGGTCCAAATGGAGATCAAGGTCCAAATGAGAGTTTCAGTGCAAACTGTTCAAAGGGCTTTAAATGACACCAGACAATCATGAATAAGGGTTTTATCAAGGACCCTTCGAGTCATGACTCGAAAAAAGATTTGTTCATTTTGATGAACCAGTTCGAACAGGAGAGTCATGAACGCTCATCACAGAACAGAGCAAGATGACCATTTGAGCTTATAAAACTTAAACTTTTTCATTTATTTTTTAAATGAGCGATCGTTTCGGTTTATAAGACCCTTATTCATCGTCTGGTGTCGTTTAAAGCCCTTGGAACCTGCACTGAAACTCTCATTTGGACCTTGAACCATTCGGTTCACATTGAAGTCCATTATATGGAGAAAATCCTGGAATGTTTTCATCAAAAACCTTAATTTCTTTTCGACTGAAGAAAGAATGACATGGACATCTTAGATGACATGGGGGTGAGTAAATTATCAGCAAAAATTTTTTTTTAAAGTGAACTACTCCTTAAGTTAAGTTCAGTGATGTTTCACTTTTGGTGTAAAAAAGTTATCAATTTAGTTCATTTATATATCTAGCCGCTCTGGAGAAAACCATGATGTCATCGTCAAGCTCAGTTCAGTTCTCATATAATGGTGTCAATACAGGCAGATCAATATTATTGTTGAATATTAAAATAAATGTTAAATTAAAGCAAAAAAAGGCAATAGTGGCAAGGAACCAAAACTCCATCAGGTGGCAGGATGGAGAAAAAAACCTGGGCCTGTTCTCAAACAAATGAGAACTGAGTGTTTGCTTACCATCTAAATTACCTAGACCATGATATATGGCCTTGTTAGGATATGAATCAATGATATTCGCTTCACCTTTGACTAGTCATCATGTTTTGGCTCATCATATACTGAATACAAAGCAAGGATAAATTAATAAGTCAAATATTTGACCGGTTGGATTTTTGATGCATTCACCTTTGGATGAGTGATGATGCGGTTGACTTTCATGATCTGCTCATCAGGGTCAGATTTTGTGAGATCAAACTCTCCCACTACAGCTGTCCAGTAACTCTCACTGCGGCTCCTATTGGGGGGAGAGATACATTTTGTACGTTCACAAACCATTTGAATACATTCAAAGACAGCAAAATGTATAATCATTTTCACATAAATGGTGACATCAGCAATATGGTAAAAGACAATGATCAAAAATATGTACACAGTTATTCCACATCAGGTATTTGGTTCTTTGTTTTTCTGATATGGAACATTCAATTACTGTTAAGTGTGTGTATTTCTGATATTTTACAACAGCTTCAAATGTTGCTCATCGCGCCTCACATGAGATATGTCATTTGTGCTCTTACCCAGCAAAGCAGTGGGCGGCAGTGAGGACCCAAGAGCTGTCTACCAGCACGCCCCCACACATCAGAGCCCCATCCAGCCGCAGGTTCACCAGCCATGGCCAGCTGCCCAGAGGGGCAGGAGATCCCCCCATGATACGAGGACGAGGCTGTGTCAGGTTTTGTGTGACGGAGAAACGTTGGCCACACACAGCTACGACAAAGACACATCAAAGATGATTAGAATATGACATAACATTAATTGATAGTTTAGTGTCAGTTAGGTCTTTTAAATAATTGTATTAATGTATTAACAAAATATACACTACCAGTCCAAAGAATCATTAGGATCTTTTATGTTTTTGAAAGCAGTCTCTTTTGCTCACCAAGGGTGCATTTATTCAATCAAAATTCAGTAACACAGTAAAACTATGAAATATTATTATAATTTAAAAGACCTGTTTTATATTTGAATATACTTAATATAGTGTAATTGATTCATGTGATAGTTAAGCTGAAAATTCAGAAACATTATTATCAAAACAATATTCCTCAAGAAACATTTCTTATTACTAATGTTGAAAACAGCTTTCACTGCTTAATATTTTTGTACATTTACATTTTACAGGATTATTTGATGAATTGAACGTTCAAAAGAACATAATTTATTTAAAATAGAAATAAAAAAAAACTTTAAAAAAAAGTTTTGCTGATAATTTACTCACCCCCATGTCATCCAAGATGTCCATGTCTTTCTTCATTCGAAAAGAAATTAAGGTTTTTGATGAAAACATTCAAGGATTTTTCTCCATATAATGGACTTTACTGGGAACCAAATGGTTCAAGGTCCAAATGAGAGTTTCAGTGCAGCTTCAAAGGGCTTTAAACGACACAAGACGATGAATAAGGGTCTTATCTATACCCTTCGAGTCATGACTCGAAAAAAAGATTGTTCATTTTCATGAACGAGTTCGAACAGGAGAGTCACAGAACAGAGCAAGGCGAGCATTTGTGCTTATAAAACGTAAACTTTTTTATTTATTTTTTAAATGAGCGATCGTTTCGCTAGATAAGACCCTTATTCATCGTCTGGTGTCGTTTAAAGCCCTTTGAACAGTTTGGAGTTTGTACTGAAAGTGTCTTTTAGACCTTGAACCGTTTGGTTCCCAATGAAGTCCATTAAATGGAGAAAATCCTGGAATGTTTTCATCAAAAAACTTAATTTCTTTTCAACTGAAGAAAGAAAGGCGTGGACATCTTGGATGACATATATATTTTACATATATATGACATATATATATAAATTATCAGCAAAAGTTTTTATGCATTCTTGCTGAATGAAAGTATTCTCGTGGTTTCCACAAAAATATTAAGCATTAAAAAGTTTGTCTGGTAATGTAGTTTTTACATAATCTAAACAATAAGCAAAAAAAAAATTTATAGGATTAATATTTGAATGTTGGCATAATTCAATGACATTTTGTATATTTTAAAAGACATTTGTCTTTACCCTGTGTCGTGGTCTGTGTGGCCGGCTCCAGATTCTGCATGGTGTTGAGCAGACTGCACTGCAGGACACGAGCGCTGCAGCTCTCTCCCATGACTCTGACGCACATGTCTTTGTTCACCTGTGCAGTCGTGCACCGCCGTCTGTAGAAGCCACAGGCCTGACTCAGCAGCCAGCTCCTCTCGCCTTCATCAGCTTCCTGCTGAGCGCGAGAGATGACCTCGCAACTCGGCTCCGACTGCATGTCCTCTGGAGATGCTACGGAATCACAAGCACCATCATTATCATCAGCACTTAAAGTCAAAAAGTCCATGTAATGAAGCATGCATGGGTTCAAGATTACCACAGGCGCCTTTTCGCTGTCCACAGTCCTGAAACAGACAGGGCACACACCCTCTGCAGCCTGCCTCAGCCTTACTACGGTCCGACACGGCAGCATCTACGGCAGACAGAGCGCGGGACAGAGCGGCCTCCATCACTACTGTTCCTCTATCAGACAGCGCTGGAAAGATATGTAGGCAATGGTGAGTTCATGCCTCAAAACAGCCAACAAATAAAGCAAATCAGTAGATTATGCGCTATTGAAAACATTTAAACAAAGAAATATGAGACATTTATCTTCTGTGGAGAAGGAATTTGTGCTGACTTTACATGAGTCAGAGAAGACACTCTTAAAAATAAAGTTTCTTTATTGGCATTGATGGTTCCATGGAGAACGTTTTCATTCCACAAGGTTCTTCACATTTTTAAAATGTTCTTCACATATATAAAAAAAAGTTTTTTTAGGAACTGTTCACTGAGAAATTCTTTGGGGAATCAAAAACGGTTGTTCTGTGGCATCGCTGCAAAAAAAATCCCCCCGTTTGGAAAATTAGTTTTTTAAGAGTTAATCATATTTGGTTCAACAATAAAATGGTCAAATATGTGAATACACGTAAAAAGGCAGAGAGAAAATGAAACATTAGCACAGAAAACAATTGATTTCTTCAGTAAAAATAAATCCATTGGGAATCTCTCAACACCTTTACCTATCACTTGGTCTCCTGTGATGTGTGCAGAATTTGATCAGTCATGGTTTTTCCATCAGGACAAGTGAGCAAACTCATGCTCAAAGCAGTGCCGGAGACACCAAACACAAAGTTCAAACACATCATTCAGCCATCCCCTCTTCTCTATATCCCAGAGAGAGAGAGCGACTTGAGCTGATTGAGACCTTAATTAACGGCCTGAACTCTGGCCTCTATAGTGACTACGCTAAACTCCTGAACACAGTCTCACTGTGACAACACACAAGACTCTTACCAACTAAAATAATGTTTTATTGAACAGCATAGAGACTACTGTGAACAAAATAATATGTACTCCATGATTTCATTGAGAGTAGTAGTGTTTAATCAATTTGAAAAGAGTATGAGATTTGTGGATAAATCTCAAAGAAAGGATATAACATTTAAAGCAATATCAAAAGATAATCATTTTGACATGCAAATCATATTTAGATGCTTTTATTCAATGCAACATAGGTAAAGAATGCTACAAAACAAGCGATTCATCCTAAATAAACAGTGAGACATTTTCTAGTTGGCCAGGCATGACTCTCATATAGATGGAAGAATCTGTCAGATGGATGGGTGTAAATGTCTTTTGAATATTACGCATGTCAAAAAGTTGATACTTTTTGAAACCCAATGTCAAAAGAAGGTGCCATCTCTGCTAACAACATCTTACATTAACAGTACGGCTTTTCATCTTTTGGTTAAGTGTGTGTATTTTCAACAGTTAGATCGGTTCGATGCCAGAGTGAGAAACAACACAAAAATGTCCAGATGTCGAGCCTACCTTTGAGCGAGCTCTGTGGCATTCTGTACACCTCTCTCACCGGTGGTGCTCCACCACACCAGCCAATCAGCGTCAACAGCAGCAGTGACATCACACCCATGACTTCACTTCACCTGTCCACAGGTGAGTCTTCCGAGAGAAAAGCGTACTTTCTGACAGCCTTGAGAAGTTCCACTTTTCAAAATGTCTGTGCAGTACGAGTGTCTCCCACGTCCTAACTGCCTCAGCTTTATCCCACACTCCCTGTCGGAGTATCTGTTAGTGACAGAAGCTGATGGAACAATGGAAGAGCATGGAGCAGCCCTGCAGATATATGCAAGACCACTGGACCACTCTCTAAGGGGGTGGGCATCAGGGCCAATGCACTCCCAGTTGAATTCATTAAGACGATGAGAGCAAAACTTGCCAAGGCTGGAAATGGCTTAGTTCTGTGGTGAGAGAAAAAGAGCGAAAGAGAAAGAGAGCTAGATGGGTAGGGGGCGGGTTGTTTGAATTCATTAACATTAGAGAGAGACAGAGAGGAGGGGGTGAGAGAGCATCTGTCATTCAGCCAATCTCTGAATGAGAGCATTGTGCTCCTCCCTGAGAGTTCAAAGCCAGCGAATGTGGCGATCAGAGGCACGCCGACCTCCTTGATCACTTTCACGCTTTTATGTGCTCCATTAAAATATTGTCAGTTCAGATTATTGCATCTTTCTCAGCTCAGCATAGCCTCATTGCATAAATATATACAACATTAAAAAACAACAGCTCATCATTTGTTTACTCATTACGGACTGGAGATTCGTAGAAAAGTTTGTGTTTTGCTTCCCAGTTTGTTGGACATTCACAAAAGCTGCTTTCCAAAACTTTTCCGAAAACACTTTTTCAAAATCAAGTTCAATGTTAACACAATATTTATCGAATTTGAGCTCTGCATAACAATATGAATAAGTCATTTATAGGAATGTCTTTACTGCTATTTTTGTTTAACTGGAATTGCTTGACTGACTTACTTACTGATTGTAATAATTGTAAGTCATGAGTATAATAAAATTACCTTTACACTACGTGGCCTTTTTACCATTACAGTGCACATGATTCCATGGTATATTGGTTTACTGTTCGGTAAACCAAACCAGTATAGTCCCAGTTTTATTGTTACCACCAAATATTTTACATATTCATGAAGATATCTTTAAGTCTGGTTTGAGACCCAACCTTAGGTTATCCAACCTCTTTGGTCTAGACTCAGACTCGACTCGGACTCGACCCTCTATGGTCTCGGTCTCGACTCGGACTCGAGTGAGCTGGTCTCGACTACAACACTGAGTAAACAATCAACAATAGTTCTTGGCAGTAGTTCTCAACCTTTTTGACTCCAAAACCCACCAATATTTGCAATATCTAAAATACAAAGCAATACTTTAGGGCCCGATCTCTTACCCAGTTTTACATGATTTACTCTACTTCCTTGTTTGATTTTGGAGTTTATTATTGTCGCTTTTTTGTTTTTCCAATTTCTAACTGTTAAAGCCACCTTTTTTTCAGCCCAGATTTTCTGGAGCTCAGCTACAACTACTTTGTATACAAACTGTCAACACACTCTCTACAGGTAAATGTTTTCTTTCTTAAAATGTCTACTTTCATTTTCAAATTGTAAATGGATTACCAATAATGTATTTTTCATTTATTTTAGTTTAACAGAACATGGAAGTGTGATCAGCTCATCTTCTCTTCTCCACCAAAGTAAGCAACAGATATTGAATTTGTGATTAATTTTTATTATGACTTTATGCATAAACATCAAAGCTATCCCATGACTTTATATATCTTTTCCTTTTAACCTGTTAACTGTCACCCCCCCTTTTTTAAATAGACATGAAAATGCACATTTCGAACTTAAATGGTTGTAATTCAAGAATGCTTTGGAATATAGACATATGATTGGTCTTGTTTTAAAGAAGACATTTGGCAGATTTTTGTAGAAGTGAAATAAATTAAGAAAGTGAAACAGAAAAAAAGTTATAGAAGTTTGAGTTTATGGAAACGTAAATATTAATTATTCATATTTTACATAAAATATATATTTTCAAAACCTGGGCTACTCTAAAATGTCAGAAAGATCAAAGCCAAAAATCTGAACAAGTTGTGTTTCGAATTTTAGGTTGATATCTCAAAAAATGAGCTTTCAGTAAGATTTTGTTTGAGCGCAGTACCAAACTTTTTCACTAGGGCACAATCAGACTCCATTACTGCCCATATAAGGGCGCCTGCATTTCCATTCGTGTTTTGAGTGATATGAACCATTATTTTCACAATTTTCATACAATTTCTGAAGTAGAGATCCTATTCAGAAGTAGTATGGGACGTTTGGCAGATTTTGATATGAATTGAACCTCTAAGAAACACATACAAAGAACACGCATGTAAGTCATAGCTAGCTGCCACGTCACAAATGGTGAATTTATTATTTTTTTCTTGATATTTCAAACTTTTCAGACCTTTTTTTTCCAAAATAATTGAATGGATTCTATCTTTTGAACTTTTGGCATGAAAACAAACTGAGGTATCTACCATTTTTTCATGATTTTTCATGTTTACTGCTATTTTAAAATAAAGGTCTGAACACGCCTTATGAGTATGAAAATATTCTTGTTTTATATTGATAAATTATGGCTCCTCTGTAATATATTTTGAAAATCAGTCACCAAATATGGAAACTAGAGATTGTAAGCTTTCAAATGATATATAGTTTGTCAATATTATTTAAGGTATTTACTAAGATATTATTGTTTTAAAAATATAGTGGCAAACGTCCCACCTGTGGGACAGTGACAGTTAAGTGGTTTTAACATTGTAAAAGGCTCACATACTGTCCATTTTTGCTCATTTTGGCCTTTTGGACAAATGGAAGAGACAAAATGTAACTCTAAACTCAATCGTGTATATTTCAGATGGTGTCACACTCACATCCCACAGCCTCATCATCTACAGAGAGAAACTGTCATTTAAAAAAAAAACACATCATAGAGCAGGGATGTCCAAACGCAGTCCGGCAGAGTTTGGATCTAACTTGCCTCAACACACCTGCCAGGAAGCTTCTAGTATGCCTAGTAAGACCTTTAGCTGGTTCAGGAGTGTTTTGCAGTTGGAGTTTAACTCTGCAGGAGCAGTGCCACTGGAACTTGGTCCAGCAGGATAATGCGGCATGCGCCAAGCTCAAATCATCTCAACCTCTTTTCTTGGACATGACAATGACTACTCAAATCCACAGGAGATTCGCATCATGGACGTGTAGCGGAAAAATCAATATGGAGCAAAATCTCTGAGGAATGTTTCCAGCACCTTATTATATGAAGAGTTCAGATGCAAAAGCCTCTAAGTGCCATTTGAAATTTTCTTCTAGAATAATCATTTTTATCAAGCTTTTATATTTAAGTTCAGTAATTTCACTTAAATGGCAATGAAGATTACCTATAAATTGTCATTTAAGTGAAATTACTGAACTTAAATATACAAGTGTGATAAAAAATGATCATTCTAGAAGAAAATTTCAAATGGCACTTAGAGGCTTTTGCATCTGAACTCTTCATATCTACAACAAGAAGAATTAGGAGAGTTCTGAAGGCAAAACGGGGTCCGACCCGGTACTAGCAAGGTAATAAAGTGGCCGGTGAGAGTATCCAAATTTTCAAGAAAGTCTAGTTCTTCAAATAAAAGTATATTAAAACAAGAAATATCTTAATTTTTTAAGTTGTTTTTGCTTATTTGAATGTATATTATACTAACCATTTTAAGTCATAATAATTTTCAATCATCAGGCCACCTTGGAAGTTTGCTTAGGCCCCTTGTTTTGCTCCAGTCCCCTGATTGAGAACCACTGGTCTATGGCACCCAGCAACATATGAGGAATTGACTCTGTACTCTGTTTAATATAACTTGCCAATGTGCTTATTGTCGATGTATAATGTCAGTTACCCTACTGTTTACCCACAAGTATAGATCATCATCTCAATGCTAATAATGCACACCACTGGTACACTAATGTTTTGGTTTTTCAACAGTATATCTATTGATTTATTGTTTGAAATCTAATATATAATAATAGGAGCATGAAGAATCATTTTCACACATGAATTAGCACCTCTGAGTCCAGACTTTAAATTCATTGAAAAAAAATCACTTTTCAGAGTTCTGGACTCTTGCATTGTCAATACAAGATCATGACCAAAAATGTGTGCTGCTCTTGATATGAGGCAAGTGATGATTAGTGGCCTGAGTTATGGAATAATGGCACATGACAACTGAATGACTGTTCATTCAGATCATTCCGACTCAAATAAGGCAGGACATGACAATCAGAACAAAGCTAACCATAAAGGAGCGAATGCACAGACAGATATCCTCTTCAATTTGCTAATGAATGATCACTTTTAAGCTGTCACATGGTATCAGGTTGGTAGCATCTCTTTGATGTGGACTCTTGACAGGCTTTGTAAAGAAGTGTGGAGAGATTAGCGAGTCCAACTAAAGGACAAGACAGGAACACTGTGTAACGTACGTGTGCTGAGTCTGCAGTCAGGATGAGAGACCCAAATTGGAGTCATCTTTGAGCCAAGTGAGCAACTGAACACAGAGAGGGCAGGCGGAGCGGCAGGCCACTTTCAAAGTGCTTCACACAAGGCCTACACAGTATGTACTGTATGTATGTGTGTGTGTAAGTGTGTGTGAAAGAGAGCGACTAAGAGAGAAAAAACCTCTTTTGAAATACAGAGGCACATGAAGCAGAAGGTGTTGGTCAGAAGAACAAGACAGGAAGAAAACATGCATCGGAGGGTGAGCAATATTTAAGCGTTGTGCTGGTGAACAATGTTTTAAAATACACCAAAAAAAAGACAAAAAGTAAACAGATAAAAGAACAGAGTTGAAAATTTCCAAAGGAAAGATGGATTTCCAGAGCAAGAGTCTCCCCATCTCACGTTCTCCTCCTCTTTTGGCACACAGAATAAAAACAGGAGCCGACAGTGTGTTCCAGGCGTTCTATGTGGCCCCTGCACAATGGTTTTGTCATCCTACTGCCAACTGAAGCACTGAGGGATGGCATGGAAGAAAGAAAAAAAGCAGGCGGCTGGTCTCCATTCATCTTTTGCCCCATTCCCTCCCTTCACCCTGTCGCTCTCTTTGATGTCCCCTGATTAATCTGCCCTCCGCTCCCTCCAGTTTCTGTTGTCCACTTTGTGGTGCTCTGCCCAATCTCCTCCACGAACAAGATGCTGATCACAGCGCTAAAGGCGAAAGAGGGATTCACGGAAAAGTTCGGGAGAGAGCATGTGAGGATCCAATTCTACAGTGTTCGGTTAGAAGGAGAATAAGAGTGATCAAGAGTAAATATTACAGACAACTTTTAAAGCAAAGTTCTGGGTTAAGCTTTTCAAGATATATGGCATGCCATTGATTACCACAGGAACTAGTTTAGAATTTTCCCTCAGTGTGTCAAAAACACAAAAGTCATGTCTTAAGTAATGCACTTTATAGTGGAGGTCAATACATTAGTTTTACAAACACAAATGTGAAGCTCAAATTTTGATAACACAGTAATATTATTTCTAACATTTTGTAAAGGTGTCTAAACACATCCTTGTATCTGTTATAGTATGTGAAAAGGAGGTTCTGGATGAAATTTGCTAGTTGTAGACAGCCCTTTATTGTCCTGTTCTGGTTTCCTTGCCTGTCTCCTTCCTTGCCTTTACATGAGACGAAATATTGGATTAAAAAAGCACAAAGTTATTGAGCCGTTTTATAGCAATAGTGTAGTCTCAAAAGGTATATCATTTAAGTTGCAAAATAAAGTGAATTTTAACATTCAGGTATAGTGATTTACCCCATAGACCTACACTACCATTAAAAAGAAAGAAATAAATATATACTGTACATTTATTCAGCAAGGACAGATTAAATTACAGTTTCTCCTTACCAACTTTCAGTTAGGCACAGCAGTTAATTTGAGATTGAAATTGACTTGATTAGAGACAAACATTTTGAATGTAAAATCAACATCTGTGTCAAGCTGAAAGTTGGTAGAGAACTGTGTGAAGAGTTTTGAAAAAGTGACCCAAGTATTAAGAAATGTGTTGTGATGATTGTTAAAAAAACTGTAAATTCTGTTCTTTTTGAACTTTTTATTCATCAATTAATCCTGAAAACAAACTAAAATAAATTTTAAGAATGATTTCTTAAGGATCAAGCCAGGAATAACGGCTTCCGAAAATGTAATTGCACTATCATTACATTTTTAAATATATTAAAATGGAAAACAATAATAAACTAATATCTCACAATGTTACTGTTCAGACTGCATTTCAGATCAATTGAATGCAGCCTTGGTGAGCATTAGACACTTCAAACTTTTGTATGGTATATTGCAAGAACACTGTAAACAGTGTTTTCTTTGTCTTACCAAACTGATGGACAAATTGAAGTTGTTTTCTGTGGTAACTGACAGCATGAAAAAGATTTACTTGCATTTTACCCAGAACATTTCTTTGAGAGAAATCATCTGTGGGACAACAGCCCAGGCTAATCGCAGAAGACAACACTGTCCTTATGCAATTAAGCTCTAGTTGGGGTGTGAGTTGAATCTTCCACAGACAACCACTCATTCTCTCATTCGGCTGTAAAGATGAGCTTCGCGTGTGTCATTTGTTGAGCCATGGATCAGTGAAACCATGCAAGTTGTCACAGCCTTGGGGTCTGACGCACAATTGGAGCCAATGAGAGGGCAACTTGAGTTTGAGTGTGTGTGAATGTGAAGTTGTCGCCTTTTCAATAGTACAGGGGGCAATACATGGAGGTTACATAAAGACATGGCGCACACACAAACACACAAAAAATACACCCAAACAATCCCTTCACAGTCCCACACAACTGTAATGTTGAGTAACACACAGGTATTGTGTACTACTTATGAAACCATTTGTCTCTATTGTCTGGTGCAGAGAACAATTGAAAAGTGGGTCAGTGGGCTGAAAAAAAATCAGCTCCTAACATTTCAGTTTGAGCAATTTTTTTTTTCCCAGAGAGTGTTTTCTGCGTGACATGCACGACCCCATTAGCTCACTTACCAGGCTCTTTCAGAACACAACCTCAGTGAGGAAGACATCTCTCTGTATTAGATGATTTTCTCACTAAGGTAAATGTTAGTCAAGTTGGTTTGTGCAAAAAAAATAAAATAAATAAAAATTGTGCATTTTGACAATAATCCCACTTATAGTTCGGTTCTCTTGTTTCTTTTGGTCCGGACCAAAAAAGAAAATTCTACATTAAGTCATGGTTCGCTTAGCCTTCACACTGTCATTTTTAACACCGAATGACATATATTTTGCGACAGATCTTGTCGAACATCCAAAACAATGCAGTGTGCTGGGCTAAATGCACTGTGGGTGACGCTGCATATGCGTACATACAGCCCATTCTCACTCCCAAGGCGTCACCTAACTGACGCCTTGGGAAGCATTTGACCATGCTTCAATATCTGACGCTTTAGGCGCCCTTTAGCGTCAGTTAGATGACGCCCTAGGATCGCGTGTACCCTACCCCCACCCCATACCTAAACCTAACCGCGTCCTCTAACTGACGCTTTCCTTTAGCGTCAGTTAGATGACGGCGTAGGATCGCGTCATGTAAGTGACGCTAAAGGGCGCCTAAAACGTCAAATATTGAAGCATGGTCAAAGGTGACGCCTTGGGGTGAGAATGTGTTGGTACATATGATGGTATTTGATGGAGCTGAGAACTCTCTTATAAAAAGTGTAAAGGAGTCAAAACAGCGGTAGGAATCCCTCTGTCACCCACAAAAGAAGACGCCCACAAAAGATGATGTCACAAGATGTCGCATCTTGTGACATCATGTCCTGTTTTTTAGTTAGTTTACATGTCTTTGGTCCGTGTTGTGTTCATATTTAATTCGAACCGAACCAGAGTTCTTTTCAGGGGTCTCGGTCCGCTTGTTTTGTGTGCACCAGGGTTCGGATAGCAGCGTTCACACTTAAATTACCAGCACTAAGGGTGTTCTCTATCAAGGCTACAGAACTTCGACATTATGAATGACGTAGATGGGAACTCCTCTCCTACTCCACTTCTGCTGAAATCTTATAGGCTAACGCCAGCCAAGCTGGCCAATTGACGCAAACATGCAAGTACTGAACACTGAATTATGAAAGCAGATGCAGTGTCAATTAGGGCTGGGTAAAAATATCGATTCATCAATGCATTGCAATTTTTTGCTTCTCAATTCAATATCGATTCATCAAATCCTATGAATCGATTCAGCCATCCAGGCCAGTGGCGGCGCTGTGGGCTACACTCTAGTGAGAGCGTTCTGCGTTGTACAAGTCGCGCTTTAGCCCTTAGCGATGACGGACAGCAGCAGCACTCCGTTCAAGCCTGATTCAAGACTGCACCGCCAACATTAAAAGCCGACTTTTGGGCTCATTTTGGATTCCACTGTAAGCCGGGAACTATGGAAGCTTGTTTCCGCCACAGAATGGAAAATAAAAAAGGTAATTGCGACTTTTTATCTCACAATTCTGACTTTTTTTTTCTCACAATTGGGAGTTTACCTCTCGCAATTCTGACTTTATTTCTCAGAATTGCAAGATATAAAGTCAGAATTGCGAGATATAAAGTCACAATTGCGTGATATAAAGTCGCAATTGGGTGTTATAAAGTCAGAAATGCATGATATAAAGTCAGAATTGCGTGATATAGTCAGAAATGCATGATATAAAGTCTATGAGATATAAACTTCTGAGAGGGAAAAAGGTTAGTATTTTTCCCCCCTTAGAATTGGCCTGATAACTCGCAATTGCTGTTAAGTGTGATCAGCTATTAAGTGTTATTGTTTACAAAATTATAATTAGAATATAATATTGCACTTTTTTGAGTATGCACATTTTGTTCTTCTGTTTACATTTCTTTTATAACTTGTATGTATAGGAAGAAAGAAATATACTTTCTACTACTTAGTTACTTGCACTTTAGAGGTGTTGTTAAAGCACTGTACAGTGCTTGTCACAGTTGTGTTTGAATTCAACACATACAATATTGTACATTTTTATTCTGCTGAATAAACCATGACAGGAAACAAACATGCTGGGGTCAATTTGTTCTTTAACATTGGTAAAACTGCGCACATTACTTAAAAAATATACTCAGGCACTTAATTACTTGTGTATTTACTTATTATTGAATCGATATCGAAGTTAATAAGTCAATATTGAATCGAATCGAAATCGAATCGAATCGAAGCCTCAAGAATTGAAATCGAATCGAATTGTGAAATACCTAACAATACCCAGCCCTAGTGTCAATATTCATCAGAATCTCTCTCTTCACGCTCAAATCGTGTGCTAGAAAGCTGATACTACATCTACATTTATTAAGGAAATTTTTGCCATCTTTGAAGGTGCGCCGAAGATACGTTGTACTGTCTTGCATCCAATGGCAACTATTTGTAACTTGTGCCCCCCATCGTGCCCCCGGACACACACCTGTTCTGCATCGCGTGCATGGGGCTGGCCCACGCTGAGTCGGCCTACATGTCCCTACGAGCTCTCAAGGCCAAGCGGGATAAAGCTCGCACAGCAGTGGGGAGCACTGCGTCCCCTTAGCAGCTGGTGGTCCCCCCCCCAAACCTTTGAGTCAAGGTACGGCCTCCGGTGAGTTTCCCCGATACCACCTTTCGACCCACCCCCTGCGAGAGGTTGCCGACTTCGTCTCTTTCGGGGAGAGTGAGGAGGAGGACTCCATGTCTGCCTCCGAGAATGACCAAGACACCCCGACGGACCTACAGGACGAGTTTTTCCGCATCCTCTCTAAGGTCGTCAAGGAACTCTCTTGGAAGGCCCCGGATGAACCCTCTAAGAGCAAGCTAGACAAGTGGTTCCTTCAGTCGAGCCGCCACCAGACTGCTTTGAAGAGAGGAACCCCGTTCTTTCCTGACGTGCAACACATCGTGAAGAAGTAGGCGGCCCCGCAATCAGAGGAAGAAACGGGCGGAGCAGAGGAGCCCGTGCAGGAAGGCAAGAGGGGAAGAGAGCCCCAGGCTGGCTCTGCCCCCAAGCGCCGCGCTCTACAGCACTTACTCCCTCAGCGTTCCACGAGCGACACGTGCAATGGTTTAATGTTGTTTTATGTGTGTGTTCAATAAAGCAAACTACCTCTTCACAAACAGAGCTTTTTCCCCCTCTTGCACCACACCATGGGTGTTAAATATAATTCGGCATGGGTAAACACTTCAGTTCAAACGCAGACCACCCTGCTTCTGCATCGAAATCCAGTCATTAACTTTGTCCCAAAATGTGCATATAATGAGACAGGAAGTGTGCAACTTGCTAGAGAAGAAAGCGATAGAATCGGTTCCCCCGAGCGAGCTGGAGAGCAGACTTTACAGCCGATACTTTGTAGTGCCGAAGAAAGGAGGACGTCTCTGCCCCATTCTGAATCTGTCAATAGACCTCCACAAGCGTGCCTTCAGGATGACCACTTTACAGCAGATCCTGGAGCAAATTCGCCCCAGGGATTGGATCGCTTCAGTGGATCTAAAGAACGCGTACTTCCATATCCAGATAGTAAAGCGTTACAGGCGATTCCTGAGGTTTGTGTTTGAGAATGCAGTGTACCAGTACACAGTGCTTCTGTTCAGTCTAGCCCTCGTGCCCCGAATCTTTTCGAAATGTTTGGACTTTCTCCCCTCTTTCTCCCCTCTTTTCACCAGACCACCACTTTTCTGGGAGTGCACTTGGATTCGGTGAGAAAGAGAGCGCGTCTCTCGCCCGAGCGAGGGGAGGCGCTGAGCACTTCTCTCGGTCTCTTCAGACCTGGCAAGCTTGTCCCACCGATGGAATTTCCGAGGTTATTGGGACGGATGGCAGCGGCATCGTCGGTGTGTCACCTAGGACTACTGCATATTAGACCACTTCATCACTGGCTAAAAGCACACATCCCTTTAAGTGTGTGGAATTCCGGCCATAAGCACATTATGGTCACTTGAGGCTGTGTTCACATGCTGGCTCCGTGGAAGAACCCAGAGCTTTTGAGATCGGGTGTCCCTCTGGGTATCGTGACACGGCGTGTGGAGGTCCTAACAGACGCATCGACCACCGAATGGGGACCTGTCTGCCTGGGCAAGCCCGCTTCGGGTCGGTGGTCAGAGAAGCAGGCAGAGTGGCACATAAAGAGCTAAAGGCAGTCTCCCTAGCCCTCGACGCCTTCCGGTCTCAGCTGGTGCACCGCCATGTGTTGATTCGCACCAACAACACATCCGTGGTTTCGTATATAAATCGCCAGGGCAGTGTGCATTCCAAAGCCCTATTCAAACAGGCAGAATCTCTTCTGTTGTGGACAGACCGTTTTTTCCTCTTTGTGAGAGCGACTCACATCCCCGGCGTTCTGAATCACGGGGCGGACATGCTCTTGAGGAATGGCATATATTAGCTGCACCGGGAACGGTGCAGCTAATATAGAGGCGTTTTGGCAGAGTGGAGGTCCATCTCTTCACGACGAGTTGACGGGCAGTCTATTGGTAGACATGCGTTTGTGATCGGGTTCCTCAAAGGAGCAAGGAGATTATGCCCTGCACGCCCACCTTCAGTGTCAACGTGGGATTTGGCTTTGGTTTTGGAGGTGTTTCCGCACCCGCCTTTCAAGCCTCTGGCTTAAAGAGCTTTCTGTCAAAACGGCTCTGCTTCTCGCACTTGCATCAGCAAAGCGGGTTGGGGATTTACAGACCTTCTCTGTGAGTGAAGATTGTATTCACTTTGGGCCAGGAAACTGTAATGTGTCGCTTAGGCCAAGGCCGGGCTATATCCCTAAATCACTCAATAACCCGATTAAAGTGCAGATTGTTTCACTTCCTGCCCTATCCTCTGAGGCATCAACTTCTCTTTGGATGCTCAGAGTGCTGTGTGTCCGGTCAGAGCGCTCCAGGAGTATATTTCTCGCTCGGCCGCTTTCCAACAATCGGACCAGCTGTTTGTGTGCTTTGATGGATACAAGGGACGGGGGGGTCTCAAAACAGAGGTTCGCCTTAACATTAAAGCCCATTCGACAAGGACAATTTCCTCTTTGTGGGCCTGGACTAAGGGTGTGTCTATTCAGGATTTATGTCTTGCGGCTGGCTGGTCACCTCAGAACACGTTTGCCAGATTTTACAACTTGTACATACCTTCGGTGGTGTCTCGGGTGCTTTCGGTGAACTGATTTGTGTTTACATAGCATTTTAATGTGGGCGAATCTGTGCTTAGCTCATGAGTTGTGCTGTTTGCTGATTGTGTGGGTTTTAATCGCGGTCAACGCTATGCGTTGACCTTCTCTTACAGTTGTTGCCCTGTGTGCTTCACAGAGCAAACTTTCTCCGATTATACTGCTCGAGATATGCAAATTCGGGCAGTATTTTGTGAGTGAGCGATTGGTCTATTTTTGCACCATCAGAGCTTGGTGGTTCGCTATTGGCTAACCTCAGCCTATCGGATGCTTGCTTTCTGGGGAGGCGGTGTTGGTATTGGGTCTGTCGTCAGTGGAGTGTTAGGCTTCACGGCAGGACACTGCATCTGCTTTTGTACTGCAATGTGTTCAGTATTTACATATTTACATCAATAGGCCAGCTTGGCTGGTGTTAGCCTATACGATTTCAGCAGAAGTGGAGTAGGAGAGGAGTTCCCTTGCCTCTCAGGGAACAGAGGTTCCGAAAGTAACCGGAGACGTTTTCATACTGGCAGTTTAGTTTGGAGCGGGGCATGGTTCAGATGAAAAATTGCTAAAGTGATAACTGTGATAACTGATAAGCATTCTGGAGGACCATGTGCACCTAATGGTTCAAACATTGTGTATCAGCATGATAATGCACCAATACACACAGCAAGACTTGTGACAGAATGGTTTGATAAACATGAAAGTGAAGTTCAACATATCCCATAGCCTGCAGAGTCACCAGACTTTTTAAACCACTGGAGGAGCAATTCAGAAAACATATATCATCCACCAACATCACATAGGGACCTGTCCACTGTTCTCAAAGAGGAATGACTCAAGATCCACTATGAAGGACTTGTATCTGTCACTCCCAAAAGTCAAGACAAACTGTTGCTGTATTGGCCGCAAACGTAGGCCCAGCCTACACCATAATTGTTCACCAAAACAAGTGTTGCAGTTTCATTGTCCAACCCTGTAATTTCTAATTTAATTACAATTGTCACTGACCTGTTTTCTAAGATTAACAGAAAATGTGTGACGTGCTGACAGTGACAACACAAACAAATTGGAATATAGGCGTATATCACACAACCAATAAGAAGACAGAGTATTAACTTTATATTACCTTTAGACAGAGTATTACCTTTACCTTCATGATAGGTCGCATAGGCAAAACGCTGATTATCCAAAGGGACCATCCGCCATCGCCAACGAGACTTTGAGGAGGGAACTCACAGGTTAGTTAGGCAATGTCAACAGCGCCTTCTACCGGACTAAGACGATATTGGCACATGGGTTTGATTTGATTTCGTATAATCTGTTTGTGATTTTACCTCCTGACAGAGTAACATGTACACTCCAGGAACCTCCTATTTAAAATAAAAAAAAAAATCAACCAATTAATTTTGGTTTACACCTGATTTGTCAATAAATCAGGGCAGGCCATCAACACTGAACAGCAACAAAATGGCAGTAGAAAGCCAAACTGTGAAAACATACTCTTTAAAGTAAATGTTCTTACAATGTTAGTCCTGATCGAATGCAATATTTTAATATTTTATATTAATATTTGAGGGAAAAGATTTTCGTCACTTCACAAGACCATCTGTAAGCATGCACGAGCGCTGTCATACCAGTTTCCACAGAGACCGTCACGTTAATTTCGTGTGTGGGTAGGAAGTCTGCTTATCAGTTCGTAGGCCTACCATAGACAGTAAAAAAAAAAAAAAAAAAACACACACACACCAAATTGCACATACAAATATACACAAATATCTAAAACTGAGGCCTGTATCTCCAAAGTAATCTTCTTTCCAAATTTGGGTAAGGATACACATCTGGTGAGAACCTTCTTGTGATTCATTAAAATATGTTTTGTTTTCTCTTATGAATTTGTCTAATACCTTAAGTGTTTTTCCCCTGCTTGTAGCTACACTATAATATTTTGGTCAGCTGTTAGGCTTATGTAAATATAATGAGTTTATTTAAAAATTAGCCTACTTAAGTTAGTCTTGTTTTCTGAAAAATCGATCAAAATTAAGTGACTCAATGCTTAAAAAAATCTGCCATTTGGGTAGATTAATACATTTAATTTAAAGGGAAAACAAGTTACTTGTACTTACCCCATTATCAGATTTTATTTGTCACTTAATTGCTATACTTTTTTTGTCACTTATGATACAAAATACAAGACTTCTTGTGTAATTTTGCCAATTTTGTGCTGTTTGAATGTTTGGCCTTAAATTAAATTGCTTATCTACACTGCATTGTTGATATTTCTGAAATGACAAACTTCTTAAATGCATTCACACTATAGAAATGAATTAATTAAAGAGGAGGCACTTCAGCATCCACTGCCACAGTACACAGTACAACAGCCCTAGTGCGCTCACCGCTCACCACACACCAGCTATAGGTGGAGAGAGGAGAGAGAGTGATAGAGCCTGTGGAAGGGGATTATTTGGAGGCCATGATTGGCAATAGCCAATTTAGGGAATTTGGCCAGGAGACCGTAGTTACACCCCTACTTTTTATGAGGTTTAACGTCTCATCTGAAGGTCGGTGCTCTTGACAGTATAGTGTCCGCATCACTATACTGGGGCGTTAGGGGCCTCACAGACCACAAAGTGAGCACCCCTTGCTGGCCTCACTAACACCTCTTCCAGCCGCAACCTGGCTTTCTCAGAAGGTCTTCCATCCAGGTACTAACCAGACTCAGCACTGCTTAGCTTCAGTGGTCAATCAGTCTTGGGCTACTGCTGACAAAATTAATAATAGTTATTATCATCTTCTCTAAACTTGCACGCCAAAATGTGTCACAAAATACAATAGAACTATCCATGGTGCTGAACATACAAACTAACATTAGGTTATTTTAAATTTAACATTAATATAATATTTTGGATTTGGATGCCTTAATGTGAGTCAAAATCAGTCATGATGGATGGAAATGTTTTAATATGACCATTAAGTTTTTCTTTTCTTTTCTTTTGATATTTCTTTTTTCTCTCTTTTTTTAACGAGCTCTCTTGTCTCCCTCTGGTGGATCTTTTAAGTTCAAACCAAATAAGCAACGCAATTTCACTTAGAGCCTGATCAATAAAATGTGTCAAATCATCAAAGTTTATTATGCACAACAATTCAGCATGCAGCATATTTGCTGATGCAGTGAAATATGCCTATTCAAGATGCAATAAATAAAGATTAAAAAAATTAAATAAAAACAAGACGGGCTATTTGCACTTAATGTAAGGGGACACTCCGAGCTAGATGTTTATGTTTAACAATGTAATACAATATTTTATTATACTTTAGAGTACATCATTTCTATTTTTTTTTTTTTTCTCAATTTCTCGTGCAGGCTGTTTGGACGTAATTTTGAATTTGGACTTTTGGCTGAAACCTTAGTTTACTGTGGTATTGTCCAAGTAAAAAAAAAAAAAATTAATTAATCGTAAAATATGAAATTGTGATTTGTGATCTCATTTCCAGCCGATACACTGATAAGATCAAAAGTTTGGAGTGTCAGAGGCCCATAATATAGGCAATACCCTGCAAGCAGAGACAGTTCACTGCACACGACGCAGAGCTCGGTATAAAATAACAGATGTAAATCATATAAAGACATTTCAAGATGCATTAGTCCTTGTTTCCCTGCGCGTGCGTGAACGCTGTAATGAAGTGTGCTCGCGCTCGAGTCCCTCCGCCCAGAGCGTGATGGAGAGACGGAGAGAAACCTGTAACACGTCACCGTCCGAATCACAGCAAACCGGGAAAAAATCTGGGAGCATCTCATCAAGTAAGTCAAAACTCGACGTGTACCCAAAGTGCTTAATTGTATCATTTACAAAACATACCAAAACATTTCAGTCGTTGTAATTTGTATTATTTGTTATTAATCATACGTTATGAAATTAACAAGCTCAAATGTGAAGTGCATGTCTAAACAGTTTTTGAATACATTTTTGTAAACTTTACTTTTGTCGTCAAAATATTAAATGTTTTATTACCGACAGGATTCTCAGCAATTTGATATATAGGCTGCCTAACATATTCTGAATGATTCAGTGATCTATTCCCTCAATCAATGATATCAAAGACTTGCAAATTCATTTTAGCAATTTCTATATATACATATATATGTGTGTGTGTGTGTGTGTGTGTGTGTGTAATTTAATGTTATGTCACTTTCCTCATTTGTACAAATTTCACTAATTTCATTTAAAAAGACTAGAATGTGCAACAAAGTTTTCCAAAATACAATTTAGCTGTAATTATGTTTAGCTACGACTCAAAGATTCTAATAAGAGCAATTTACTCACAATCTAATGTGATTTTTATGCATCTTTCCTTGTTTATTCTATTTTTAAATTACAATTTTCTAATTTTGTTGCATCAACAGACTTTATGTATGTATGTACAGTATGTTCAGTAGGCTAGATTAAAATAGGTGAACCACATCTATTCGGTCTAATTTTCATTGTGGAAGCATTGAATCCATGTGCTTGATACCTATAAGTCACTGTAAATTACAGTTTAAAAGTTTTTCTGTTGTGAGCAAAGTTTTTAAAGTTTTAGTTTGCAAGACGTTAAAGCCGGCAAGTCAAAAGTGAATCTTCAATGTTAATAAGAGCAATTTACTCGCAAACACTTTATTGTGATGATTCCATTTGTGTGCGCTTGACATTTAATCACAACACAGTAAATCCCAGTAAGTGGACCAGTGTCCAGATGGCAGGTGTTTTCAAGGAGAACAAACACCACTGCATTCTCATTTACTAGTGTTTCATGTGGATTCTACATCCTCAATATTTATGCTGGGTTGTTTCAACCCATGTTTGGGTCAAATATCGTCAAACCCAACCGTTGGGTTTAAATATGTCATTTGAAAATTTAAACCAACCGTTGAGTTTGTCTATCTTTCACCCAAACATGGTTTGAAACAAACCAGCATTTTTTAGAGTGTTGATCATTGGGCAGAAAATGATAATACCATAGTAATTAGACTGAATTAGACATCTGTTGTGGTTAGGTGTCATCAGGGGAATGGTTTTGAAAGATTTCAGATCCTCCGTCTCCTTATTCACCAAACTCCATCCAAACATTAGAATCTGTACCTGTGCAGAGACAGCAGGCTGTTGACTCGAGCATTACGTTTGTATGCATGTGCTGGAGCACTATTGACCAGTCTGTTAATGTTTCACACGCACATTCCCACTGTGACAGGATGAGAGCCGTTCGGTTGCCAGGCAGCGCGTGGGGTGGACAAATCCAGTAGTGTGAAGGAGAGCTTGTGTCTGCTCTTAAAATGTTTCATGGTTGTTGAAGCAAATAATCCAATGTAAATTTGCTGTCACTGCCTCTGATATGTTGTGTAGATTTGGTTTAGAAAGTTTATAATCAGTCTCTATTTACCACAACTCATTACATCTACATTATTTAAAATAGTCTAACACTGGTGGTTTTGCTGTAAACAGAGTTATTTTATCGTTTTTGTTATTTTTAAAATAAATAAATAGACTTTTGATCGAATTAGATTAAATGATAATCCTATCAAATGATTAGACGATTTTACATTTCTGTTTTCATTTAGAAAATGTAGTAATTTTGTTGTTTTTGTCATTTTTATTAGCTTACAGTTTTTGTTACAAAGTTAATGTAATTTCTGTAATAAGTAAATAGGGAACAGGACTGTAAAATAAAGTGCTACGCTGTTATGATTACCAAAGTCAACATTTTAATTAAATGGAGCGTATTAATAATCGTGTTTAATATTCTTAAGGGATCTTGTTGCTGACATCCACTTAAGAAGCATAATTAACTAAGCTGATAACGTTCTCTTGAGGAAAATGCCAGGATTGAAAAACCGAACCACATGGGCACCACTTTCGCTGAAGACATCCCACATCACTTCCTGTGCCAACGGATGCTCTCTGGGCATTACAGCTCATCTGACATATGTGAATACTGACCCTGAACCTGTGGAGGGTAAGAGATCATGCACATATACACTCAAAAAAAACTTGTACCTTCACTGGGGCAGGGCCATTAAAGAAACAAATGTGTACCTTTTTGTACCCAAGTTCATGGCACCTCAAGGGAACATTAAGGCACCGTTTAGGGGTTTATAAGGTACAAGGTTGTCCTTTTAAAGGTACAGCCCCAGTGAAATATTTTTACATTCCTTGATGTAGAATTGTAGTTGGCATTGACAGTGTCCTGCAGAACAATTCAGACACACTGAGTATGTAAAAGGTAAGTAAACAAAGACTTAAAACAATGTCCTGGTCACCTGCTCAGGTGTGTTTGTGTATCCTCTGGGGGAGAAGGAGGTCGTGGTGAGTTTTGAGGCAGTGGTGTCTGGCAGGCTGGTCAGTGTGGAGCTCCAGAGCCGAGCGGACTGCTGTTTGGACTGTTGCCCAGGATCAGCGCTGCACACACAGTGTGGTCACAGCAAAGACTGGGGATGCTGTGGAGGAACCGGTCTGGAGATGCAGTGCTCCAATGGTGAGCGTTTTAAAGCTAGTTCACACCACGTACGATAACTATAAATATAACTATCAACAACTACATCAGCGTTCACACCGACTGGCGATAATGTTTTATTTATTGTAAGCATGCCTTCTGCTGCTTTAAATATTTGAGCTTTTTAACGCCTGGTAGATTCTGATAGGCTGTCAGTGTTTTTATCCTTCATCATCTGGAAAAAATCATTCTGATTCTGAAAAAAAGATTCCAATGATATAGTGTCATTACTGTTATAACTGTGGTGTGGAGTTACCGTAGAATTATAACAATAATTAAAACTTTATCAAGGTGTAATGAAGTCTTTAACCCACACATTGTTGTTTACATTCACTGCAAGCTGTTAACATGAAATTCTTATTTAATCTTGACAAACTGTATGTCATTAGGATTCCAACTTCCATATCGGAGCATTGTTTTACGATAAAATAATTGCAATAATAATCATCTCTCTAGGATTTTCAGGTGAGGAAGAAATTTGGACTTGCATGTTGTTCTTTTAAAACACTGATTCCAGATAAAGAAAAAAGCAGTATTTTCTTTCGATTGTCACACTACACACAACATATTAAAATATACACACACAAGCACACATTACAGAAGTGTGTTTGGTGTTTTCATAAATCTTTGTTCTCTCTTATACTGCTTTGTACTTGTACAGTCTGAAGTGTGAGGGCAGCATTCATTATTGCTTAGAGCTCTGTTGGCTCTGTGCCTGCACTTGGATGGTCCTTAGATACAAATTTCAATTTGGGGCTTTCTGTACAAAAAAATGCAATATTGAACATTATTATTTTGTGTTTTGAAACATTTTAGATTAAACCCTGACATGCCAACAGCATTATTTTTCAGGTCTTTGAGCGATTGTTGCACTTATTTTTTCATTTCAGGTCATCTGTTGCTGGATGAGGATCTGGAGAGGAGCACTTTTATTGTGAGCACAGGACTGATTGGACCGCTAGAAATTGTGTCTGTTGTCATCAGTACCACCCTTGAACTTCCCACACTTGAAAATGGTGCAATCCGCCTGGTCTATCCCTCAGTGCTCACACCTATAGTCAGAACACGAATTCAATCAGGAAAAAGTGAAAATGGGGGGAAATCAGAGGAGAACAGGTAGAGTTAACTTCTTTAATTCTTCTCTATTGTTACTACTATTAATAATTGCAGTGGTCCTAAAAGGTATATCCACATTTAAAGGGTTAGTTAGTTAACCCAAATATGAAAACTGTCATTAATTACTCACCCTCATGTTGTTCCAAATCTGTAAGACTTTCGTTCATCTTTGAAACATAAATGAAGATCTTATTAATGAAATCTGAGAGATCTTAGTCCCCTCATTGACAGTCTACGCAACTACCACTTTATCATCAAAAAGTTCACATTGAAACCGTAAAACTAATCCATATGACTTGAGCAGTTTAGTCCAAATTTTCTGAAGAGATACAATCACTTTATATTATGAAAATATTTAATTTAGGCTTTTATTCACATGAGAGGGTACGTTAATGGGTTAGTTCACCCAAAAATACTCTCTTCTTTTAGCTAAACACAATCAGAGTTAAATTAAAAAAAATATCCTGGCTCTTCTGGGCATTAATGAAAGTGAATGGTACCTTAATTTTTTAAGCCCAAAAAAGCACATTCATCCATTATAAAAGTAATCCATACAGCTCTAATAAGCGAAGCAATGCATTTTTGTGAGAAAAATATCCATAATTATAACTTTATAAACTGTAGGCTAATCACTAGCGTCAATATATAGCTTACATAGTCCATTTCCATGACATTTTAAGGACACTGTATATTCACATTCATAAAACATACCCTATTCAAAAGTTTGGGGTCACTAAAAATGTTTTTGAAAGAAGCTGCATTCATTTGATTAAAATACAATACAAACAGAGATATTGTGGAAATTATTATCACAATCTAAAATAACTGTTTTCTATTTTTATGTATTTTAAATGTAGTTTAATGTAGTTTTAATCCTGTGATGGCAAAGCTGAAATTTCAGCATCATTACTCCAGTCTCCAGTCCCTTCAGAAATCATTCAAATATGGTGATCTTGTACTCAATAAACATGTTTTATTATTATTCTATTATTATCAATGCATTGTAAGGGTATAAAACACCTTTACTTTTTGCTTATTGATTTACATCACCTGAATAACAAAATTGTGAGTTTGACCTCCCAAGAATCCTATTTAACGTCTCTCCTTCAGCCCGACTACGTGCTTTGGCAATGTGTCTGGAAAGCAGGAGAGGATGCTGGGAGTCGGGCAGCAGTGCACACATGCTCTGCTCACCAGCTCTGCCACCAACCTCTCGCCTTATCAGCTCAGCTTCCAGCTGCTGGTTCGAGGAGCCTGTCTGCTAGCCGGTAACATTTATATCTTTCCGTCCAATCTACAAAACATAAGTCACTACAGCAAGAGCTTAAATGTAAAAGTTCTACAATTATGATATCTGGAGGAGGAGACAAAAAGTGGGCTTGTCTCTCACCTGAAGGACAATAGCCCCCTTTTAAGAGCATTGTACATTCATGCAGGTCCAGTTTGTGTTCTGAAATAATCCAGTTAGCGTAAAACTTGGCATGCCCATCAGTGATTATGATAGACATCAGTGAGCCTGCCAGAAGGAACCAAAGTGTGTGTGTGTGTGTGTGAGGGTGTGTGCAGAGCGAGAGAGTGTTTGGCTCGGGCTCCAGGCCACTAAACAGAGGAGAGAGATTGAGGCAGGGTGATACAGAGTCCTAAATCACAGTAGTGACACTGTTCTGCTCCAGAGGAAAGTGGCCACTCTGTTTCAGCCGTCTTGACTTTAATGGACATTGAGCTGGACACTCCAAAGAATTTTTTTTTTTTAAACTGAACCATGGTAATATACATTTTTTATTATATAAATATATTATATATAATACAAACAATATAAATTTACCATGTTAATAGCTATAATATTTGAATATTTGTTTGTACAAGTATCAGATTATTATAATTTTTTAGATATGTACCTTGTAATATAGTTTTAATTTTACATTTACCTTAGAAATATCATGAAATATACTGTATATACAGTATACTGTATATCATTTCAAAAGTTTGGGGTCAATAAGATTTGTTTCTGTTTCTAAAAGAAGTCTCTAATGCTCACCAAGGCTGCAATTATTTGATCAATTATATAGTAAAACAGCAATATTGTGAAATGTTGTGAAAATATTAAAATAACCGTTTCCTATTTTTATATATTTTCAATGTAATTTGTTCCTGTGATGCAAAGCTGAATTTTCAGCATCACTACTCCAGTCTTCAGTGTCACATGATCCTTCAGAAATCATTCAAATATTATGATTTGGTTGAGAAAACATTTATTAGTATTATTATTATTATTTTACCAACGCTGAGAACCGCTGTGCTGCTTAATATTTTAGTGGATACCATGATTTATTTATTTTTTCAGAATACTCTGATGAATGGAAAGTTCAAATGAAACAAAATTTATTTGAAATCTTTTGTAACATTACTTTGCTAAAGTATTCTTTTTTTCTCTTCAAACAGTTACTTTAAATCTTTTGACAATCTAAAAGACGTAAATTACATTTGTATGTATGCTGAATAAAAGGCACCGGTTGTCCTAAATGTCAGCTTGCTTATTTTGCTCAAGATAAGGATTTATTACGTCCAAATGTCATGCAACATAGAAACGATGCCTCTAACCACAGGTTGAGAGCTGTCGTTCAAACCACACAACTATGCGATGAAGTTTGCGAATGTTCGTCGATGGTTTCGGGAAACACAGACTCGTTGAACTATGCTGATAACGACGGAACTTGCGGCCATAGTTGGCTAATGATGCTTTCGGGAAACGCACAACAGTTGTGGATATTTCATGTGTTCTAGCTCAAGCACACCTGGTGCAACTAATGAAGCCCTTGATTAGTTGTATCAGGTGTGATTGAGACTACTCCTGTTTTGCAGATTTGTGTTGTTGTGAGGGATTTTATTTAGGGGACTGAATAATTTTGAGACTGCAGAAGTCATTAAAAGTTGCATTTTCAGTTGAATTTTGGGAAAACACTTGACATTTGTTGTGTTAAGCTATATTTCGATTTGTTCATTGCAAACAGCTGAATGACTGTAAATGTTGCCAACCAGATTTGCAAAGGGGGTTGAATGATTTTGATTACAACTGTGGATATCAAGATTTATATCAAATGTCTGACTGAAATGTAATTCAAGAGATTCAGGATCAATTTTATTATATAGCTTTAGTTCCCTGAGGCTTAGATGTCAAAGATTCCCACCAATAATATTCTTTAACAGCAGCAACTAATCAAATCAGTGCTGAAATGTCATGTGAACAGGCTCTGTAACCTCTTTTTATGCCGTCTCTGCATTTGCAGGTCTGGAAAGCCCCACCCATGCCCTGCGTGCAGATGCTGACCCCAGTGCACAGTCTGCCTATGCAACCTACATCACACTGGCCGAGGAGCATCCATGCGACCGACATCTGGAAATAATACTTCACCTTAGCGGTGAGAGCTAAGCCTAAAATGTTAAAATCTTAACCTCGAAGGTCATTATGGTAACACCTCCACAGTTATTTTCAAGTTAAGCATGTCATATAGCCTTGAATGCAGACAGACATTAATCTCCAAAACTATTTAGATTGCTTTTCAGTAACATATTGATATTTCAAAGCAGGAACAAATTCTGATTTCATCATACATTTAGCTTCTCCAGCTTAAATTATGCTACAAAATGTATTTATTTTTTTACAGCTAATGAAAATGTACATTTTATAGCAAAAAATACAGCTGATGACTAGTAAGACAAGGGTAATGCTTCCTTTTACAGTACAGTACTTACAATATACTTACAGTGTACTTACCTAGAAAGTACTGGCTAATATAAGGTAAGTACATGGAACAGGGGTAGTTTTAGGGGTAGGTTCAGGGTTAGTACTATAGTTATTACCCAGTAATTGTAGTTACTAAAATAAGTACATAGTATTTACATGGGTAACTGGACTGTAAAAGGAAGTGTTACCACAATAGATTTTTAACTTTCTTCAGTTGCCAAATTGAGCATTGCAATTTCTCCCTTACATTTTTTTCTATGAGTGAAAAATGGTCAGCTAAATACTGTAAATCAGAAACTTGTTTATACAGTTTTGTGCCAAATCTTACCCTTCTTGGACCCCAAAGCATGACTGACTTTTTTGAGTAAACGATTCAGTGGCTGATGAGAAGTCATACAATATCGCTTTTAATACTATACCATTTAAAAGTTTGGGGTCAGGTTTTGAAAGAAGTTCACCGAGGCTACATTTATTTGATAAAAATACAGTAAAAAATAATGTTGTAAAATTTATCACAAGAATTTATTTCTGTGATGCTGTTTTTTTTTTTTACATTGAAGTCTTTTGAAATATAAATAGTCAATCTAAAGTTTGAATTTGCAGTTTGCAATTTAGCAGAAGGCTGACAAGAAAAACTTTTTGATCAGCTACAGTTGAACAAAATACGACCATGACCACAATTCCATCCATGTAATTACCTGCAAGTCACTTCCCACTGTTGCCTGCAGAGCCTCACAGCCCATTGGTCATCCTAGAGAGGGGCCGGCTCACATTTAATGAATATGAGCAGCAGATCCGTGCTCGTCGTGATTTCATTCGCTGTGCCCGAAAGGAGGCAGAGTCTGAGAAGAGGGTATGATTACTGGTGTTAAACACTTGCATTGCTGACTTCATCGTGATTGTATTTAAGAACAGTATAATATATTTGTTCCTACATGTGTGTATGTGCCTCCCCCAGCTGGAATTCGTGCGGAGACGCTATCATAAGGATCTGCTCTTGAACCCGGTCCTGATGCTTAACTTCTCCCCAGATCTGCTGTCAGAACCAACAGAACTGCAGCAGGCCAGCAGGGAACTCATCTTCCTCATTGAAAACAGCAGCACAATGACACAGCACAACATCAACAAGATCAAGGTTCTTGCGACCTTCTGTATGAGCAGCTGCGTGTGAACAGTCCAGTAACATGCGCTTTTTTTTTTTTCTTAATTGATTCAGTACATACTTTTTTTTCAAAATGTTGTCATTGTTATAAAGCATAGATCATTGGTTCTTAAAATATTTGCTCTCACCAGGAGATGCTCGAAAAAGCTAATTAAGCTTATTAAATATGGCCCTGAAAGGATTCCACTCTGAATATGCAGTATTATGCAAGTTGAAAATAACCATAAATGTTCCTTGCGCTTTCATATTTTTGACAGGAGGCGATGTTAGTTGCCATCAAGAGTCTGCCGAGCCGCACCATGCTGAACATCGCTGGCATTTGCTCTCCTGTCAGGCCTCTTTTCAGCTCCAGCAAGCCCTACACAGATGTGAGTCAAGTCACCTTTACTTTTATAGCACTATATACACTACAGATTGTTTCAAATCAGCTTCACAGTAATAAACAACCAATAAATGATGCAAACTTCACCAAATATAGGACAAATTCTAATTCTGCTGTAAAGCAGCTATACAAATACAATAGTTATATTACTCAACTCAAGACATTTCAGTGTTGGTTCAGAGCAGTTCAATAACTCTAATGGCGGGTTCAGAGTCAGACTACACGATATCACCCCGATTTTGGCGAGATCCGTTTGACGTATGGTGTGGTGGAGATTTTGTAAACAACAATGGCCACCAGGATGCTAAAATTGCTTAGAGTTATATATCATATAGTGTCATAGTGGACGACAACCGACAATGCGGCTTTTCATGAAGTTCCGACAGAAAAACTAGCATGTTAAAAAAAATTCCCGCTCGTCCACGACGGGTTTCATCACATTTGTGATGTTGACCAATATGAGTCAGTTCAATGTTGATTCAATTCAGTTCAATGACAGTGTTGCAAAATTAATTACTTATAAAATGGTCGATTCAGCTATAAAGCAGCTCTACAGAAGAGTGTAGTGTCATCTTCCAGCTCAATTCATTCTTCTAATAGTGCCAATATAGTTAAATCGATAATGCAGTATCAGAGAAACGATATCATTGGAATCACTTTCAGAATGATTTTATCCAGCTGATGAACGATAAAAACATTGACGGCCAATCAGAATCCATCCTGCTGTAACTAGCTTATGCATTTAAAGCAGCAGACAAAGACGCACTTTGAATAAAGAGAATAATATCATCCGCTGGTGTGAATGCTAATATAGTTATCTATAGATATCTTTAAAGTTATCATTATTTGTGTGAACGGGCCTTTACTGAATATTAAGGGGTCAGATTTACTAAACAGGCAATTTATCATGAGACTGCAATCCCATTAAGGGGACAATGGGAGTGGAAAGTTGTCATCCTAGCTGTATTAGCCAAACAAATCATAGTGTTTATTTCAAGAGAAACTCAGATGGAGGCTACATAGGGTTTCTGGATGTGTGTGAAATGGTTGATGTTTACCTGTGAGGGACCTGGGGCCAATTGATAACCATCTCTGTCCAGGTCGCTACTTCTGGTTTCCATGACGCTGCAATATCAGGTTCAAGCAGGTCCAGGGTCTGGCAGGACAAAGTGCTTTAAAACAGCGAGAGCCATATGGCACTGTCATACATTTATACAGCACGCAATGATAAAAAACAAACTTGTTTGCTCCATTATGCACCACTGCTCCACATCTACATCAAGAGAGGCTACTCTAGAGGATGTCAACTTAAGCCCTATGAACCATATTTACTTTTTTAACATTATTATTTTACTAAGGCTGTGTGGTGGGTAGACATTGTTGATTAACTCTTTTATGATAAGGCTATGTTTAACCTGGAATATTTCTTTAAAACGTCACTGTTTAATGCTAAAGGGAATTCTGCCATTCTCTGCCTCTCTCGTTTCTCAGAGTACAGTGACTCGGGCATTGGAGTACATCCAGAAGATGCGCACAGACCAAGGTGGTGCTAACCTGTGGGCGACACTGTCCTGGGTTTATCAGCAGCCCGTCCACCGCAGCTGCCCACGACAGCTCTTCATCATCACGGACGGAGCCTTCAGCAATGTAGGCCGTGTGTTAGAACTGGTCAGGAGGAACGCATGTAACGTCAGGTAAAACTAATGTTGGTTTAAATTGGCATCGAAAACACTATGCCAGGTAACGCATATACTGTACTGTAAAATAATACCAATATGTATCTAAACAGAAACACTTTGCTTCAGCAAAAAAAAATATTACTGGTAAAATCTGAAAAGCCAGATCAAACTCATGATCCGTATCAGATAATCCCCTCACATGCTATTGTTTGGGGCTTAACTGTCTATATTTTGTCAAATAATTCATATATTATTTTGTTGACCCTTGAACAACATTCTTGCCCGAAAATGTATCCCTAAACCTACTCATAACTTAACCCTAGAATCGATGGTTATAACACTGATGTAGAAGCACCTAGCCTTGGTTGTAAGCCTAAACTTGACATACAGTGTTTTGGATTTTCTTCTCAAAACTAACCATTTTAGATTTGGCTCCCTAAGACTAACTATACTTGTAGGCTATAACTTAGACGCTAGCGCGTCTATATACATTTGACATTAGCTATGTTCACACATCAGCGAGTCTCCAGTCGACTACAGCGTCCAGAGTTGATAAATCTAACTTGTTCTCTTGCTGTGCAGCTTAAATGACAGACAGACTTGAGTAATTGTCTTTTAAATGCTCTCTATTACGGCCGGGAGTTCGCGAGCAGTTCTCTGAAAGTCTCCCAAAAACAAGCAATAAGCATGGCCGGAGTATCTCAGACAAATCCCATTGAGAATCCCACCAATAAACACAGATACAACAGTTTTTGTATAATAGGAAGGTATGGGAAAATGACATCATACATTACATAATTCACCTACAATTTGATTGGTTCTTCGTTACTTCATAATCACAAGGTTTCAAACCTAGACTGTCTAGTTTTTCCCAAATTCCAATTCCAATTCCAATTTCCCAAACTATGTTATTTATACACACACACACACACATCACACTCAACATCACAGGTTTTCCATTGGTTTCGTACAGTACATTCTGTTAAAAAGTTTAGATGTTAAATAAGGTTAGATGTTAGAAACATGGTTAGTTTAATATACAGTGTAAAATTTCCACGACAACAGTAAACTGTAAACATGTCCCTCAAATCATATTGGTTGACTGGGATGTTGTTCCAGGATCAACAAAGAACATATTGTATCAAAGAACATATTGTACTTGGTGAAAATCACGTTCACCCTATATATAGTCAGTATAAAAGGGATACAGAAAATACCTTTTAAAATTTTAATATTGCCCTTTTAACACTACACTGTAAAAGAAAATTGTGGATTTACAATTACAACAGATTACAAGCATTATTATTATATTAATTCAATTTAACAAATTAGAATTGAGTAATAATTAATCAAAATAATTATTTTAAGTTAAGTTAACCATTTAAAGTGAGTAAAACATACATTTAAGTCACCATTATGGTGATCGGTGTTTGTTTTAGGTTTGTTTTTAAATTACGGTTTTCTCCTTCAGTGATTCTGCCTGTTAACATTAGGTGCCTTCAGTGTTGGCAATATAAAAATAAAGAGTTCTTAATTAATCTTTGATGTCTGTCTGTTATTCAGATATTTTTGTTTTGGTGTAAACATTGCTCATTTTTAATGGTTAACTTTTAAGCAATAATTTGATTAATTATTACTCAATTCTAATTTGTTCAATTTAATTAATAATATTGCTTGTAATCTGTACATTTTACACATTTTACATCAGTAAATAAATACTTTCAAAACTAACCTTAAAGTTTTCTAAAAAAAAAATATCAGCATCCACACATAAAAGCTAAACACCTTTTACTACAGCAAAAGATGCTCAACACATTTCACACTGGCAAACACTTTTGTCACACTGACTCCAGTATCTGTTATGATTTCACCTTAAAATGAATATCCCACATGACATTGTAAAGCTGAAGCTGAGAGAAATCGTTAAATTGTACCGTGGTTCACATTATACAGCACAAATAGTTTCCCCTCTCATAAATCACTGACTAATGTTTAGAGAGAAATGCTCTTCAACAAACACAGACACACACGCTCAGATATAGATTTCACCGTACTGGAACACAGACTCATTATTGATACTCAGTCAAGACATTTAAAAGCCTTCGACCCAGGCGGAGCAGACCTGAATTCAAAACAGCTTGTGTTGTGTGTGTGTGTCGTCTGGATTCTGTTTCCACACAGACATTTAATTAGCTAAATGGTCCAGATTATTGTCAGGGGAATACTAAACATATTCTATTTGCTCTCACACTCAATCCCTCATAGCAGACTGGCAATCCATTGCAGACAAACATATATGGCTTGAGTCATGAGAAATCGAATCACATACATACATATATTTCTTTACTACTAAAGCTGCCAGTTTGCTGCAGGCACAAACCATGCAAAAGCAGTGTCCGAATTCACTCACTCGTTTTCATTCACTCAAGTGGATTATATTAGTGGAATAATGAATGAGGGTATAGCTGGGCGATTTCAAACACAGCACATGACTAAATGCATTAAGTTGCTCCCATGTGATTGGCTGATTAGGATATTTGTGTTAGTGAGCAGTTGAACGGGTTTACCTGATAAAGTGGTTGGTGACTGAACTATAATTTTTTTGTAAATACATGGATTTGACAATGAGCTATGAGGTATTGAGAGTGAGAGAAGGTGTACATTATATAAATAGTTAATGTATATTTACCTACCTATGTTATAACTTATGTTTGGTGTCATAGGTGTTTCGGCCTAGGTCTTGGTCCCCAGGCCTGTCGAAGGCTACTGCAGGGCATTGCCAAGGTGACGGGAGGCAGTATGGAGTTTCTCAGTGAGGAAGAGAGGCTTCAGCCAAAGGTGCGAGAGTACACAGCGCCCCCTACAGGGAGCAGAGACAGAACCGCTATTATCAACTCTGCTTTTATGACATGCTGAGGACAGTATGATTTAAAATGTGCTTTTATGGCAGTTTAAAAAAAAGATTTGTTATTGTTTGTTATTATACAAGTACAATATCTTATATTGTCAGGCATATGATCAGTTGAGGACAAAAAAAAAATAGAAACCCGTTTTCTCCCATTCTATAAGACTATATAATAATTATTATTATTCACAATACTATTTAAATAATCCATCAGTATATGACTATTGCAATAATACTAATAATACTATAATACTATATATACAATTATATTTATTATTATTCAAAAAAATAAAAATTAAACAAATCAATAAATATATTCAATATATCAGTATATTGCCTTTGCAATAATATTATTGTACTATAAAAAACATATTTAGCAGTAGCAATAACAAATTATATTTTATTTTACAGAACAACAGTAACATTTCAATACTATTATTTATGTCTTAATTTTGGTTACAAAAAAAAAACTTACTGGTAGCTGAAAATTTTAATCTATTCAAAATATTTAATAAACTAATATTGTGTAGATGTGTAGAATTTTGTGAATGACGCGCATCTAAAATACAAAAACATACTATGAGAAGTGATGGCATTACTAGGTAAAACTTTGGTACCATGCTACTGAAATTCTTGTGCCATGGTATTTACATTGAACTCCAATTGAAAAATATCATGGAACATCAATATACCATGAAAGTACAGCGTTACCATGTCCAAAAACATGGTAGTACCTTGAAACTTTCTGTGGACATCAGCATAGCTGCTGTTGTGTAGTTACTAATGTCACAATTATTCTCTACAGTTGATTAAATGTCTAAAGAAAGCTCTGGAACCTGTGTTGACGGATGTACGGATTGACTGGTATGTGCCGGACAATGTCGAGGCGCTTCTCTCACCAAATGAAATCCCTCCGCTCTATCCTGGCAACTGCCTGATTGGCTACTGCACTCTCTACGACGTATCTGGATTCAGGGCCCAGAAATGTGAGGTGAGAGACTGTACATTTCCACACTTAGTTTTTCTTATGTTCAACATATGTCAAAAGAAGAAATGTCAATATAAACTAATAAAGACTTAGTGTGTGCACAATTTCTCATAAGCAGGTGAAGCCTCGTTCATACGGAAGCCGCCCACGTGGTTCAGAGGGGTCTGTTTTCGAGCTCTCACCCTCCACTTCCGAGCTCCTTCAGCCTCTGGTTCCCCCGGAGGAGCGCGAGAGAGATGCTGTAAAAGAAAGCGGGGGGGAGGGAGACTTTGAAGAAGCACTGCGGGAAATTTCTCGAGAAATCTCGTCGGAATTCTCCTGCGCACATGCCACCGATATTGCTGTCAGCCCGGGTAAGACGATGGGATCTGTTTAAGAATTAAGTGCATTGCATTGTGGGACTGCACATAATGTGCTCAGGTTGTATTTATTACATTGGTTCTCAACCTTTTTGACTTCAGGCCCCCACTTTGTCCACAACAATATCTGAAGGCCCCCCCTCACTTAGAATTTCTACCTGAGAAAATATTTTAGAACTTGGCATTAAAAGTATATTCATTATAAAAATAACCCAATAATAATAAATGTCTTGATTTTTTTAATGGGTTTAGCTCAATGTAATGCTTGTTTTGTCTTATTTTAACTCCTCTTAAGCCTGGTTGAGAACCACTGACATAGTAGTAATAGAGCACAGTGTACATAATCAAAGTCCTTTTAAGACAAGTCAATTCATTCGGCGGCCATCTTTGAAACACCTCTCAGGCGTGCAAGTGCAGCCACCATCTTTTTGAATGGGGAAAAATCGAATTCTCCAAAACTGTTCGCTAAGCTTACGATTCAATTTCATATTTAAAATAACCAATCAAATTATAAATTTTGTTTCCAAATGCTTGAATCATGACAGAAAACGGCATTTTGGCAGGATCAAGCTAATGAGCGTCTGGCGGCAGCTGCAGTGATGTGATGACTTTACAAATCGGCGATTGGCTCTTATTTAGAAGGTGGGAGTTATTCCGCCATATTGAGCATTGCACCTTTCCCCATTCAAAACAATACGAGTGACGCATCTTGTGTAATTCTATAGCCTTTGACATAATGCATGCTCAAAGGGATAGTCCACCCAAAAAATACACATTTATGCAGTTTTTTCTCTCTATGAAACACACTAAAAGATATTATGAATAATGTTGTTAACCAAACAGTTTTGGTTCCCATTGATTTTCATTATATTGTATGTCCATACAATGGAGGTCAATAGGAACCGAAACTGTTTGGTTACCAACATTATTCAAAATATCTTCTTTTGTGTACCACAGAAGGAAGAAAGTCACACAGGTTTTGAACACAATGCGTGTAAGTGAACTATAACTGCATGGATAATTTTTAGGTGGACTGTCCCCTTAAAAAAGCGGTAGCAGCCATTCCAAACATACCTTGCGTGTGCGTTATCTACAGGTGGTGACACTGACTACAGCACCAGCGATGTGCTCTGGCGTATTCAACAGGCTTCGTATGTTCAAGATCAGTACGTGTTGACACACTGTTCTCTGAGCAGCGAGAGGGCCTTCTCGTCTGTTTCTCCCCAAACAGAGAGCTCTATGCTGGGCATGGGTTCTCTGCCACATGGCTTGGAGAGAATGGAGCCAACACAGGGTCGAGGCCTTTCCCGCTGGGAGTCTCCGTGGATTCAGAATGCCACCTCTTCAGGCGGCGCAGATTCTGCATCAGGGAAGGTGACATCAGCATTATGATTTGTATTTAAGAATTCACTTCACATTGAGTAGAGAGAGTTTAACGTCATGTGCAATACCACTAATCTAAACAAGACAAGACAGCCTTAAAGGGATACTCCACTTTTTGGGGAAATAGGCTCATTTTACAACTCCTTCAGAGTTGAAGTTTCACCGTTTTCGAATCCCTTCAGACGATTTTCTGATATTTAGAAGAATATCAGTAACCAGACAGTTTCTGGTCTCATTGACTTCCATATCATATTTCCTACTATGGAAGTCAATGAGACCAGAAACTGTCTGGTTAATGATATTCTTCTAAATATCAGAAAATCGTCTGAAGGGATTCGAAAACGGTGAAACTCAACTGTTTAACTCTGGGGGAGTTGTAAAATGAGCCTATTTCCCCCAAAATTGGAGTATCCCTTTAAAGGAACAGTTCACTTTAAATTTAAAATGAAAATTCTGTCATCATTTTTACATACCCTCAAGTTGTTTAAAACCTGTATTAATTTATTCTGCTGAACACAAAGGAAGATATTTTGAACAATGTCAGTAACCAGACAGTTGATATACCCCATCAACTGTATGAAAAAAATTCTATGGAAGTCAATGGGGTACATCAACTTGATTTGGTTGCCGACATTCTTCAAAATATCTTCCTTTGTGTTCAGCAGAAGAAATTCATACAGGTTTTAAACAACTTGAAGGTTTCAGAATTTTCATTATAAAGTGAACAGTACTTTTAACATCAAGTAGAAATTTAAAAAAAATCAAAAGTATAATCCTAACTGTGTTTCTGTAGGCTGGCAAGCTCTTAGACCGTGATGAGTCTCGTCTCAGGCAGAGGGCGCTAGCTCGCTCCGCTCTGGCTGGCCGAAGTTTCTCATCTCCGCAGGGTGACCTGGACATGCACCGCCTGAGGAGGGCACTAGAGAAGATCTCATTTGAGCAGGCCTTGGGGGGACGACTTGAGGAGAGTGACACAGACACCCAAAGCACTTCACGAGGAGGTTTATCCCACCCCAGTCTGACTGACTCCAGTGAGGGAAAACAGTCTGCAGTCATTAACATAAATACATAGATGCATATCAGACATTGTCCAAATATTAATTAATCTGTTTCTTTTCCCCTATCCCTGTCTATCCAGATGGCCTCCTGTTCCCTGCTTCCCCACTAGACTGGGACACCTTCACTGATCCTGAATGCCTGTTTTCAGCCGCTCCTCCAGGTGAGTTCCAGGCTTCAGGGGCCCAGTGTCGCTCAGTGATCCACGGCAAGCTGGGAGGACGGGCCGTATCCTGGGAGGTCCATGTGGATCTGTCCCTTTTGTGGGACACTGAGAACTCAGCAACCCTGCCACCCAGCACCGGGGCCTGGGATGAGATCATCCACCAGCTGACCGCACGATCCGTCATCACAGACTTTGAAAACATGGCGGAGAAAGAAACCGATATTGAAGCTGAAAGAGGTCTGATAGGAATAAAAAAACAAAGTGTTTAGGGTTTAAATCAAAATATGGACTGTTCCATCAACATTTTCTCATGTTTGAATGTGTATTCTGGTACGGGTGTGCACGTAGGTCCTTCCAAGCGGTACAGAATGAAAGCGATCCAGACCAGCAAAAGCTGTGGAATTGTCTGCATGTACACAAGCTTCACCACTACAGACACCAATGCAAGAAATCAAGCTCAGGGCACAGATGCACGACACACAGGTACACACAAACAGCACATGTACACCACACACAATCTCACATAAAGACTGTGACACAAAACTGATACATATTTTATTGATGGATGAAATGAAATTCCTCTGTGTTTGTGTGTCTGTGTCAGGTGTGCGGTTTGTTACTAGACTCAGTTCTCATTCCGGTAGCAGAAGACAAAAGTTGTGCTCGGTGGGATTTGGACGCCACCCCTCCAGCAGAGGCAGTGAAGAGACAGAAAATACACACACCTCAACAGGTATCTTATCAATTATATATGTACAACAACATTAATATATATAAGTATGCCACAAACCAAAGTTTGTGTTCAGAAATTAACACTGATTCAGCAAGGACATAGTGGAAAAGATTTCCATTTCAAATTAATTTGAAAAGAATCCTGAAGACTAGAGGAATGATGCTGGAAATTCAGCTTTGCCAGCCCAGCACAGGAATAAATTCCCTTTTAAAATTCATATAGAAAACAATTATTTCAATATTACCATGTGTTTTTTCGCAATATGCAATAAACAGTCCATAAACAGACCCAAGGCTCAACAAGCACTTCCATAAACACCAATGCAGATACCCGAAAAAGGAAAATAATCTGAAATACCATGAGGCTATAAAAAACAATGTCTTTCCGTTCTGTGCAGTGCAACTCTGAATTTCTATTCTGTTTTCTTGGACCCAGACAGAGACGACACACCTGCATCTCCTTGTAGCATGACATCCTGGGATAGCAGTGAGTATACAGTATGAGAAATAAGGATGCACTAAGGTGCGGTCACATTAGTGAAAATTTGGTGAAATTTCTTTCAGGCACAGGAGGGAGCGTCAGTCCATCAGCGGTTTCGTCTCGCTCTCAGCGCTCTGTGGAGAGCTTCTTCGGCTCCAAGTCTGCATAAGTATCACAAATTGTAATGATTTATACTGTACTTTATTATGCTATCACACTGAATTTCATTATATTCTCTCCAGGTTCAATCTGGGAAGACTAAAGGGCAATAATGGAAAACAAGCTCCTCTCAAACCTCACTGTTTCTCTGCAGAGACCGACAGACACATAGAGAGAGACAAGCCTGACTACTTGCCATTGGTTGGTGTAATTGTATACTGTGTGCTGGGCAGATTACTCACAAATTGTAAACCACTAAGGATTACAAATTACATTATGAACATTTTAGTTAGTAACAGAATCTGTTAGATTACTGTTTTCAGTAATCTAATCAGACTACTTTCTGATTACATTTGACCTGACTCGTTTATAACAGATTTGAATGGGATTATTGTGTACCATTTTGATTAATAGTAATTAAATCATATCATATTAAATCAAATATTAAATCATATTTTGAATAATTAAATGTACAATTAAACAAATCAAAACAAATCACTTGAATAGTAAATATATTAATATTTTATTAGTTTACCTGCATGGCAGTGTGACCAAAAACCAAGATCAGTGAAATGCAAACATGCAAATGTGTTGTTAACTTATTTGAATGTTAACTTTAAGTGACCAAGTAAATATTTTAGGTCTAAGGGGTTTGGCTGACAAAAAAGTTTGAGAATACCTGCATTATATGAACAAACATTTATGAAGATAACAAGTGATGAATTACATGTCCAAAGTCTGGCAGGTTTTAAATATTTTTGTCCAGACTTCCAGAATCAATTAGTGAAGGTCACAGGATATGATGACGGTGTAGTATTTTATAGCCGTACAGTACATTGGCATCGTTTAACAGATTAAAGGAGTAGTTCATGTTTAAAAAAAAAAAATGCTGATAATTTACTCACCCCCATGTTATCCAAGATGTCCATGTCTTCTTTCTTTCTTCAGTCGAAAAGAAATGAAGGTTTTTGATGAAAACATTCCAGGATTTTTCTATATTGTGAATATAGTCAAAGCTAAACAGTATGACATAACAGGATTTTTTAGAAAATAAATGTAATAATTAGGCAGAGTCAGTAAATTAACAATTTACTGCCATTATGTGAATATATAATCATGTAATCATAAAAAAGTAACTGTAATCTGATTATGCACATTTTAAAACGTAATATAATCTAATTACAAGTACATATTTGAATTATGTTTGTAATCCAGATTGCATGTAATCAGTTACTACCCAGCACTGCAAACTGATTTACAGAACTACTCAATGTAAAGCCAGTGTCACCCACTTCACTTCTCGTGTCCCCACAGGTACGCCTTCAGTTGGCGTCAGGTGCGTTTCTGCTGTCCGAATCGTACTCCGAGTGCATCCAGATCCCTCTGGACCGCCTAAAAAGAGCGTCCCCATACCTGAGCCACCGCAGCAGTCTAAGCCCTCCTTTCCATTGTACCTCACCACCCACCGCCGCTTCAGCGAGACACATGCAAGAGCCATGGCCCAACCCTTTGGAGGAGGGTTCTCCAAAATTGATGGGTGGAGTCCCACAGGTTGATAGTGGGCGGGGCTCTGAGGCTGACACGTGTGAAGGTCCTCCGTTGGATCCTGCAGATCCTCACGGAGAGAAACTGGAGCAGATGGATGTAGAAAGCTCCAGTTGGGCCACTGCGGTTGCTCTGGCCTGGCTGGAGCACCGCTGCGCTGGGTTCTTTGTGGAGTGGGAATTGGTGGCTGCCAAGGCAGATTTCTGGCTGAAGTGTCAATCGCTGCCAGAGGGCGTTGACATGGTAGGGTTGAGGGCAGCGGCCAGGCAGCTTTTTTTGCTGTTGCGTCACTGGGACGAAAATATTAAACTGAACGTGCTCTGCTATAACCCCAATAACATGTGAGGAGCTGACCTCAAAGATGAAGTTCTTGGGTCTTTAGTTGAATTTAAACCTGTTGGCTTGACTCCCAATTCAACTTTATAGCAGAATAGAATTTATCTAAGATGTCCTTTAAAGAGGAACGGAGATAAAGCTGAATTGTGGTTTCTCTCACGACCAGACTGCAATACTGTACAAGCTTTGCCTTAATCAATGGGCGTCAGTATAATTATGCAGTAGAATGTAGTTCAATGTTATCAACTGCAGGTCTGACAGCACTTTATGCTAGCAATAGCAAATTGACTAGTTTTGGATGCTTTATAAAACAACTCGCCAACATAAACAGCAAGCACTCTTTAATTTACACTACCATTTAGAAGCCAGCAAGATTTTTTTTTTTAAATGTAATACTTTTAATCAGCAAGGATGCATCAAATTGATCAAAAGTGACGGTAAAGACATTTACAATGGTACAAAATGTTTCAATTTCAAATCAATGCTGTTCTTTTGCTTTCAATCCATCAATCCTGAAAAATGCATCCGTTTACAAAAAAATATGAAGCAGCAAAAATATTTTCAGTACTGATAACTGTTTCTTGAGCACCAATTCAGCATGTAATAATGCCGAAAATTCAGCTTTACTAATCACCAGAATATATTACATATATATATATATATATATATATATATATATATATATATATATATATATATATATATATATAAGAAGTTATTTCAATTTCTAATATTTCACAATATTACTGTATTTTTGATCAAATAAATGCAGTCTAGGTGAACATAAGAGGCTTTCTACCCAAATTTTTTTTAAAAATCTTAACTACCCCAAATTTTGAACGGTTGTGTACAGCTGCTTGAATCTGATAAAAATAATAATAATAATAAATAAAAAAATTCAAATCAAGTTTTAGACTAAACTGTACAATTTCAGTCAGTCTCTCTCAGTCAAGTTTTGCAAATTATTGTTAAATTCCATTTTCTTAGGATCATTTGTTTGCTTATTTTGCCTCGTTTGTTAAGTATTTTGGATGAAGGCATTTCATTTGTTCCTTCAAAGTTAGTTTTCTGGTAACACCACATAAACAATGTGCAAACCATGGGGCTATATATTTTCATGTGCAAAAAAGGGATGATAACTATAGTAGTATATCAGAGATATAATGAACATTATGAAATTGTCACTTTTTATTTTGTATCACTTACAAATCTATACAATAAAATGCTCTGAATGATACCAAATGATGCTTCATCAGGTTAAGATACAAGTATATTTTCAAACAGTAAGGGCTGTATTCATTCACTGTACCTTCAACCTGGTTTTAGCCCAGACTTTTATACCCGTCTGTCATTAGCCTTGGAAATGGAATAATATCACGGACTACTAGGGCTGTCAATCCCAAAGGGATGTTAATCGCATCCAAAATAAAAGTTTGTGTTTACATAATATATGTGTGTGCACTGTGTATAATTATTTTATATATATAAATACACACAACTGCATGTATATATTTAAGAAATATTTTCATGTATATTCTGTATATAGATTTATATATAATTTATATTATATATAAATATTTTATATAAATAATCTTTTTTTTTCTTAAATATATACAAGCATGTGTGTGTATTTATATATATAAAATAATTATACACAGTGCACACACATATATTATGTAAACACAAACTTTTATTTTGGATGCGATTAATCGCGATTAATCGTTTGACAGCCCTACGGACTACAGCTGCATTGTGATTAGCGAAACCAATTTGGATTAAGCAAATGTATTTCATGCAAAGAATAAAAAATAAACTAATAAAAATAAATAAAATAAAAACAACTGCAAACAGATGCTAATAAGAACACTCATTCACTCTTTATCACAGAAAAATGTAAATCACACCCAAAATGTTAAGCATTTCAGCACTCCTTCTAACTGTTCACTCCAGAAAAGAAGAAAAAAAAACACAAAATAATGAAAAAGGCTCAAGACGATACTGGAGGTTTATGGTTGACTTAAACTAAAAAGAAATGGAAAAGCAGATCTATGCTGTTCCTTTGTGCCCTATACATGTAACTAGTGGATATGATCCTGTTGAGCTCACAGTTAAAGGGATATTTCATCAAAAATTACACTTTTGTCATTATTTACTCACCCTCACCCTTTATTTCTTCTGCAGAACACAAAATATTTTTTTTTGTTCATAAAATGTAATGCAATGGGCCAAAAGTGTTTTTCCCCCACAGAAGAAAATCAATACAGGTTCTAGAACTACATGAGGGTGAGTAAATAACACTTTTCTTTTCTTTTCTATTTTCTTTTTGGTTAAACTTTACATGGAGACAAATCCCTGAACAGCTTTGAATAAAGGTACAATTATGAATTCACTTTAATTGAATTCATATTTGATTCATAATCAATTTAATGAATTTAACGTCACAGTTGAAATGCAGATATATTTTGTTATATATAGCATATATAACATCTTTAGGCCTATGTACCTAATTATAATGCATCCAAAGGTGACAACAAGAGACCATTGAGGTTTCAAAGGTCAACAGTGTTGGTACAGTGGTGCTCGCTGCATACACATTATATATATATATATATATATATATATATATATTATTTTTTCTACATTTCCTTCCAATAAAGCTCCACACAACATTCACATTTCTCGCTCCGATATCCCAGACAGAGCATTCCAATAGTCTTTAAGAATCCTGAGAAGCATTGTAAACTCTCTGTACCCCCATATATTAACATCACACTGCCTCTATTAACAAAACCCCTTGATATGATTTGATCATACTCAGGGCACAGGGACCCGTTTGTCACTCCGGTACAGCGAGTGCCCCGGTCACACCAGGGTTTAGTGGTGCTTAGCCTTGTTCTCTGACCTCTGAGATGGAAGAGCCGGGGATGGGTTGAGCCACAAACAGAGCAGGATGATGAGATGGCAAACATGCAGCGATAGAGAGCTGTAGTTGGTGGACGGATACGTGTTCCAGGACAGCTCTATCAGACCCAAAATCAACACACTAAAAGAGAGTAAAATATATAGGGATGAGTTGGTGCAGAGTTGTGTGTGACAAAGTTAGATAACAGTAATATTTTCAATTAGTTTCTACACATTAACATTAGGTATTATGAACTAATAATAAAAAAATCTGCAACAATACTTAGGTAGGTGGTACATGTACAAATTTACATCCACGTGAGTGGCCAGACCCAGGGATTCTCAGCCTATCACTAAAAGCCTTGACGACATAACAATTTGGCCCTGTTCAAAGTCACTCAGATATTTATTCCTGCACACTTCTCCTGCATCCAACACGTTGATTACAAGAACTGAGTGTTTGCTTAACATTTCATTTACCCAGACAATGATATGTGGCCTTGTTAGGCGATGATCAACAATAATTGCTTCACCTGTGATAGGTCATAATGTGTATACAAACACAAGAAGAAACAACTAAACAGTTCTATAAGGAAAAAATATCACATATGAACATGTCTGTGCTTTACCGGAGAAGGTGGGGAAGCTTCTTGACTCCTCCACTCCACAGTAGGTAAGGGAGCGTATGGAAGTACCAGACATAAAACTGATAATGCAGAGATCTACTGAAGCACATGCCGATGAAGTTAGAGGTGAACAAAACCAGAACTGTCTGTAAGATCTGGGTTAAGGACTAATTATTCAAGTTTCAGGAATACCTGGGATATTCAAACTATGTTAAACAAATCAGTCATATATATGAAGGATATGATCAGCATCGAGCTTGTGTGCAGTCTCTTTTCTCTCAGATGGATCTTTTAGAATAGACCAAATACTGTTTCCAGACCTGTAATGAACACACATTTTTTAATTGATGCAGTCAGCTCATTAAAACCATATTCCCAGACCTGTAGCATATTTCGTTTACTAAAAAGACTTAATATTGACCTTAGACTTCTAATAATGATTTTGTTCAACAAATCATGAGGGGAGAAATACTTGAAGTCAATAGGTTTGGTTAACAATCTTCAAAATATTTTCTTTTGTGTTCAGCAGAATAAAGAAATTCATAAAGGTTTGGGACAGCTCGAGGCCGAGTAAATGTTGACAGAATTGTCATTTTTTGGGTGAACTATCCACCTAATGTAAAGTAAGACCTTGTTTTTTGTACCTCTTCCATCTCTTCAGTGCGAACAGAAGCAATGTGGTAATGTGAGCCAAGAGCAGCACTAGGTGGAAGTATCGACTCAAAAACACATCCTCGGGAAGAAATCGCCAGTTCACGGTCCACTTAAACAGAAACTGCCTGCCCAGGTCAAAGGCCCGGTTAACATACCCGAGAGGGTTCACTAAGAGGAACGGCAGACCCAGTAACAGCTGTTAGAAAGGGAGAAAAAGAATGGTACATGAAAAGTCGGTGTGAGACAGCAAAAAGACATTTGATTCATGTAATAAATAAGTGAATGTGTTTCCTTATGTGTGTCTAACCTGAATGACAGCACAGAGAGTGAGCTTGGGTAAAGTTTTCCATAGACCGAACTCACTCAAGAGAAGGAAGAGGAGACCAGGAGCGAAGAGCAGAACGTTCATCTTCACAGACACAGCTAAACTGTCCATACAACAGAGAAATATTTACTTTAAATGCACACACATCGCTGAATGTTCATGTATTAAACATTATATTATTCTTCTGTAGTTTTGATCAGGCATCAAAATATTGTAATAGCAGCAGTAGTGGATAACATGAGTTAATGTTAAAGTGAGGGCGGCTCAAAGTAGATGTTGCTTGCAGGCAGCCAATGAGGAACATCCTGATCCTGGCATTATGCAATTTTGTTACAAACCCGCGTAAGTTTGTGTAGGAAGTAAGGCTGGAATTACAGACAACTCCTTTCAGGCAGTTCAGAATCGGTTCTTTCTTTCAGGAGAAAATAACTCCATTTATTGAGCACTTCGATTTTTTTTTAACTTTGCAGACCTTTTACAAATGCAAACAGCCATGTTACACGCATGACATGTAGCATTCTAAATCTTTCACCGCTATTGACAGAAAATTCCTGCAATACATGTTTTCACTGTTATATGGTAGGGGGCGCTATTACACATCATCTGAACAAGTACAGACTCTCCGGATCAAAACACAAGTGCAAAAGCAGCAGAAACAAGTCATAGAAGCATCGCTTATGCAAATGTTCACGTTCATCAAACATTAAACAGCATATAAATCAAAACTGCCTAATGGTACAGAATGAAATGTCGATCCAGGACGAGATTTAGGACTGTGAAGATTTGTTGATGGAAGTGATCTACTCCATCTATCTTTTGATCATCGTTCTGACTCCGACCCAGACACAGTCTTTGACAAAAATGTGATTTTCTCAGCTTTTTTAGTGTTGTTAAAAAGCAGAAGCTCTGTTCTTCCCTGTGATACACTGCAAGTTCAGTTACATACAACAAAATATGCTGGGGGCCATGCAAATTTTGTGAAAATTACCAAAAATGCTGCCATTGACTGACAACTTAAAAAAAAAACACTATATAGAATGAAGAAGTTGTTTCTACTTGCCTGTAAAGGGCACATCCTAGAGTCCAGTGGCCGTCCAGGAAGAGATTGATGGCTCCAAATAAGAGCATCATGGCCACCGGATCATTAAAGAGACGCAAGATGAAGATGGAGTGAATCCGATACGAAGCACAGCAGATGAAGAAGAACACGTAGGGAGGAACCTAGAGAAGAATAAACGTACAAGCACTTAAAGGGACACCATGCAGGAATTCAGTTGTCAAACAGCGACCTCTAGAGTTGCTGTGGAGTACTTGTATTTAACGTTACTGTCGTAAATAGCACTCGCGCAAAGCGTGACGTGTTACATAGTATACAATAGTACATTGTGTTGAATTTGTTGTTTAATGAGACCTAATATATGTTGTTAGTGATGAGAATTTTCACGTGATCAAATACAGAGATCCGACTATTATCCCCATGTACTTTAATGGTCCAGTGGCAGAACTTTTACCAAGCCTCTGGGTTCTAATCCGCACTAGTAGTATAGTTTATTTTCTTCATCAAAACCGATTGTTAATTAGTGGTTGTATTATCAGGGACACGTGCATTATTTTTGAGCATTAAGTTTTGTGATTTCACCATAACAAATGTACATCGTCTCTCAGTCCACCATTCAACTTGAAAGAAGTCATATAACCCATTTCAATAACTCTGAAGCTGTTCAGTTAAGCTAAAAAAAAAAAAAAGCATAGGATCCCTATTACTATACAGACAAAATCAGAACAATGAAAGCAATCTTCTGTAAAGATCTAAATACCATAATAAATAAGCAAAGTATTGAAATATTAGTAAGGTTTTTATCATGTTAAGTAGTAATTAGTTGCTTTTGCTGGAATTCAGAGGTTCAAGTCTAGCAAAATATTTTTAGTTATGCCTTATGGTGTTGCATTCTTTTCATTCAAACTAGAAATATTACTGACACCAAACATTTGAATGGTAGCATGTACACTTTAAATTCATTGTGAAAATATCCTGGCTATTCTTGGGTAAAAAAAAAAAAAGAAAAAAGATGTCTGAACAGAATTACGCATTACTATTTCTTACTTTTTTGGTGTGATGGTAAATGCGGAACACAAGAAGGAGAGTGATGAGGTAGAACACAGCGAACACGTACTGACCCAAACGAATGTTCTGTCCATGATCAGTAAGATAATACAGCCCTGTGAATATATACACAAAACCAGCAGGATACCTGAAACACAAATACATACAATCCAGCAAATTATCAGTGGCCAGGTTTCCATTTAATATGACATTCCCAGAGGTGTACAAGAACAAGTAGACTACTGGACATCTAAAAGCTGGAATACACTAAATGACTTTTGCTCAGATATGCTTTTTTTTCTGGAGGAGTCAATGATTGTTCCTGAAAAAGGTCAAAGCCAGTCTTGCAGATTTTGGTCAGTCAGACTTGCCAGATTTGGCAGAAAATCATCTAATATATGATGGGCACTGTCAAAAGATAACAAACATGTTTAATATTTTGAAGTGATTTTAGAAACACATTGTTTTCATTTCCCATGCATCTCCGCATATTTCCACATGTTTGTGCATGAGATTTGATCTACTTGAAAGCCTTGTAGTGTGTAATTCTCAGTTGTTTAGAGTATGATGCCCAGTTTTTTTTTCTGTAAACATTTACAGTAAAATCAGAAAGTTTCATGCCAAGTGTTTTAAAATCTGTTCAGATTTTAAAAGTTGTGTAGTGTATTCTAGCCTCATTAAAGAAATCGTTCATCCAAAAATGTGAATTCTGTCATCTACTCACTCTGAAGTTGTTCCAAACCTGATGAATTTCATTCTTCTGCTGAACACAAAGAAGATATTTTGAAGAATGTCAATAACCAAACAACTGATATACCCAATTGACTCAATAATATGGAAATAAATTACTATGGAAGTCAATGGGGTACATATATTGTTTGATTACTGACACTCTATAAAATATCTTTTTTCAGCAAAAGAAGGATAGTCATACAGGTTTGGAACAACTTCAGGGTAAGTAGATGACAAAATTGTCATTTTTGGGTGAACAATCCCTTTATTTCCATTCTGAATTTATGGAATTCAACATATTAATATACTGTTATCTGTAGCGGGAAACAAAATGAGTCTAGTAATAAATAAACAAGGGCAGAAGATTTTGGCAGGGGATTGAAAATAGGCATGTATTACATATATAAATAACATAACTTTGCTTTTAAATAATTATTTTTCCAACTCTCATGGTATATATACGTATATATAACATAGTTATGTTGACACTTACACCAGCGGTCCCGTGTCGCCCTTCAGCTGTGTGTAGTCATATGTGCCGTTAATAACGCCCTCCACCTCGTCCATGTATGCCTTCCAATCAATCTCTGTATCTACACACATAACATATAAATCATCAGACAGAGGAATAGCACCTGTCTTTTTTTAAGCGGCATAACTTTTCAGAGTGCAGTTCTGTCTATTTGAATTTATCGTGCGCGTGACTCGAGCTCTCTCGTCTCTTCACGTGCTCCCTTCCGAAATAAACAACACTAATTTAACACATTTTATAGAGGAACGTAAATGTAACTGTTCAAAAATAAATTAATAAACAATTGCATTAACAGCATGCACTAGAACAGTGCCCTATTTGAATATGTAAGTTAGAGATTATGCAGAATAGAATGATGTTCTGTGTCTTTAGTCTGCAGTTCCATGAATGAATTGACTATTATAAATATAAATTAATATAATGAGTTGACTATTATAAATATTCAAAGACCATGTCAGTGATTGATTTCTAATACACTTACATGTAACTCTTTGGATCACCCATATGTTAACCACAATTTCCAGAAGCCAAAGTACGGACGTGATCAAGAACGTGTACTCTGCTTTGAACAACACCATGTGTTTGTCCTGCCATATGGAGGAAAGTGTTTTTTGAAATCTTGATGGAAGAGTAGAGGATTTTTTCTTCCCTGCTGCCATGTTGGCCGCCTTGGTGAAGTCAGCGTCAGCGATTTCAACAAACGCGTATCGAAATCGGAAATACTGATTTGCAAATTAAAAGTCACTAAGGCAAAAAAATAAAAAAAATAAATAAAATAAAATAAAAATGCCATTGGGAAAAAAGCTATATATGTTGTTTTTATTTATTTATTAGCAACATATGCATTTATATGTATACAAATATAATTATGTAAACTTTTTTTCGTTCGCTTAAAATAGTTCAATGCCATTCCAATGCAATTTCTATTAAAGGAAAGCTAAAGAGGACAACCCCAATAAACAACATACTTAAAATGATCACATCAAGTATATGTTCAAATCTTTTTGGCTCATAGACTGTAAGGGTTTGGCTGCGTAAAGTTGTGTCACCAGATTCAGTCAGGCAAATTTCACAGCCACCCACGTTGACGTTGCCACGTGATCCAAACAACATCGTTTCCGGTAATGACTTCAGGAGGATCGTGTGAGTGATAAAGGTGATGTTCTGCTCCTTATTCACGTGATGTTCATTTCTGTTGTTTCAGACAGAACTTTAATATTTGTTTATGAGCATGTACATATGTTATAGTGGTCAAAGCATTTGATTAAAATCTTTAAAGGTCATTTATGGGTCACACATTTCATTTTGACAGCGGACAGATGATTCACCATGTTTGGAGAAATTTTGTTATCGTTATGTTATATAACGTTAACTCTTGTTATTGTGGGAGTGTAGTGTTTTTGGCGGTTTTCTTTAAATCGATGATTTAAAAAACACCCCAAATTCCCATGGACTTACATTGTTGGCATGTTTAACAGGCGCAACTATCAATTCTAATGTAAACACACATAAAAAGGCTCTCTGAAGTCTCTCTCTCTCATTATTGCTTTTTTTATATCCATTCATCAATAACAGCCAGAACACCCTGTCAATTCCGTACAACCACCAGAAAATGAATCCATAATCAAATCAGCATTAATATTTGTATTCATCTTGATGCTTACATCTGTTCACTATTATTTAACTGTGTTTTTAGTAGTCTAGAGAAGAGGAAGAGGGCGAGGTGGAAGATGGAGGATTTCCCCATCCGGACACTGGAAATTGTGTGTTTGGGTTCAAGTGTAGCTCTCTCTGGTCTGTTTTATTACATCTACAGAAAGAAAAGCAAAACTGTGCACAAGCTTAACGTGAGTACTGAGTAGCAATGCAATAATGATAATTAAGACAGCGATAGATAGATAGATAGATAGATAGATAGATAGATAGATAGATAGATAGATAGATAGATAGATAGATAGATAGATCACAGTACACAAAACTTAATTTGTATTGAAGCCAGATAGTATATGCAATTAGTGATTTGGATTAAAAGTGTCTGCTACAGGACGTAAAAGAAACAATAAACTCATTTGTTTTGGATGTTAGGAAGCTCCAGTTCTGCCATTGGATGAGAAGTTAACAGATCTTTTAAATGCCTCACCGGGGAAATGTCTGCAGTATGTGGTCATCGAGGGTAACCTTTATTTTTGACTATATGTCTCAGCTGATGTGAAGAAGATAACTTTGTCTCTCTGTCTCTTTCAATTCCACTGATTTGCTTTCTGTCTGTCTTTCTTTCTTTCTCTGTAGGTACAGTTCAGCCTGTTGGGGAACCATTAAGGAGTCAGTTTCAAGAAGGCTCTGTTGGTGTCATCCAGAAACTGCTCCTCCGAGAACACAAGCTTGTGTGGAACAGTTTAGCACGCACCTGGTAAAACCTACTCTGGCTATTATAAATATACATTATCGATCAATGATTTGGGGTCAGCAAGATTTTAAATGTATCTTTTATTAAAACAAATTAATCATTTTATAGAGCAAGGATGCCTAAAAAGTACAGTAAAGGCATTTATAATGTTAACAAATTATTTAAAGATCATAGAATCTTGAAAAAAAAATTTTTTGGCATCACAACTGTGTTCAATATTTCTTCTAAAAAATGTTTTTTGAGCACCGAATCAGCATATTAGAATGATTTCTGAAGGATCACGCGACACTGAAGACTCGATTAATGCTGCTAAAAATTCTACTTTGCATCACAGGTATAAATGACATTTTATTACATATTAAAATAGAAAACAGTTATTTTAAATTCTAATAATATTTCACAATATTACAGTCTCACTGTATTTTTTGAGCATAAGAGACTTCTTTCAAAACATTTTAAAAATCTTACGGACCCCAAATTTATGAACGAGTGTTATGTACATCAGTCTAACATGGCAATCCTCAAACACAATTCTCATCCTTCAGGACAGACAGCGAGCGTTTGATTCACCAACGCGTGAATGCTGTGCCTTTTAACCTGCTGGGGGTCAACAAGGCGTTTGTGCGGGTGCTCTGCCCCCTGGAGGCCACGGGTCCCGACATGGAAATCACACACGAGAAGTTCCACCAGGCCAGTTATGGCTTCACGGACCTGATAGGTCAGTACCTGAGCGGAGAGAAGCCCAAAGGTCAACTTGAAACAGAGGAGATGCTGAAGGTGGGCGCATCCCTAACCGCAGTGGGTGAGCTCATCCTGGACACGGACCGCCTCCCTAAAATCCGCCCACCCACCGACGGCTCCGAGTACTTCCTGTGCACTTCGGACTTTGAGACTCTGCTGCGGGAGCAGGAAGGGCAGGCGGAGGTGTGGAGGGTGCTGGCGTGTGTTTGCGCATTGGCGGGTGCAGCCGTGCTGATGTGGGCGGGACGCAGGTACTACCAGCAACTGAAGCTGCGCTGGGAGCAAGAGAACATGAGGAGGGAGTTTGAACTGATGGGAGAAAGAGGGGAGGAGGAGAACGGCATGGATATTCCAGAGAATGCGTGCGTGATATGCCTGAGTAATCCACGAAGCTGCGTGCTGCTGGACTGCGGTCACGTGTGCTGCTGTTTCCGCTGCTATCAGGCCTTGCCACAACCCAACTGTCCCATCTGCAGACAGAACATCAAACGAGCCGTGCCTTTATACCAGGCCTGAGAGACTGATCTAGAACTATATAAAGCATTGAGCAAATTTCAAACAACTAAACATGGTTTGATGTTATACTGTAAATGGACGGTTGTGCTGGATGTACATGTTGAAACAGCCTTAAATTTAAATGAAGTGTTATACTGTGAACAGGACACCTGCGATGGAAGCAGTCGCACAGATTCCTGATACGCACTTTAGTTTCACCGTTTAATGTATGTCAAGATTTTCAGAGCACTAAGTTGTCATCCTTACACAGTTTGAGATAAAATAACATAACATCAGAGCAAATATGCTTTGGTATTTTACTGAATATCCTTATAAGCAGATGTGTGTGAATGGAATATTTCTTTGACTTCCTGTTTATTATTTTAGTGCATCCCATGTTTGACACTCATCAAATGGTTACTCTTGTTAAATATTGTATTGAATGGCTCATATAAATAAACCTAAAACAATACATTATTTAATATGATTTGCTCAGTGCCTTAATTTATGAATGAGAGTTTTGGACGATTTCCAGAGTCTAAATGTTCAGCTCAACATGTAATGTTTTGGGCTTCTTTGTGTTTGACCAATAAAACACTTGTTTAAATGTGAGTTTTCACATATAGATTCTCTTAAATAACTCAGTTGTTGCCACATTCAGTTATATTGCTGATTTATTGTGCTTATGGCATGGAAAGTCTCTCTCTTCTGAGAGAGGTGTGTGTGTTCACCAGCAAGGAATCTTTCAAGGTTCATATGCAACAGCTGCTGTGATCCTGTTACACGTCTAACCCCTGTAAATCACCCACAACAGACTCCCCCTCTCCCTCGGTCTTCTCTCTTAAATGAAAGTAAATGAGATGAAAAAAAAAACTTCATCAAGGTCAAGCTGAACTTCTGATGATGTATTTTCCAGCAACGCTTGACATTTTATGTTCAACCACTAGTGGGCAAAAGAGTGTCAGACTCTGGACAAGTGAAGAAAATGATTTGCATAAATCAAAACATGTTGGGAATTTAAAAAGCTTGATTGGCACACATCCTCTTTTGCATTAGAGTTAACTCTGTCCCCTTTCCCATTCTATTTAAAATAACTTTTCATTCATTTATAGAGAATTTGAAAACCTGATCAATTTCACAAGTAAAACATGCATGAGTTGACTGGGGAGAAGTACTTTGATCACCAGGGTTGCCAAGTTCACATTTTCCCGCGGAATTGAGCTGCCGACTGTATTGGATTGAAATGCTTGAATTGAAGTATTTTTCATTCTACCAACTATACAACTGTGCTAGATAATAGATTATGAGATTTGGGACTCGGGAGGGAGGGGCCTTTGAGCTTCTACTGAAAACAACAGACTGTTTACTACTATTTACTACTGTGTGCTATTGAACAACCAGTTGTGCCAGCATAGATAATTATGTATGTAAATATGACTTTTATTGAGGTTTTATTGATGGTTGAAATAGAGAATGGATGAATGAATTAATTGATAGTTGTATTTGAGTGACTTATTATAACATTTTATGTTGTATATTTTGTGTTTTAATTCACCTGCTCGGGGACTGCAGATGGAAACTAGCTTAAGCTAAATCTGGTGCAAACGTCAGTCATCGAGCACCACCTTACAGTTCCTTACAGTTACAGTTCCTAAAATGTATTTCTAGCCAGAAAATGTATTTTTGGCTTGTGTGGATAAAAGATAACAACTCCCAGAATGCACTTCCTTCGCTGCCCTAGGAGGTAAGAGCGCAGTAGTTAAACAACAAGAATAGGCTACTAGCGAGTCTCCGTGATGAGATTGCCCGAAAATGTGTTTCGAAATCGCACAAAATGTGTCATTGTACTAGGAAGTGAAAAAGGTACATAGCAGATTTCTCTCGCCTCAGAGGAAAATGAGAGAGTGTTGCATCATGACCATTCAATAGTATGACATGACAATGAAAAACTTAATGCAAATGGGTGGAGTGTCCCTTTAAGTAGTTTTTGGTTCATTATATTGTTGTGTTAGGTGCTTTGAGATATGCAGTAGCTTTTGCCTCTAATATATACCATGGTTTTCCAGACAGCAACAAATCTGCCCAAATCCAGCCCATATCTGGTACATGTGGATTTCACATGCCTAGATGTGGGCCGGATATGGGCCGACTCTTTGGAAAACAGTCTTGAGCAGTCGAGCCACAAACGCCGAGCCAAGTGAGCTGGTGAGATGTGAACGAGCCAGAACTTGGCTCGGAGTTCGTGGTTCGAAAGGCTAAAAGCAGGTTTAGAACCTGCCCTATTGAAGTCAACAGGGTGCGAATTTTAAAAAGAGGATAACACAGTGTAGGCAACACCGATCTTTGTCATTTTTGTCTGTACTGACAGCACTCCCAATGTACAAAAAAGTTCACCTATTATGCCCCTTTTTACAAGATGTAATATTGGTCTCAGGTGTCCCCAGAATGTATTTGTGAAGTTTCAGCTCAAAATACCCCACAGTTAATTTATTATAACCATTTGAAAATGTCATTTTGGGGCCTGTAAAAATGAGCTGTTTCAGGGGGTGTTCCACCTTAAATGCAAATGAGCTGCATATCCCCGCCCTGCCATTGGATGAGGGCGTAACTTGATACCTATGGCAGGCAGTCGGTACTGAGAGTGAAGAGACGCGCCGTATTGAATGCCATTCAGAGTACGTTTGAATCGGAATATATAAATAGTATGAAGAGACTCCGGCAGAATAAACAAATGAGAATGGACCAGTACGTCTCGGTATGGTTATTTGATACTTTTATGTACTTTAGAGTTGTAATAGCGTCCCATTTGAAATGATGGATGTCCAACACACACACAGACACTAGCGCAATTTTTTGAAACTACATATACTACATTCTGTGATAAAGTTTGCTACGTACGAGCGAAATTACATTTATGCGAGGGACCTGTGGCGTCATGTTTAGCTACTTGTCATAGGTGCTTCTGTGGCAAATGTGAGAAGATGGCTAACTTATAGAACACCAACATATATGCAGTTTTTAATACAATATCTTTAAAAATATATACATTTATAAACGTGTGGTTACACACTATACAAACAAGGTTTTAAATTATATACACAGACATCCTATGACGGCAATAACTTTAGACGCATTTGTTGTTGAATTGGCTGACATTGACTGAAAAGACTATTTGCTCAAAAATCATAAAATACACGTACTGTTACTGGGGTGACGGTGGATCGCAAACAGTAGACAACAATCCAAAGTTGAGGATTAACTTTTAAGCCACAACAACAGGATTAACCCACGAGTCCACGACAGAACATAAATTTATGTTTCCAAGAGACATTACCGGTGTTCTGTCAATGTAGCATACTTTGTCAGAATAGCATACCGGAAGTTGAGTTTTATAGTGGTGTCTGTCAATTTAGCCTACTTTGTCAAAACAGCATACCAGTGTTTGTGAAGGGTATGCTGATAGGCCCTGGTTTAAGAAACATAGTTTATAAAGGGGTATGCTGTTTCGATAGGCCCTGGTTTAATATAAATACAGTTTATAAAGGGGTATGCTGTTTCAATAGGCCCTGGTTTAATAAAAATACAGTTTATAAAGGGGTATGCTGTTTCGATAGGCCCTGGTTTAATATAAATACAGTTTAAGGGGTATGCTGTTTCGATAGGCCCTGGTTTAATAAAAATACAGTTTATAAAGGGGTATGCCGTCTTGATGGGCCCTGGTATAATAAAAATACAGTTTAAAAAGGGGTATGCTGTTTCGATAGGCCCTGGTTTAATATAAATAGAGTTTATAAAGGGGTATGCTGTTTCGATAGGCCCTGTTTTAATAAAAATACAGTTTATAAAGGGGAATGCTGTTTCGATAGGCCCTGGTTTAATAAAAATACAGTTTATAAAGGGGAATGCTGTTTCGATAGGCCCTGGTTTAATAAAAATACAGTTTATAAAGGTGAATGCTGTTTCGATAGGCCCTGGTTTAATAAAAATACAGTTTATAAAGGGGAATGCTGTTTCGATAGGCCCTGGTTTAATAAAAATACAGTTTATAAATGGGTATGCTGTTTCGATTGGCCCTGTTTTAATAAAAATACAGTTTATAAAATTTATGCGATATAAAAGACCAACACTTACCGCTTGCTGAAATGATGGTTTAATCTAACGCATGCGCTGTGACACAAATTTCACTGCTGGGCATGCGCATTAACCGAAGGTATCCCATTCTGATGGGTATGGTGTTCCGTCAGAACACCTTGTTGTCGTCGTTGAAACAATGATGGTGTGTACAGATCACCGAGGGCGGGGTCTAGGCCACAGCCACACTGTCAATCAACCCCCTGTCTCCCGTTCTACGTCACAAAGACCTGGATCTCAGAACAGCTCGTTCTGAGACAGTGCATATGATTTATTGAGATTGTAAAAAAACTACTGGATGGATTTTTATCATTCTAGGGTGGTTTTGCTCACACACTGCCAACACACATTTATGTTCAAACACCATGTAAAAGTGAATTTTCCATATTAGGTGCCCTTTAACACTATATATTTCTGCAGAAATATAATTCAAAGCTATCATGGCAAATAAAAGTGTTCGAAAAACACAGTAAGTTTCCCAAATTTACAATTACAAATAAGTCAGATAGAATAAATTGGCCTGCTATTATGGCCGTAACCCAGAATACTCCCCCTGTATTCCTGGCTGTGGGAGGAACAAATTGGAGTCGGGGTGGTGGAGGGATGCTGAAAACTGTCAAGGAATGTATTATGCTTCCTCTCATGTTGATAGGATAGATGTGGATGTGGTAATTGCTGATGACGAGTTGATTGGATAGATTATTTGAACGCGCTCTTCCTGAACTTTGTTAATGAAACATCATGAAATCTACAGTAGCTGACAAGACAAGAACAGCACACACTGATGTGACAGGAGAACAAAAGCTCAGAGAGAATTTCACATTGAGTGAAAAAAACAACAACAACATGATGGCATTTTCTCAGCCACGTAACTCCTTATGCTTCTCAGTGTGACTCCTGGAACGCTGGAGGCGTCTCTGTGTGCCAGCTGTTCTCATCTCATCTCCAGTGATCTGCTTCTGTGCCACAAGCTTAAACAGGCTGTCTGTATATGCTCTTGCTTTAGTGTTTTTGACTAAAAGCTCCAGAGGGAAGAATGTGTGGGTGTGTGTGAAAAATACGGTGAACTGGGCAACACATTCTCAAAGACACTCATCAGCTGGTGCCAGTTACATTGCTACTCTGTCTTTAAGAGCCTACCCTCTCACATTTGAGCGAAACTGGCAGAGAAGAAGGTTGTTCTCACTTTTTTTTATTCCAACTACAGGTTGACAAAAAATATCTGATGATTTACATGTACAATACCATTCGAAAGTTTGAGGTTAGTAAGATTTGTTATGGGTTGACTGTTTTGTGCACACCAATTATAAAGTAATATTGTGAAATATTATTAAAAATTAAAATAACTGTTTTATATTTGAATATATTTAAAAATGTAATTTATTCATGTGATGGCAAAGCTGAATGTTCAACTTAATTATTTACAACTTCAGTCTTTAGTGTCACATGATCCTTCAGAAATCATTCTAAAATGCTGATTAGGTGCTCAGAAATATTTATTATTGTTGATGTTGAAAATATTGTGCTGCTTAATATTTCAGTGGAAACAGTGGTACTTTTCTTTTCAGGATTCTTTGATGAATATAAAGTTTAAAAGAACAGCATTTATTTGAAATAAAAATAGTTATTATAAATAAAAAATGTGTTTACTGTCACTTTTGATCCTTCTTTCACAAAAAAAGGAAAAAAGAAAATAGTGCTGACCCCTTTTGACCAGTTAAAATATAACATGTAGCCTATTTTCATAATTTTATAGATAGCATTTTGTATGCTAAATACAATATTTGAACATTTTCAAATAATATCTTTTATTTCTTCACTGATCACACTTGAAGGGTTGGGGTCAGAATCCCTTGTCTCATCAATTCATATATATATATATATATATATATATATCCTTTTTAATGATTATATTATTCCTACAACAAGCACTAATCAAGTTATGTAATCAGTACTATATTCAATAAGTGATTCACATATAGTTTTAGTCATATTTTTGTTGTTAGCATTTCTGCCAGTATCTTTCTAAGTGTCGTGTGGTGTCTGTGACTAATCTTCTGTGCCCCTGAGCTAGAACCTTAAATACAGGCTCTTTGTAAAGGCTAATAAAACATGGTAAGCCTGAAGAAGACCCTCACCAGATGACTATGTCTGCTGACCCAGTTAAGGTCAGCCTCTACGTGACTTATGTGATCTGGTTCACAGAATTGTATTTCTTTAATATGTATTTCTCTAAAGAAATAAAGTAAACATTATCACTTCTTTCTGAGGAGGGAAGGTTTTATCAGTATGTGGGTAGTCTGTCCCGATAATAATGAGCTGAGGCCTTATACAACCATGGTAGATCTGCTATGTGCTTTTGTGTATGAGTTGAATGCTCTGTACAGGTCTCGTGATATGTGGCAGCAGATCTCATGACTCTTTACGATGACCTCTGAGGTCATCACCGGATTTCCATGGACTTGGATGACAATTATCTTAATTGATGTCAACATACTCTTCTATCTATCCATAAGTGTAGAATTGTTTAGACTTTATGTTCTCTTAGCCAATCAGAAGTGAATGTTTATGGAAAATATGCCCTTGGAAATGGTATGACTGGTGTATGATTTTGTGTAAGGTAGAGTTAGCTTGCGACCTCTTCGTGAGACTTTTACGCTCTACCAATTTAACTGCAAACTATTCAGTAAATTTAACTTTTTTAAATGAACTTCACGACTCCTGGTCTTCTTTCATCATATCTGTTCCTGGGTCTGAAAGCTGTGCAATGGGCAATCATTCTGTTGTGACACCCCTGGCAAACCAACAAACAAGGTAGGAAGATTTATTATATTATAGGCAATAGGGCTGTCTGAGTGGAAGAGATTGTGAAGGGGAATGGAAGAGCTTCACTCCGATGAGGAGAGTGAAGATTAATTATACTAAAGTTTAAAGTATAAAAGGAAGTCTCTGATAGCATTGTTTAAGGTTTAAAGTAAACGAGAGCAGACAGCGCAAGCGAAGCGTGCTTTGTGGGGTCCCCCCACTGGGCATTGTTGGTGTAGCAACACCCCAGCAGAATACATCCCTGGATTTAAGGTCCAAGGCACCGCGAACCTACTCTATCTGTTCCATCTCAGATAGGGATACCTCGAATTTAGTGTATTAGGCAGTTAGGGACTGAGAAATTAGTAAAAAAAATAGTAATAGAAACACGGTTGTTTGCCAGGGATGCATCAGGAACGATCCCCTCAAGTAAAATTATTACCTAAATTGGCATGGATCAGAATATGTGATTGGAAGTCGTGAGTAAAAAATACGTTGTGGTTTCTTTGTGTAGAAGTCAAGACTTGTCATTTAAAAACATGTTTTTTTCAATTCTTTGCTGCTAAAAAAACAAAACAAAACAAAACAAAAATTCTCTGTGGTGAGTTCCAACTGTGACCAACAATGACAGATAAAAGAAATATCTCAATTTGTTCTGACCAAAGTTATGCAGCTGAAGAGGGTGTATGCTGTAAAGTTAAACAGCTCTGCTCTGATGCGCTCAAATAAAAAAAATACACAAAACTGATTAAGAAAATGGTCAGCCAGGGTTTTAACTCTGATTGGAATGTCACAGAGCAGATTGACTGGCTGCAAACAAGGAAAGAGGTTGACAGAGTTAAGTTTTTGTCTGTGTTTGCCTTTTCATGGATTTGTGAAATGGGTGGAATTCCCTCAACGAATATGATTAATGTGTGGAAGAGTTTAATTGTCCTACGTGATAGGATGGCGAAAATCATTGGGAAAGAAGTAGGGAGTGATCTGTGTAGTTTGATCAAAGGGCTTGAGGCGTTGTGTGAAAAGGCAGAAAAGGCTGTAAAAAAGGAGAAAGTTCTTTCTCCCTCCGCCCCCGCTTTCTCTTCTCATTCTGTTCAAGCGGCTGCCGCTTCAGGCTCTACCGGACAGACTGATAACCAGTATAGTGGACCAAAACTGAGGCATGCAACCTGTTGAATGTGGCTGTTGTAAGTCCCCCTCCATAGTTCAGAGATTCCTGCCGTGCAAGCAAAACAAACTGAATATAACTCAGGGGTCAAAGATCTTAACTTGACCTCCATGGAAGCATTTAAACCCAATGTTACTGCATCCGCCGCCTCTATTCGACACACGAATTGGGCTGGGTTGAATATTGAAATGGGTGCAGGGTGTGAGGATGGTCAATGGATCAGACTCACAGTCACTGAGAAAAACAGTTTGCTTGCAGAGTTGGAACCTTTTAAGTTGTATAACCCAAACAAGAGGCTGTTGCTAGGCAACAAAATCAGTTGTTGGTTGAAGGGTTAATTCCTTCCTCCAAATTAAGGGCTGTCCAGGGTGTGAACTTTCACCCTCGGGTCCCTGCAAATTAGGGTGAGAACAGCTGTAAAAGAATTGCTGGGTCGGGGTTATTTTCCGTGGTGAAGTGTGACCCAGATCGAACAGAAACCCGGTGAAAGCCCGTTGGAATATCTGGACCGGTTTCGTATTGCCTATGAGACTTTCTGTGCTGCTAATAACAATGATGAAGAGTTTGATTCTCCTATAGTAATAGAAACAGCCACAGTTGGTCTGAATGAGCAATACAAAGATATGCTGTTGAACAGTGCTGTTGATATCCAAACGTGGGGGAGATTTCCTTTTTGGTGCGCTGTAAGATGGAGTCGTTTGCAAATACGCAATGCTGATAATGTGAGCACTGGGAAAGCGGCTGGTGTCTCAGTTGAAGGGGAAACCACTCCCCGCAATGGTGTGACATGCTATAACTGTGATGAGTTAGGTCATACTTCCCGAAACTGTCCCAAGTCAGTTGCTAAATGTAGAAACTGTGGTAGGGAGGGTCACATTGCTAAATATTGCCGTAGACCCAAGAAGAAAGGAAACTAGAGAAAGGGAGGTAACAAAAAGTATGCTTCTAACAATAACTCCAAAAATGAAACTTCCCAATCTATCACTCTGTCTCAAGCTGATATTGCAAAGCTGAAACAGCTGATAGGTGGGGACTATGGGTCAGCGGCTTCCGGTACTAATAATTATGCTGACACTCATCCATTCATAAACGCCATGTTGAAGCCCATTCTCATCCCAAGATGTCATATAACTGACTTTTTTGACCATACGTCAACATCCGACGTTTTAGGGTACCCTTTAATCTAATCCTAACCGTAACCAGCCCGCGTCATCTAACTGACGCTAAAGGTAAAGGTAAGGCGTTGTATGACGCCCTAGGATCGTCATCTAACTGACGTTAAAGGGTACCCTAAAACGTTGGATGTTGACGTATTGTCAATAGCGTCAGTTAGATGACGTCTTGGGATGAGAATGTGTTGTGTTAGGAGGCCGGCAGTGCATTGCTTTAATTGACACGGGAGCTACTGTAACGATTACTGATCTCGATCTTGAGGTCACTTCTGAAACTTTGTATATAGAAGGCCTAAATGGCAAAAAGGTGTATCATAAATCTGTTTCTGTTCCTCTAACCCTTTCTAATTTGGAAAAAGTGTACTGGACTGAGGTATGGGTGGAGGAAAATACTGAGGGACAATAATTGGTGTTGATATTCTAAAAGAACTTGAAGCTGATGTTTTGCTTTCAAAAGATAAGCTTGTACATGGCTGCAATGAAACAATTCGCTTATCTCACTCTGGCCCCCACCATGAGCATAGATGTGCAGTGGCTGATCCTGTTGGTTTAACTGAAACTCGTCCTGAGTGGACGTTAATAATTTCAAAATTCCCAGAGGTATGGGCAAAAGATAAATATGATTGGGGTCTTGCACAGATCCAGCCACTGAGCATCCCAGGTCCTATGCATGTAGCCAAAAGACAATATCCTTTGAAAAATTAAGCTAGAGAAGGAGCGAGTTAAGTAAACAGGGTATAATTAATCCATGTTGTTCTCCCACTAATTCTCCAATGTGGCCTGTCAGAAAGCCGGATGGAAGTTGGCGCTTGACATTTGATTATACCGATTTGAATGCTGTTTCTGAGAAAGTGCATCCTCTGGTGGCCAACCCTGCAACTATCCTTCATGAAATAGGAGCTGAACATTGTAATTTTTCTGCTCTTGATCTTTCTAATGGTTTTTGAACTTGTCCCCTAGCCAAGGAGGACCAAGGAAAATTTGCTTTTACCAGCAGGAATTGCCAATGGACCCGGAGTCGGCTTCCGCAAGGCTTCTGCAACAGTCCCACCTTGTTTCATCAGGTACTAGCATCCTTCATTGATAAGAAAACAAATTGAAAATGACGGATCTGTTGTCCTGCAATATGTGGACCTCTTAATTGCTAGTCCAACTAAGTTCAAACATTTGACTGCTGTCCAAACTGTTTTGAATGCCCTCCAAAACGAGGGATTCAAAGTGAACTTGAAGAAAGCACAGCTAGCTTTGCCAGAAGTGACTTATCTTGGACAGATTGTTGGGGTGCATGGCAGACGTATCACCCCTGAACGAGTTAAAGCTATTGAACTTCTAAAGCCACACACTGTTACTGGTCTAAGACAAGTAATGGGTCTTTTGAATTACTCCCGCCAGTGTGTCTCTGAATACACTGAACTTTCTAAACCACTCACAGAGGCACTGAAAGGAGGAAAACCTGGAGCAGATCTGATCGAGTGGACTGAGGAGATTGAGGAGGCTTTTGTGAGTATTAAAGAAACTCTTGCTTCCTCCCCAGCGCTGCATCATGCTGACGCAACCAGGCCTTTCCATCTGTGGACCTGGGTGGGAAACAGATCTTACTCCGCTACCTTGGGTCAAAAGGTTCCAGGATACTATTCTGCTCCTATTCCTAATTCCATGGCAGGACAGCATCCATGTCTGATGATATGTGACAGCGTCGAGTGGGCAGTGAAGACTACAGGGAACATTGTGACACATCAAAAGGTGATTCTGCACACCAGACACCAGATTTTGAAACTGCTAACAAATACTCGTTTAGGCTCTATTTCTAACCAAAGAAGAGCTAAATGAGAAGCCACTCTTTTGAGAAAAAATGTGGAGATAGAAATTGACATCGAGACTGCTATAAACCCTGCCTCCTTGCTTCCAGGGGCTCAAGTTGCAGAGGTGCTTTAACCCGGCCATTACAGGACAGCAAAGGGAGACACATCAATATCTACACTGACAGTCGGTATGCTTTCGGCACGGTTCATGACTTCGGCCCTGTGTGGAAACGCAGGGGATTTCTAACCACGGCTGGTCTCCCAATCTCTCAACAACATCACGTTAAAGAATTGATGGCTGCCTGTGATCTCCCTGCAGCAGGGGCTGTCATCAAAATCACAGGACACTCCACTGACAGTTCACCGGAGGCCAAAGGGAATCAAGCTGCTGACACTGCTGCTAGAGAGGCCTGCGTGAGTGTGATGGCTCTTGCTCCCCAGGAGAGTGAACCCTCTAGAGACATTATTGAATTTTATGCGGAGGATGACCCTGAAGAGATAGAGCAATGGATAAAATTAGGTGCAAAGAAATATACAGAAGGGTTGTGGAAATTCAATGACCGTTTCTGCGTTGTTTGCCCTGTTTCTGCTCGAACTGAACTAGATTTGGCACATGCTGGTCCTGAGAAGTTACATGCAATGATTTCAAAAACCTGGTGGTGGCCAAAGCTGAGAGTTTCTTGCAATGAATTTTGCAAAATATGCTTAGTATGCCTTAAAGTGAATTCCTCCTCAAAGCTAAAGATTCCTTTAGGACATGCCCCTCGACCTCAAGGGCTGTGGAACCACCCTCAAATTGATTTCATAGGTTCCCGGCCCCCTAGTGGAGGTTTTTCATACATTCTGATGATTGTTGATTTGTTTTACAGATGGGTGGAGGCGTTTCCTCTGAAAAACTGCACTGCAAAAATTCTGTTGAATGAAGTTTTCCCCAGATGGGGTTTACCATTACACATTGATTCAGATCAGGGCACACATTTCGAGGGGAAGGTAATGAAAAATGTGATGAAATTGCTGGGAGTGAAACAACACTTCCTCATACCGTTCCGTCCTCAGTCTAGTGGTTCTGTTGAACTTTCTAATAGGACGATTAGAACTTCATTGAGAAAGAGACTGCTGGAGTGGGGGAAGGGATGGCACTCTGCTATCCCAACCATTCTTTTAAGTATGAGAGATTGCCCGAACAAAACTACTCAGATCAGTCCTTTTGAGATAATGACAGGTCGCTACATACGCTCTGCTACATGAGGGACCGTCAGGGTCTTTGAAAGATGCTCTGCAAAATTATCTGAAGGCTTTGGATAACTGTTTAAGAGACACAAGGGTTAGGCTATGTTTACACGGAAGAGAAAACACAAGGGGTGTTGCATCATCTTTTTTTATTTTGCGTTTAGACGATTTTGTTTGGGAAATCCGCGTGCAAAAAGGCGTTTTGTTTGGGAAATCTGCGAGCAAATGGAGATGCAAAAGTGTGTTAAATTCAATGTAGTATGCACTTCAGGCGGCTAGGAGTGCATACTACAACAACACCAAGTCCACGCGCCTGTGTACAACCTTCACTGTCGAGCAGACTTTTGCGTTTTTACCGTTTACACGGGAACGCGGCGGTGGAGCGTTTTTAAGATTTACACTCTGGAGAGTGGCTTCACTTTTTTGCGTTTTTAAGCCTCAAACGCCATCGCTGTGTAAACGAAAGGCACATCCGATAAAATATTTTTAAGTTTTCACCCACGAGCGTTCTCGTGTAAACAGGGCCTCATTGTCATTATCCGACAAGTGGATAAAAATAACACTGAGCAAAAAGACATGCCTGCGTTGCCTGAAATAGGTCACAGTGTAATGGTGCAAAGGGAGATAGTCTCTTCTCTAGGTCCGAAATTTAATGGACCAGTTACATGGACCAAGTTCTATTGACTACTAATACATCTGTGTTACTTGACAGAGGTGTGTTGGGTACAGTATGGAGACATTGGTCACAGGTGAAACCACTCGAGAGGTGTTACCACCTCATAACAACATGATACCTCGGACATCTTAAATGTCTGTCGTAGGTGATTATCTAAATTCTGGCATTACTGTTTTATCATTTACAGATGGTTGAGCCAGACGACGTATTGAAGCGGCTAATTCTTCAAGAAGAAGTGCGTAATGAGAAGCGACAGAAAGTGAGACGGGCTTTTGTCAGATTTGTATGTGTCTTTAATTCTGATCGCATTGTCATTCGTGGATACAGATTTCCATTTGGACCGTACGATTCCATGCGTTTGCGACTAACTGGGATTGTGAAGAAATTAACAACCGTCCATCCTGGGTACAATACCCATGTCTAAATTCAACTGAGGGTCTAAATTTAATTCCGATTATGTACCAGAAAGTAAAGGACAGATGCTCTCGGTTGGACGGAAATGAGTCAGTGACCTATTGGCTGGGTCACTCCCCAAATTATCCCGGTAATACCCTCATTATGCAAAAAGGTTGTTGGGCGAGAGATGGAGGTGTTTATAACTATGAACTAACTTTAGCTCCATGAGTTGATAGCATAGCACATGAAAACCACACTGCCTTCTTATTTGTTGAAACCCATGAAAAGGGAGAGTACAGCAGAGCGGAAGAAGCGTCAAATTGTGGCGTTAGGGGACTCCAACATGATTTCAGGTACCAGTGAAACTTCACCTTATCCTAGTGATGAGTGTAACATTTTCCCAAAGAACTGTGCTAAACACAGGTTGACGCATCCCATGGGTCCCACGTGGCGTCCAGTGGATAAGAGTGAAAGTGTTAATGGTTAGCGGAGAGTTTCCTTTGAGTTACTGAATTGAAGCAAGGAACTGAATATTTCCCGGCTCAGGTAAAGGCACAGGAAGCTCAGCAGAAGTACATCACAGCTTTCCTTGAGCAAGTAAAGATCACCGATCCATTTGCAGGTTCTGCCTGGTTTAAGTCAAAGGGAACTTCTCTTGTGTCGGACTGCGAACCAACATCTGCTATAGCTGTGGCTTTCGTTCTGGCTTTTTCGGTAGGGACTGTATTTACAGATAAGACAGAAACAGTAGTGGAGTATGTGAAGGATGCTTGGGAGGACTTTGTGGCTGGATTGGAGAATATACTCTTGACATTTGTTCATTATGTGCTGTATGCTGTTGGAGCCCTTGTGGGGGTGTTGGTCCTATGTCTTTGTATTTGGTTGTGCCAATACGTCTGTTTTTGTTTCTCCTATCTTTGCAGGACTGCTTGCAGAAAATTACGACCCACCTGGGGGACAATCTGAATCGAGACAACATTGAAGCCCTGATGTGAGTGGAAGGTGGGAGAGCCTCTTAACGGGGACTGGACTTTTTAGTATCCAGCATGTCCGTGACGAGGTGAAGAGACAAGGGGTGACCCGTCAGGGAAGCATGCGTTACCACTCCATCTTCCATAGTGACCTCACTTGATAGACCAGACGTGGCGGTATTGGACCACACATCGGTCTAAAACGGGGGACTGAAGGGTTGGGGTCAGAATCCCTTGTCTTTTCAATTCAAATATATATATCCTTTTTAATGATTACATTATTCCTATAAGTGATTCACATATAGTTTTAGTCATATTTTTGTTGTTAGCGTTTCTGCCAGTATTTTTCTAAGTGTCTTGTGGTGTCTGTGACTAATCCTCTGTGCCCCTAAGCTAGGACCTTAAATACAGGCTCTTTGTATTGGGAAAGTCTAATAAACTAACTTTTGGAAAAACTTTGCCACAGCAAAACTATTTATTGTGGTGGAAATTGTGCCATAACTGAAAAATTGAATTATTCTTAAGTGGCTTGCTGACCATAGCAACTGAAAAGTAAGTGCATATATTTTGTTACCCTTCTCACATATACACTACATCTGTACATTTTATCATCCATCCCTTAAAACCTAATTTTTGCTTTCACTTTTTCATTTGACTCAGGATTTTGTGTTTTTCCCCCCTGCTAGTGAGTCAGCAGTTACGTTGCATGAGTCAGCAGAGGCCAAACACTTCGCTCAGTGCACACTTATACACACACAGCCCACTTCTGTGAATTCAGAACACAATGCTCACAACACCTGTAGTCCAAGGACGAAAGAAGTTAAGAAGTTCAGTTAGTTGACAAAGAGTTAACTGAAGACAAATTTCTCCACACTTCCATGGCCATAGAAAAATGACGATCCAGCCTCAAACTAACTTAAAGGGATAGTTCTACAAAATTTCTACATCAATAAAATCTGAGAGCTTTCTGTCCCTCCATTGACAGCTACGCAACTACCAATTTGACACTTCAAAAAGTTTGTAAAGAGATCTTTGTTTTTTTGATGAGACGTGATTGCTTTAAATGATGAATAGATTTAATTTAGGCTTTTATTTACATAAAAAAAAGTTCATTAACTTGTACATCAATGTTTTTTTTGACCCAACCCCTTCATATACTACCACATTCCAACTAAGTTTGGAATGACATGAGGGTGAATAAATGATGGCAGAATTTTCATTTTTGGGCGAACTGGCCATTTAAACCATATGGTTTAAACTGTCTTCAAAGCTTTTTAAAAGCATAGTATGCAACTCTAGCAGGTTAAAAAAAAAAAAACTGCATTCTGGGAAAGAACATAGTTACAGTATGTACTTCGGCTCTTGCTTGACTGTGCTGATGAAAATGTCCCTTCACAATAGATAATGCTTTACAATGAACTCTGTTAGAGAGCTATGGCAGTTTATCTGCTCAATAAAATACCTCATTTACCGCTGAGAATGCATCTGCATCGCATTTACAACAGTTCAAACCCCTCAGTTCTTGCCATCTCCGAAAAGTCAAGTCAATGTTGATTCTCGTTTTATTCTTTGGCTCTGTTAGCCCTTAGGTTTAGAAGTTAAGTTAGACATTGAAATGTCTAAATAAAACAGGCATTCACCTATCTGCTGCACAACACTGGAGCTCTGGAGCTTTTATTTCGGATACCAGACCACTGGTTTTCAAATTACCTGTCAGTGTGGATAGGCCTACTGTCATTCATTCATTTACTTGAGCAGTGGAGCAGCACAGATTATGAAAATCCCTTTGCTCAGGAGGACAGTGAAGATATGAAAATGAGCTTTGAGAACTGCAGTTTTCTAAGGACTGTTGCCATGCCAACAATCAAATGCATGAGTTGGGGGGGGGGAGCCTATAGTTGTTATCCTGCAGGGGATAAAGTAAAATATAGGCTAGAGGTTTATTTATCCTGTATTGACATTAGGCTATATTTTGGCCCTTGTGAGCTCTATCCATGGTGCTGAAATGTGCCTCAGGGCCGGCACTCGACATATATAGTCTAAGTTTACTTGAAAGGAAGTAAAGGCAACAGGTGAGCCACGATGACGAATAACATCCGGCATCTGGAGACCGAGGACATGCGACGCGTATCTGACGTGCGCTGATGACGCCATCAGCAGCAGCAGCAGGCATCACTGTCGTGTAGCCTACGGTGATCATTTCCAAAGCAGCCTAAGCCTATAAGGTAATCGGGCTAAAACAATACAAAAACATTTTTCAGATTTTCTTAACTTTCATTTATCTTGAACCATAAGTCAAAGGCCATTCACTGGCAACATGCTAATAACAGGCTACTGTTTGAGTTCATTCGCAACGTGAAGAGAAAACTGTTGCCTAAACACTGCTTTGGATGGGTTCTCTTTTAAAGTACAAACCCAAAGCAGTTTTCTTACTTTGTCTAAGTAACGAAACCGTATTAATGTGAGATAGCCTAGAGCCTAGACAAATTACACGTTTAATAGCATTCTTTTGAACATTTATTTATTCAAATTTGTATTAAACTTGTCACGGTAAAATGTACGTTCATCAAGACTGATAAACTGCTTTGTGCACAGATTGATTGGAAATGCAAATTCCTTCTTAGTTTTCTTTTGTTTTCTTCAATCATTAAGCATGTTCTTCACTGAGCTGTCACTTTTGGTAGGCTATACACTAACTAAGACATTTTCACACAATTGAAATGAGTCATGCTTATTTCACTTTTTGCTTTCAAAAAAGTACTGTAACAATTGATGTTTTGATGAGTTTTCATAGTTTAGGATTGAAAGTCTGAGTCATGTGTATGCTATAAAAACAGTGTAGCCTTCAAAGTATACAAAACAAAGTAGGCCTATATAAAATACGCTTGAAAAGTAGCAACAATAAATTATAAAGGCATGGATAAAACTTTATTTAAAAAAAAGTTGAGAAATTACACATGACCCTATATGCTATGCACCAAAACAGTGACAACAATGCACATTTAACAGCAGATATAAGATAATAAATGTTGTTGTATAAAGTTGAGCTCCATATCGGCTGTTTCCTTCGATATTATCTTTTAGCTTTTTATCACTTCAGTGTTTCCTCTCGCCATTCTCAGCTGTTACCTGATGGGGCCACCCTTGCGCCTCTTGGAATCCTCTCTCTCTCTCTCTCTCTCCTAAACACACACACGCCCGGATGGATGACTTCACTGTTCCGCCCGGGTTTCCTTTATGATCGCAGGATCTCCCGTATCTTACAGCAAACTTCACCTGACCGCTGGTGTAGCCGTACACTCAACCTCGCTCTCTCTCTCTCGCTCGCTCTCCCCAACACGACGCACTCTGCACCGAGCACTCCAGTCACTTGGAAGTTGGCGGTGCGAGGAGTCTGACATTTACGCGCGGGGATCTCTACTTAAAAATAAGAAGAAGTGCACTTGTTTTGCGGGGATAGTTGCCATATCCACCGTAGCTGCCTACCTACTTCAGTTTAGCGCCTTCTGCGTCGCGAGCCCGTCCTTCACAGCAGCCATGTCCGAGGTTCTGCCGTACGGAGAGGGGAAAATGAACGGATACGGAGCGGACAACGATGTCAGTCAGATGTCCTTCAGCTGCGGGCTGCAGGACACCAACTCGTTCTTCGGAGCGTCGCAAGCGAAAAGACCTCCAAAACTTGGACAGATCGGCAGAGCGAAGAGAGGTGAGAATGTTACGCCGATGAAAGATAACTTACTTAAGTTAAAGGAGTAGAGACTTCTGTAATTTAGGCTACTCACTTTCTTTTCAATGTGCAAAATAAAAGATGGTGTTAGTTAGAATGACAGTTACCATTCACTTTTATTGCAAAAGCAATGGTGACCGTCCATAACAGTTCACAAAAAGTCACAGGCTACAACATCAAGGCGATCAAACGATAGAGTTCTATTTTTAAAGTGAATTTTTAATTTAAATGCATGTTATACGATTGGAACATTTGGAGACGTTAAAACGTATCTCCAAATCATTTCAAAGATGTTTATCTGTATTAGTCTTCCTCAGGCTATTTGATGCAACCCGACTGAGAAGTTTCCGCAATTTAGGTGACATTGTTGATTTGAAAACGCATTTAATATGCATTTTAACATTTGAATTCGTTTGTACTGCATGTGTTCAGTCTAGTTGCGCAGTTTCAAAGCGCGCAAATGCGCAGATGGAAGATTGTGGGTCTTGACATCAGCTGTCTATCTTCTTCTTCACAGTGGTCATCGAGGACGACCGAATAGACGAGGTCCTGAAAGGCATGACCGACAAATCATCACCAGGCGTTTAAACCCGCGCGATGCCTTGCAGACATTTCAATTTTTTATCACCGATTCGAAGCACTTGTCGGTCGTGCATGTGAAGAAGATTGCAAAGAGATGGAAGGACGGTGGCACGACGCTCGAACCACGAGGAGGCTAAAAACAAAAAGGGAAAACGAGAATGAAAGAAGGGAGAGAAGGAATTTCCTTTGGGGTTTGCTGGCAATTCTCCTATACAAACGACACCCGAATGAAAGCTTTGAGGAAGATGTCGGAGGCGCTGTTGTGGCTGCGCGCGCTGCGGCTCTGTGAATAAAGATGGATGGACTTGTCATTATTGTTCCACGACCATCATCTTCCAAAAGCGCTGTAAGCAACACAAAGTTCAACCGAAGACTGAACCGCATCTTACACTCTGTTACTATAGCTGTACAGTATCTTTGCTCAATGACCTTCCCCTTCACACACACATACAGGAATCTGCCTTGAGCGTCGACTTCAATCCGACTGCTGCTTTTAGAGACAATGTAGACTTCACACACAAATATATTGAGCTCCCATTATGATAATTGAACTATATGTAGGCTAAGGATGGTGCAATGTGAATATTTTCTTTGACTATATTTTGCATCATGTTCTTTTTCAGAAATTGAGAATATTATCACACACATGCCCACAGGTGTTGAAGCGTAAGGGTCGTTTGCTGATCTATTGTTTTGCCCTTCACTGCAGCTGATTTGCGCACCTGCGCCACGGATTCACATCATCAGTACAGCACAGAGGAACATTGTGCATTACCACCTCGTGTAATTAAACCAACATGAATGCATCTTGGTTTCTTCCAAACCCTTTTATGTTTTCTTCATCGGCTCCTCATTTCTTTTGTCGTGTCCATCTCTTTGCATGAACTTTCACTTTGGTGCCAACAGAGGTGCCACCATGAATTGTATACCCTGGCACGCTTCTTTTAAAAAAAAGTCATATTTGTATTTTTATATCTAAATATTTGTTATTTAAAATGATATGCTAGTATGTCGTCTTAAAGATTCATCAACAAGGATGTTTATATTTCAGAGAAAAAAATCTTTAGACAGGGGCGAGAGGATAATTCAGGTTGGTTGGGATGTTGTTTTTTTTAAAGACTTGATGAATGAATGTTTCTCTGGTTTTTTGCACACCTACACATCTGTGTTGAACTACTGTTATATGGAAATCGTAAACTGTGACTTGAGCTTTGTTGAATTTGTTAGAAAAATGGCGATATTAGAGATACTGCGCTGTTTACGAATATCTTCAAATAACTTGTCACTTGACAGGTTTTTGGACACTATGTTTCTTTTGTTGATTTTATTTTATTTATTTATTTTGCTTTGTTTTGTACCATTATTCTAAGGAAACTGGTTTGTTATGCATGAAACCTTAATACTTTTCAATAATGGAACATCATTTTACTAAGCAAAAAAGCGACAAAAAATGTCATGACATTCTAAGAATGAATCATTGCATATTAAAATACCATTTTCACTGTATTTGGTGAACTAATAAATGGTGGAAGAACATACATATATGGATTTTTGTCGTCATTTGACTGCATGATAAAGAGGTAAACAAGTCTGACACATTGATTTTGAGGCCCCGCTACACATGATGCACAGTCTGCTGGTGAACCCATCTGCATTTAGAGACAGGCCTACTAATAAACAAGACTTGATATTGGCATCTCAGCTGAGCATATATATATATATATATATATATATATATATATATATATATATATATATATATATATATATAAAGAGTTCAGCATGCAAAAGCCTCTAAGTGCCATTCGAAATTTTCTTCTAGAATGATCATTTTTATCAAGCTTGTATATTTAAGTTCAGTGATTTCACTTCAATGGCAATGATGATTAGATTCCCTATTAATTGTTATTTAAGTGAAATTACTGAACTTAAATATACAAGTTTGAGAAAAATCATCATTCAAGAAGAAAATTTCAAATGACATTTAGAGGCTTTTGCATCTGAACTCTTCATATATATATATATATATATATATATATAAAAGACAAATATCCACAAAATGATAAAAAAAAGTAGTCACATGCTTAAAAAGATCCACATGCTGTTTTGAATGATTAGATCAAGCTGTTTTCGTCTAATTAAATATTAAAGGGAGCGTATGTGATTTGTTCCAGAAACGTTTTTTTGTTATGTTGGTTGAAATTCTCTTCACATCTTGATAGCAATCACTAAGTGGTCTAATTTTAAATATATATATATATATATATACAGTATATAGTCTGTGGACAGTGTAGGACCATAAAATGTTTGTCCAATCATTGCATTTGGTCCAAATGCAATGATACGATGTCTGCCTGTCAATGCATATGTATTTATATACACACCCTGCTCACACAGACATCACACGTCTTCAGTGCGTTTCATGCTATGCAGAGTTAGACAGACGTTAGTAACCAAGCACGAAAACAGCAGCCACCTACAGTTCCTCCTGAACCAAAACAACAAGCTTATATGCTGCGTTCACATCGTAACTTCTGTCATTTGGAAGAGATGGAAACCTGTGACGTTATACTCGGAGTGGTTCGTGACTCGAAATTATGCGTTTCAATGGCAACATCATCAATGCCAAAATTAATCTGCAGCTGTTACCACTCTTTAAGTTGTTTATGTTCATTATTATTGTAATGTTATGTGCTCTGAGATATGAGGTAGTTTAATCAATTTCAAACTCTGCTGTGTGTTCCTGTGTTTTGAAGGCATGGCTTTCACAAGTTCACACTTACATACAATTAGCCTTTCGCCGAGCCCCGCCCCCCTTAGTTACTGCTGCTACCTCCGTCAAACAAATGGTCAAACACGGGCAGCGCGACAGATTGCCATGACGGCAAAGGGTATTCCCGTGCGTGTCGGTGACCTTTTTTGGAGCAATACCTCCGCGATATCAAGCAAGATCGAAGCAAAAGGGGTTACGGTATGCGGTGGAGGGATTTATTCCAAATTTTATAAATTAAGAAATGAATGAGACACGACTACTATTGATGCTAATGCTTACCAGTCTCAAGAAAAATCAGAAAAACCCCATGACCATGCTAAGTTACCTCAAATGCAACCAGCACAGCCTTGAAGATTTTATAAACTGGTTCAGTGGCTAATTGTTTGGAGTTCGAAATATATAACTTGCGCTGCATATTTATTCATTTTGCCTCGGATACAGGAGTACACGTTCGCTTTAACAAGCAGGTTGTTCATTACCACAGCAACCGATTGCGTGTCATGCTCATGCTGAATGCGATTTTCGTGTTTAAAAAGTAACTAACGTTATGCATAAGAGACGGAAAGAGGCAGAGAACCATACGTTATTTAAGGTTATTTCTATTCGTTACGATATTGATATATGAACTGATGTTGTCATGTAAGCTTCATGCTTTCCCCGTTGCGAACGTCCTCTAAACTGTAGTCTACGGTGCTGCACTGCTAACTTAGCTGACTGCTGCTCATTTTCCCAGAGAATATCATGGTATGTTAACAACAACCCTTTAGAAAATGTACAGTAAGTCCTTTGTGGATCCTCTTGATCTGCTTTCTCCGTGCTTCTTTGACTAATCTCAGTCGCACGCACGCTGCACGCGAGACGAGTTAACCATGTTCGACACATTTAACTGGAATTGGGGCGTCCATACTGTTTAATACATCTTAGGCACCGCTCGCGTTGTGTTTTGGGCTTTGGAAAGGGAAAAAACACAACTTCTCCAGACAGTCTCTCGGGGTATCATGTGTCCGATTTACTAACGCCGTGGGCGCACCGCTTACTGTTTGACGGAACAGCTCACACAGTAACGGTTGCTATGATGTGTGATTGGACAATGGCCATTTTGTGGGAGGGGCCGGCGAAAGGTCAATTAGAGTGGATAAGGTTTAATGCGGGGGGAGGGCTCCAAGCTCGGAGTTTAGCCCGAACTCAGAGTATTCCCCCCACCGTAAGTGTTTAGGCCTAGAATTGTGGAGAAGGGGCGGTGGGGGGATGCTGCTAACTAAACTATCAATGGAGTGAGGTGAGATTGCTGAATCAATATAAACCTCTTATCATTGATTGCTGGGTGCACTCCACTCGTGTTAATTAACTGAACGTGCTCCTCCCGAGCTTTGTTAATAAAACATAATTTGGAGACGCTCTGAAGGAAGGGTGGGATCTCATGCTTTCAAAGTTAACTTGCTATTGCTAGCAGCTCTGAAAATTGCCTACCCTACCTTTAATGCTTCAATATATGGAGGGAGCGTTGGTGTGTTCCAGGCCTGTATTTCCTAAAGGACATAGTGAAGTTTGGCACCAGTTCTGATGCCCATGTAATTATGCTCAGACTGATCTCAGGCTAAGCTCACGGTCATGCTGACAGGGAGACCGTACGTGTGGCATAAGGCCTCATGAGAGCTTTGAGCTGTGCTGCTACATTTACTTGAGGACCTTCTGCACCTCGACATTGGAAGATGGATTATAGGCCTTGATGAAGGAGACTGACGGTAAATCATCTGACGGTTTCCTTGAAATCTTTAAAGGGATAGTACACCCCAAAATTAAAATGTCATGTCATCATTTACTCACCCTCATGTAATTCCAAACCGGTATGACTTTCTTTCTTCACTGATCCGACAAAACCTACAGAACATGTCAGTTGCTGTTGGTTGGCATCTGTCAGTCCAGTATCAATTATCTTTTACCTTGCATTCAAGGTAAACATATCAGCACATGTATCCTCTGGGATTTGAACCCATTCCCTTGGTGTTGCTAGCACCATGCTCTACTTTGAGCTACAGGAATACTACAGGAATACTTGGGTTAGTTCACCCAAGAATGAAAAGTCTGTAATTTACTCACCCTTATGTTGTTTCAAACCTGTAGCGCCGCCTTCACACTGGCAGTAATCAGTAATACGCAATACGTTCCCAACGGATGTCGTACTACACAGTGAAAAGCGTCGGACGCGGGTATAACAAAAATGGCGGAGAGATTAGAAAGGTTGATTCTGTCAGTTCTGTATGATCTCTCTGATGAGGGTTATAGAGATATTAATAGGAAGGCTGCTGCGTGAGGAAAGTTGCCAAGGACGTTAACATGTCAGGTCGACTAAAAACTGTGATATGGTGGTCAATAGTTCAATGTCTGCCTACAATTTAATTGTATTAACTGCCCTAATAACGTTAGAAAGTCACGAAAAAAAAAAAAATGACATGACAACTTCTCGTTATAAAATCATTACTTATTTTATTAAACGTTAACAATTCAGGTTTGTTTATCAGTACCATAGCAACGCTCAACTTCGGCTGGAATGGGCTCTATGCACGGCGGTATTTCTGGTGAAGGTGTAAGGATGCTCGATAACTTCCGCCGATCGTAGAGTCCAATGCAATACCGAGAACCTATATTGAATTTTATACTGCATGGTTATACTAAAGAAACGTTAGTCACAAAAACAGATAAAACAGACACCCCTCGTTGTGTTTATGCTTCTTTTTAAAATTATATTAAATAAACATAATTATATATAAAATTACATCTAAATGTATGAAAGTACAGTAAATTTTGAAGAATCTGCCATAATCACATTTTCCTCGGTTTTCCTCCACTTTATTTTCCCCAACCGGAAACTGAAGAGCATTCGTGCGTCAAATGCGGAACTTATGCGTGCATAAAATCTATTGTCGTTTGGGAACCGCCCGTAGCTTTTCGCAAGAGTTCAATTTTTTGATCGCATCTGGATGACCAACGGACACGACTGTCTTCGCACCACACCCGGCCGGACCCGTTTTGGACCCATTCGGATGCGGTCTGCGAATCTCCATAGGAAATGAATGACTTCCGGCCGTTTCAAAGTCGTATCGGAAAGGATTTCTACTGCCAGTGTGAAGGCGGCGTAAGAGTTTTTTTTCTTCTTCTATGGAACACAAAAGAAGATATTTTGAAGAATGTTGGTATTCAAAGAGTTGTCGGTAGCCATTGACTTACAAGTACATAGTCGGAAAAAAAATACTACGATGACTATCGTTAAATTTCTGGTCAACATTCTTCAAAAAATCTTCTTTTGTTATTGACAGAAGAAAGAAACTCATACAGGTTTGGAACAACATAAGAGCGAGTAAATGATGACAGAATTTTCGTTTTTGGGCGAACAGTAATTAGACTGAAAACACAATCAGGATGTTACTGGTCATTTAAAAATGGTTTTCTCTGGCGAGGTTATTCATTTATTAATTCCAAACAGCTTGGATAAATCTATGTTTACACCAAACGCTCTAAAACATCTAGTGCAGTTAAATTTCACAGGAATATTGATGCTTTTCTTCAACACACACTCACACACACCCCCCAATACAATGTGTGTGATTCAACCGCAAGAGAATCAATCGCTTTTATCCGCGATCTATGCCGTCATGCGCCCATGATTGACCTTTGTGTCAGCCACGTCCGATGAGTGCAATGAGGCTCAGGATCCATCTGGAAACAAGTCAGGCTTACCCTGAATCAATTTAAACTCCAATACTTATCCAATCCTGATAACATTCCATAACTCTCCAGTTGACCCAAGCTCAAGTTTGGCCAGTAAAATTTCAAACGATTTTTTTGGATAATCGATGTCAGTTTAACCTCAGTGGTCATCACATACTCCTGATATCTGTGCGTGTTTATTCGAAAAGACTCGACGAGGTCCTCACACAGCAGAAAGTCCATCAGTCAGTTACTCAACCGAAGTCAAGGACACTCAGCTTCACCATCTCAGTCTATTAATACACCTTCATGGCTGTTGCAGTGTTCCTGAATGGCTCCAATGCCCAGGGGAATCCTTACCGCTTCACACAGGCTGCTCAGAGCTGGAGATTACTGATACACTATCTGAACAGACAGGCGGCCCGCGGCAGCTCTGGAGTGACTGAGCCACGCTGTGGCCTGACCCAATATGGAAAGCTCAACCCTCGGCAGATAATGACAGCGTGATAACGGAAGAAAGAGGGAGAGATGACATTCTAAGATTCTCAAAGAATGAGCTCTCTGCCGGTGAGAAAGACATTTGATTTAAGAGCATTGTCCTTGATTCATCCCAGCTTGTTGTTCTCAGTTGGTGCTCCTTCCTTAGATCTCCTTCTCCCAAAAAATCTTGCAGTATCCTCATTTAACACCAATGTGAGTCAAAATGAAGGTGTTTGAACTGGATCGTATAAACCATAGGTATACAGAAAATTGTGCCACTGAAATAAAAAAAAAAAATTCTTTTTTATTTTGTTCATTTGTATCTACTTTTTATTAGGCATTGTAGAGAGACAACAGGAAATGACAAGCAAGGGGTCAAATGTAATTTGGAAACATTGCAAACCAAATTCAAACTGTCATTTACTGTGCGGCTCCGCTTTACTGTGATTATCCAAGACCAGTTGGATCCTGGTCAGTCCTGGTGGAATATTTCCAACATCCAATCATATTTCAGGATTAGGTTCAGGGCTTGGCTTGGGACTTAACATTCATATGATTATCCTATCATTTTGCTTTGATTTTAGGGACAGCTTATGGATTAGAAACTTGGATCTATGACAGGAATGTTGTTCCAGAACCTGCAGCTCTTCTGCAGTCTCAGTGCAGTCTGATATATAATATTTAAAATACATGAATAGTTGTCGGTTTTTTTTTTTCAGTTTTTATAATTTGGATACATTTCTGAGATTGGTTAATTTATAGAAGCTGTATTTCATCCTTATATCAGTTCCAGAATTTAGATCATTTTGAGAAAATAAGGTAAAAGTTGTAAACATTCATGTTGTCATTATGTGTATATCAGCATTATATTCCTCACCAAGCTCTCTAAACATTAGCACGGGCACATTATAATTTAATTTAGATTCTGAAACGCATTACATAATCCTACACATAACAGAGAGATGCAGGGATAGCAGAGTTAAGTAAACAGTTTGTTTTTACCAAATAAATGAAATCAATTAGGTTTTGAAGTGCTGCACTCTAATCCAAAAATACCCCTGCTTTGACCTTAAAAGCAATAGTGAAGAACCCCCAATACCAGCCCGACCCACACACCCCACACCCCGGTCCTCAACGTAGCTTAGTGAAATGTTTACCCTAGTGTTGTCAGTGTGTCGGCTGTGAGCAGGGGTTTGGGTGTCTGCTATCAACACCACGGACTATGCTGTTGTCGGCTGCGCTGCTGGATGATGATGTAATGGTGTGTCCTGACCCCTCCCCCCAGCTGAACAACAACACACATTTGTCCCTACAGAAACATGAGCCTGAACAGGCAGATGCCAATCTTACAATAATGATATTAAAGGGACATATTTTCATTTTGGATTGATTTCTTATGGGTGCAATAATAGTGATGATTACAAACAACAACAAATTATATATATCAACTCATTTACCTATCACCTGCCCATCCATCCATCCATCCATCCATCCATCCATCCATCCATCTATCTATCTATCTATCTATCGCCTGGCCAACCATCTACTCATCCATCCATCCATCGTAAATTTTGCTTTGTTGTAGGTACAACAACTGTTTATGACATTTAAAAGCCAAATTATCCAATTACATTTGGTGAGAACCATACAAGGACTGATTTCATTCTTCTCTAAGACAAGCCAACATCTCAGAAAATATCATACAAGTACACTACTGAAATAACTCATAATCAAATATTTAAAAAAATCATCATAAGAATGTCAAAATAAAGTAAAACTTGAATGTGGGTTTGTATTGCAAGGCTGTAAACAAAACATAACCAGCCATTAGACTAATCAGGGTCTCCTGTTCGCCAGCAGCTTTGCGGTGTTTAGGCAGCGATAAGTTCCTGAAGAACCATCACACAGCATGGTGTGAGGATACGATCACAGAATAAATCTACACCAGATACCTACGGCTCACCTGATACCAGCGGCCATCTGATACCATCCCTGGTCTGACGTCATTTCTTAGTGCTTCAGTGAAGGGGAAAGACCTGTGACTACATCATCAGCTTTCACGGGAGATACATTCAATCTGAACATGATCAGCTCTGAACTAAAAGTTTATGAAACTGTCTGCTACAGGTATATTTTATTAGTTTTTCACGGGGTTAGGGCTTCAAAATCAATCAGTTAAGTATTAATTTGGGTGCATACTGTAACTCATCCCACATGAACATGAATAGTTCCTCAAATTGTTAATTTGTTTTAGAGGAAAGATCTTCCTATTATACTTTTCAAAGTGATTAAACTTCCAATTTTCTCAGGAAGGCAGTCATTTTTTTTTAAATTTTGATTTTAAAATCCCATTGATTTACCCAAGCCATCCCTAAGAATAAAAATATCATACTTGGAGATGGCTTAGGAAGAAACCACATATTAACCACTCGGGACATATTAGCAACCACTTGGTAATGCCGTGGCAAACATTCACAACAAAGTGGGTTTAAATATGCTTTGGACTCTCTTAATTCAAGACTAACTTTCCTCTATTTACTATTAAAAACCACAGTGTAACATTTCAATCTATGTTCACATTGGCACACAGGAAGCTGTTCTGAAATTCAGGCACCTTCCTCAAGTCTTAAAAATAGACAGTAATTACATTCCAGAGCAAAATTAAAAATAGATGATTTCTGGTTTATTAATGGCCTCATCCGATTCACTGCAGCCATTCCTCATCCAAAGCAGTGCACACACACACACACATACACGTCTGTCATATTCTGGCACACAGCAGGGTTGTTTGTTTACTTTCTGTCTGTTTATTTGTTGTTTGAGAAGCATTTGTGACAGATTTGTCTCTACACAGGTCACTCAACATTGTTATTCCAATCAACACAATCGCACAGAGAAATAGGCCAGAGAGAGAGAATGCAAAATAGACTTAAACTGCACATGAAAGAGTCCTAAAAAAGCATGGTATGAAAGCTTTTAAAAAAGAGACACGATATTTCTTTACAAGCTTACTGTAGTTTCAAATCAATGTATCAAACCAACTCAAAAACGATACAGTGTGGCATAAAAGTCAAACATGGCATTTCAAAAGTTCACAGCATCTAAAAGCGTTTTTTTTAACGTCCCCAGATAAACAGAGCAATCCTGTTTAAAAAAAAAGAAGGCCAGCGAACTGTTAAAGGGATTTAACAGTGTTGGAACAATGTGGGATGTTGTATTAAAAATCTGTATTTTCTTTCTTTCCTCGAACACAAAAGCATATTAAAGAAAAGAAAAAAGAAACCTTTTCCATGAAAGAAAGATGAATTTGGAACAACATTGATGCTTGACAAATGCTGTACAAGTCCCTATAATCCAATGTTATTTAGGAAGTCCTCAGAGTCCACTTCCTGAAATGTGACATAAGTGGGTGAAGCCTGAGTTTCCTGGAGCGGACTCTTCTCCAGTGCCGCATCCTCTGAGTTAAGCTCCTCCCCTTTGGTGAGAACATACAGGAAGTAGTGGAAGCTGCTGCCATAGTGATAGTGCTTGATAGACCAGTCGTACTTTGCTCGAGCGTAGAGTCTCTTACGGAAATGTGGCTGCGCAAATGTAACAGAGATGAATCGGCCTCCGGGTTTCAAAACACGACTGACCTGCAGGGCAAAAAAAAAACAAAAAAAAAACAAAAAAAAAAAAAATCACCTGATTTCTATAATTATTATGAGCGTCACCTACATTTATTCACTTAGCTGACGCTTTTATCCAAAGCGACTCACAATTGCTATATATGTCAGAGTTCGCACGCCTAACTTGGGGTTAAGTGTCTTGCTCAGGGACACATTGGTGTCTCACAGTGGATTCAAACCTGTGTCTCTCACACCAAAGGCATGTGTCTTATCCACTGTGCCATCACCACCCCCTTGATTAAATCTAACTAAAACTAAAATGAAAATTAAATCAACATTTACCCACCCTGGTGTTTTTCATGCCATATGGACTTCTTTCTTTTTCACACCACAAAAGGAGAATTAAAAAAAAAAAAATCTTGCTCACGCTCGTCCTTATAATGGCAGTGAATAGCGATCAGCATCAAACTTTTAAAAAATGTGTTCTGGGGTATACGATAGGGTTTGGTGAAAAAAACAACAGAATTTGAATGTGTTATTTAAAGAAAATCCTGACCTTTGCCGTTGGTCTTCGACATGAGTGTTCATGAAATTCTATAAGCACCACAGTTCACTCCACAATTTGTGAGAAATCAAAGAGACATGAATTATAATCAACGTACCTTCTTCACTGAGGTGAAAATATCCAATGTGTTCATCGCATAAAGAACATATCGTATTCTCATCTGTAAACTGTCATCAGACAACTGGAGTTCAACACAGTGAAGAAACGTGAACTGCAGTGCTAATAGTCTCATGAACGCACACGTCGCATAGCTGTGCACAGAAGACAAACAGTCAAGGTCAGGATTTTCAGTTACACTTCATCTTACAGTAGGCCCTATGTGTACTACTACCCAAGAAAGTTACCATTATAACCCAATGGATACATGGGTTAGATTAGGATAGGTTTAAGGATAGGTTCAGGTTTAGTACCGAGTTATAACCCAGTTATTGTAATTGCTATAATAAGTACGTACATGTGGAAAGTAAAGTGCTACCGGATTTTCTTTAAATAGGTACATTCAATTTCAGTTTGTTTTTCACCAAACCCAATCATACAACCCCAGAACATTTGGAATATACACCACGTGTCGCTTGGGATCATTCTGTGATGCGTTCGCATTGGCCCTCCAGGGCAAGATTTGAGGAACCCTGGCATACAAAATTAAAATTACAGTGTAAGTAAATAATGAATTAATTTTAATTTTTAGAATACTAATCTTTAAAATACTATGACAAACTTTTCATTGTAATACATTCGTTGTGTAATTTCAATATGATATTGTGGTTAAAAATTATTTCCTTTACTGCCACTAATGCCAAACCTTTGATTGAATCAACTGAAATCACATTTTTAATGAATTATATGCTTATTCTCTGCAGGGGAACGGAAGTTGCAGATTTTTCTTTAAAAAACCTCTCACAGATGCAGCCAAAGAAAAATGCAATGCACAGTAATGTACCTTACAGCTACGTTTTGAGTGCATGTGTATATGGGTTTACTAGCTGTAGATTTACTTTATAGACAAACATTTTCTTGCAATTTATCGAAGTATGATAAAATCACCATTTGAAGAGATCAAAGGACATTCTCAAAAGTAAAAATAAAAAATAAGATTGTTTTAATCTAAAACTGCTAAAAGTCTTGTAGATTTACAGCAAGTATTTAGTTTTTAAAGAAAACTTTATATAAAAACAATATGACCCAAGTGGTTTTACACTTAAAGTGTGTGTTTATGAGTATGTTTGTTTACACTATTGATAAAAAGTTTTTGGTCAATAAGATTTATTTAATTTTTTAAGTCTTTTATGCTCACCTTAGCTACATTTATTTGATTAAAAACACAGTCAAAACTGTAATGGTGTGAAGTCCTGTCTTCAGTGTCACATGATCCTTCAGAAATCATTTTAGTATGCTAATTTGATGAGCAAGAAATATTTCTTATAATAATCAATGTTGAAAGCTACTGTGCTGCATCATATTTTCTGTGGAAACTGTGATACATTTTTCAGGGTACTTGAATGAATAGGAAGTTTAAATTAACAGCATTTATTTGAAAAAAAAAAAAATCCTTATAACCTTATAGATGTATTTGCCGTCACGTTTGACCAGTTTAATGTATCCTTGTTAAATACAAATATTAATTTTGTATACTGAGCTCACACCTTTGAACGGCAGTGTATCTGTGCCCATGAGCATGTTGGAGTGTTTGTGTGTATTGGTTAGTGTGCATGAGTGTGAGTGCATCACATGCCCCTACCACCCATTCTTCATCTGCCTGAAGAAATGAATAATTCACAGTTTCTGATGTCAACATGGAATCTGAGAGTGTGAAAGAGAGAGAATAGAGAGAGAAACTTCCAGACTTCCACTAAAAACTTGAATGTCACAGTCTTTCTCCCAGTTTAAAATAAATAAATGTTTTCCAGTTAATTCTAGACTGATGTGCTATTGAGTTTTGATTCTTAAAGGGCTCGTTCTTCTGTGGAACTCCAAAAAAGTATAATAAAATTATAGCCCATACAAAATGTAGAGTGTGTCATGACTCATGATTCACTCAAAATCTTGCCTTCTGCTGTATCTCATTCAATTCAAATTCGGCAAATCAAGACAAGATGTGTTGCGTTTGACATCAAGGGCTATGTGTCCATCGACCTGCTTGTATGTGAATTTTGGGATATTAAATAAAAAACGCTGGATGGAAAGCCCAGATGAGCATATTCTAAATATATAACGAAAAAACGTATGTTCATTTGAGACAGATAATTTTTTTTATAGATAAGAAAGCATGCGCATAAACTATGATGGAAACACATTTACCAAAGTAAATCGTTCGATGGGCAACACAATACTTTACATCACCAGAGGATGTGCTTGGATACCTAGATAAAACAAGTGGACTAATTTCATTCTATCGCATTTCAAATGTTGGTAAGTTCATTCTGAAATGCCTGAGTCAAAGTCTGTAATCAGAATGATTAGGTATAATGACCTCCCAGAAGAGTCCTCACATGACTACATTCCCAAACACCAAGCATCCACCTCCAAATGCAAGATAACATGACAGCATTTATTCCATATATTGCATTTCGTTGCATTATGATGTAAAAAAAAGCCACAGTAGCTTGCCCGATTGCAACAACTATTTTTATTACAGATATTTTGTGCCAATATCCCAGGAAGTGACGATTTTGTTCTCTCGAATGCATCGGATGCATCGAATGCTTTATTTGCAAATGTATCATGCACAAGTTAAATTCGCAACCTTTTTGCTCACAAGTCACTGAGGCAAGTGGTTTTCCAAAGTTACAAGCCACAATCTTGACATTGATACCATGGGGCCATTTTTTTAATATCTCATAATTTGGCAGCAGGTCTATTATGCTGCCGTCACTTTAAGACCTGATGCACAGATCCATTATACTGTTATACATGCGTTTTCTTTTTCAACGGTTTACGTTAATTTAAAACACAGCTAACAGTGTTTATGTTAATACTGGCCAAGATCGGCGTTTTGACATTATTTTCAGTGTATTATTTTCATTGTTTTCACTGTTTAAGTAGCCTGGCTAACGCCAGATCACGTATCATTGAGAATGAGGTGTGGTCTGGAAACCACATGTTCATTTTCTCGTATTTGAGGCGTGGTTTACGAATGCCCAGAGTCGTATTATTGGGTGCTACAAATGTCTATCAAATGCGCCTGTGCGTAGCTCATAGCCAATCGGTTCAATGGTACCAGATTACGCATGTAGAGCGACAGAAAATTAGATTGGTCAGAGATTTAGGAGATTTATGTATACACAAAGGCTGTATCAAAAGGTAACTTTGCATCCGCTGCCAAGATGGATCCACAGATATAAACAAACTGCTTCGGTGTGTCGCATATACAGTACGTCATCATCGTTTTGCAGCTCCCACCCCGTTCTGTGATTGGTTCCCTGTCTCAGGCGAAAATTTGGTTCATGGTGTCCAGGCTGCCTAGCAGCATGAATAAAACCGTACTGCGGCAAGGCAGCATGGGGGAACCCAGGATACTGTTTAAGTGCAAAAAGCAATGAAAAATAACTCACTTAGGTACTAAGAGGCGGCTTAATGTGCGCGGGTTTGAGAGCAAAATCCGCGGGAATGAGTGAAAATATTCTATGCAGAAAAACAACATCAACAATATTCATCAGGGGCAAATGAAACAAGTTTGTGTGTCAACTTGCTGTTGGAGAGATGAGAGAGCGAGAAAGCACAGTGTATCTATTATGCGTAAAAAGAGTATTGGAAGCGTTTAAGATAGTCAAGTATTGAAAAATCTATATTTTTGACAAATCTACATTGCTATTAGTTTATTATTTCAGATGCCTTTTAAAAAAAAACTACAACTGAAAGATGTAGGATCACTCTTCCTATGTTTCATAGATGTAAAAGCAAGCATAGACAGTAAAAACCACGGTTACTTCTCTTCGCCAGTAGCGTCCAGTATGAAACAGTGAACATGACACTAAACAGTTTCTCCTGGGTGAAGTGCCAGATCTTACCGTGAAACAGATGATCTCAGCTCGCCGTTAGCAGCTGATGAGACTAATGATCAGGTTTATTGATCTCTCTCTCTGATTTATGACCCTCTGACACCAAACCAGTCTCAAGGTGAATGCTAAACCCTGGATCACACACATTACAGCGATCACAGTCAATGTGCCTTTGGTTTGTTGTTGTTTTTTGTTTTGCTTTGACACAAAAAGACATATGAATGAATAGCCGTGCGTTCTATCAGACATGACATCTGAATGAGAAAGTGGTGGTTAAAAGACAGGGAGGGTTTTCTTCAATAAAAGCAGACCTCATCTGCAGAATTACTGTTGCCATTATAATAATTATCTTGCTCCACTTACTGTATGATGTCAGCATCACACTTCTGCTGTTATGGGCCCTGCAACAATTACACCTAACCTGAAGTTCAAAACACTCTGGTTAATGGCGCATTAAGGTTCTTGTCCAAAGCCATCATTACAGAGAATCACGTCTTGAGTTATCATTATTTACACAGTGCTATTAACTATGATCTGTTGTTAACTTAATGTAAGTTTTATAGCCACCTGGAACTAGAGCCAGTGGCCTGTGGCCTTGACTTAAAATTAATATTGGTATTAATACGAGTTTTTAAATAGAAGTTGTTTGATGACAACTTCTATAGACGTCTGATATCACTTCATGTGTACAAAAGGAGATTTCAGAGATGAAAAACATGCTAAAAGCTTCGAAAGTACACTGGTGTTTAAAAGTTTGGGATCGGCAATATTTGTATTTGATTCAGTTTTAGTTTTTTTTTGCAACAAGTCTCTCATGCTCACAAAAAATAGAGTAAAACCGTAAGATTGTGACATATTAACACTGTTTTGTCTTTTAACATTTTAAAATGTCATTTATTCCTGTAATGCAAAACTGAATTTAGCACCATTACTCCAGTATCATTCTATTTAAAATTATCAAATTATTCCAATATGCTGATTTGCTGCTCGAGAAACATTTCTTAATAAATCAAAATTTAAAACAGTTGTGCTGCTTAATATTTTTGTGGACACCATTACTCTTTTATTTTCGGGATTCTTAGTTGAATAAAACATTACATTTTTTGTACATAGTGATTTGGGGTCACACTAATCCTAATCTTGAATGCTAAATGGTAGCTATTTAGTATGCTGTCCTTCCCCTAGTGCACTTTTTCTGGTGTTTTGTTTTGTCTTTAATTGGATGAAGAACTGCTGACTGCTGAGGAAACTTGCACAAAAAAAGGGCTGCAAATTGGGAAAGGCTGACAGGGGATTTGTGTTTGTTTGGTAAGGTTTGTTATTTTGAAACACAGCGTGGAGGGCAGACTGCAACTTTATTTACACAGATGATTTTTTTTTTTTTTACATAGATACTTTATTTACACCGATTTTATTAAAGACCCATAAATTTAGTTTATTTTCATGTGTTGTCAAACGTCCAATTGAAAAAGGATTTGTGTGGCACATAGCAAGTGGAATGAGCCTTTTTTTGGTTACACTTTATTTCGATGGTCCACTTTAGACATTCTACTAACTAACTTTTGCAACAACATGTCGACTAACTCTTATTAGAGTATTATTAGACTGTAAACTGTTAGGTTAGGGTATGTTGTTAAGGTTTGGGTTAGTAGAATAAGTTGAGAAATGTACTTGCAAAGTTACTTATAGTCAGTAGAATGTCTGTTGGGGGAGCATCAAATAAAGTGTAAGCATATATTAAACAGACAGTCGACTAATACTCTAATGCGAGTTAGTTGACATGTAGTTGCAAAGTTACTTAGAGTTAGTGGGCCCTATCTTGCACCCAGCACAACGGCCCTGACGAGAACATCGATCTCCTCAGCCGTGAACCGATTCTGAAGCGCGACTGGTAAATGAGCCGTTATAATAGAATTGCGCCATGGAACAAGCGCACGTTCTTCATCATGCTCTTAAAGGGAATGTGATATGACACTCTTATTGGTTTGTTTCCCGTTACGCCTAAACCACACCTATGAATAATGAAGCTACTTCAGACCAACCCCTTTTAGATTTGTGTTGAGCGCAAGAATCATTTATCGTGCCGGTTAAAAAGCATCAGCGCCAAGATCCACCAACAAAGTTACTTGCGCTTTGCGAGGTTGTTATTTTAATGTTCAGATCGTTAAAATAGGGCCCAGTATGTCTAAAGTGGAACATCGAAATAAAGTTTTACCCCTAGTTTAATAGTGGATTATCTTATGGATTAAAATTGTCATTGTGTAATATGAATATTGTTGGCTCCCCTTAAAGTCTCTGTTAAATGAATGTAAATAATACTAATAATCACCTGATTAATTGATTATTTTATTGTCATTACACAACAAATTTAAGTAGCAATCCTTGTAATGTTAATAAAAGCCACAAAACACAAATTTTGATTTCATGGGGTCTTTAAAATCAGCATGAAATTGAAGCTGTGATGAATGAATCAACAAATGATGCGAAGCTTCTCAAAGAAAAATGTGATTTTGTCCATGGGGAATTGACTGGATGGTTGTGGTTTGCTATTGGCCGATCTCATTTTAAAAAAGTGATGTGCACAGATAAATCATTTTTAATAAATACTGCAATATTCCATAAATATCAAGATGGCGAAAAGGCAGATAATATTACTGTTTATAGGTCACATTTAACTTTTTTTCACCCCAAATTAATGCTTCAAACACTGAAAAGTCGCAGAAATAAACAAATTATATGAGCGCTACTTAATTTAGTCTATCCGTGCACAGAGTCTGGCATGTGAGGTTGCAGAAACGTGTAATTTTCTGACCTAGAATCTTCCTCCTGCTTGTTAGCAGCCAGAAAGTCCTTTAACAAAGCAACTCCCAGCATCCTCAGGGGCATTAGTAACAGCATGCTCTCATCTTCATATCGTTGTCTGGTGCTCTTTCTCTTCCCCGCCGTGAATGTCTCCTTCAAGGACCCTGAGCTCAAAGCCACCATCTGCCCAGCAGCGAAGGGCATGAATGTGTGTGTATGCAGAAAACCAACACATAGCATTGTGGACAGACTATAATGATGGCTTTCTAGTGTGCTAACAGCTGTCATATCAGCACTCAGCCCTCGGGGAATCAAGAGCCTTTACGGCCACTGAGAGCTGCCACATTTTCCAGCAGACGCAATTATCAAACTAACAGTGTGTGAAACCGCACAGGTGATGAGGTCATTTATTCATCCTTCTCCATTAAAGGTGAAGTGTGTTAATTATTCAACGTGTTTATATCTCGTTAAAGGACAGTAATAACGAAGACGAGTGATGCACAACAATGTGCGTCATGGTGATAAATAAATGCTTTGATTAAAACGTTGATGTAATATGAGGAAGATAAAAAATACAGCATGATGCACCAACGTTCAAAAGTTTGGGGTCGGTAAGATTTTTTTATTTTTTTTAAGAAATTAATAATTTTATTTAGCAAGGATGAATTAATTTGATTAAAAAAAATGACAGTATTATGTTAAAAAAAAGGTTTCTATTTCAAATAAATGTTATTTTTTACTTTCTGTTCATCATAGAATCATAAGGATCCAATGGATTCCTATATAGAAATACACATTCACTCAAATATTGTAATAGTAACACTAAAAATGTTTCTTGAGCAGCAAATCAGCACATTATAATGATTTCGGAAGGATCATGTGACACTGAAGACTGGAGTAATGATGCTAAAAAAATCACCTTTGGGTAACAAGAATAAATTACATTTAAAATATATTAAAACAGAAAAAAAGTTATTTTAAATACTAATATTTCACAATGATATGCTACTGTTTTACTGTATTCTTGATCAAATAAATGCAGCCTTGAGACAAAAGCCAAAAACCTTTAAGTGTTTTCATTCACAATAAGAACATGATTTCAGAGTGAAATTGACTAAAATTAAGGACTATGACATGGAAAACTGAATATATTTTAAAGAGTGTTTTTTTAATTATTTTTTTTAATTTTTTTTATCAAAAGACAAATACTGTGATTAGCCCTCAATCGGGTCATAGGGTCTATATGACCACAATCGGCTTTTACTTAAAGGTTCCCTTCATCTCAGTGGAATAAGATTTTGTGACTTTTCATACATTATCTATCTATACACACACACACACACACACACAAAACTGGGCTTGATTCGGTTGTTCTGAAGGTATGTAAAAAAAATGTTTACATTTCTTGTCTTCGGGGTCACACATTGAAATAAATGGGAAATGTGAAAAAAAACTAAATATATTTTCTTCATGTGTCAAAAAAATCTGGCATAAATCTGAAAATTATTACACAGAAATGTGGTAGAGCATAAATGCAATGTACTTGTATCACAAAAAAATATTATTTCATGCTAATGCTAAAGCTAATGATGTAGTTGAGGAATTGTGTGGTATATGGATACAAAAGCACTTTATATCTCCAAAAACACAGTATTAATGAATAGATGAGAAGTAAACAACAAAAAAAATGATATATTATTTGTTTGATTAAAAATGTATATTTTTTGTACAATTACTCAATCAATTGTTGGGGTCGTATAGACCCCGAAGCCCAGAAGTGTAAACAGGAAACGAAGACCATTTGAAGGTTAAAATTGAAACCTGAAAAGTAGTCATTTAGATCATCAAAACATTGCTGTTTGTTCAAACATCCCACCCTGACACTGCAATACTGGCATAACCAATTATGTGAGTTTGGGGTTAGACTACGAGTTTGTCCAACCAAATGAGTGCTCAGGAAACCTTTGGAAACAATAATTTTGCTATTTAGTTTAGTTTGTTAGTGGCACATGAAAACACACACACTTCAGCTTTAAGGATGTGATACAGCCTGTTAAAGGGTTAGTTCACCCAAAAATGAAAATTCTGTCAGTATTTACTCACCCTCATGTTGTTTCAACCCTGTAAGACCTTCGTTCATCTTCGGAACACAAATTAAGATATTTAAGATATTAAGATCGCTCCTGCATACAGTCCATAGGCTTCTTGAGGGACTGGCTCTTGCTGTCCTCGAAAAGTCATTAAAGACATCGTTAAAATAGTCCAAGTGACTACAGGGGCTCAATCTTAAGTTTATCAAACGACGAGAACACTTTTGTGTGCAAAAAAACAACAAAAATAACGACTTTATTTCAACTATTCGTTTATTTCTCCCTCTGCGCGAGTCAGGTTACTAGTTTAATAGCGTAAGCTTCTGTTATTGTACGTCACACGCATCACACACACATGACCAGCGTCGGCCAATAGTGAGCCTACGTGTGACGTAGCTTTACGCAATCACACTACGTTAACTGACTTACAGGCTCATGGAGAAGGAAGTGAATAGTTGAAATAAAGTCGTTATTTTTGTTGTTTTTTTGCGCACAAAAGTGTTCTCGTCGTTTGATAAACTTAAGATTGATCCCCTGTAGTCACTTGGACTATTTTAACGATGTCTTTAATGACTTTTCGGGGACAGCAAGAGCCAGTCCCTCAAGAAGCCTATGGACTGTATGCAGGAGCGATCTTAATATCTTAAATATCTTAATTTGTGTTCCGAAGATGAACGAAGGTCTTACGGGGTTGGAACAACATGAGGGTGAGTAAATACTGACATAATTTTCATTTTTGGGTGAACTAACCCTTTAAAAATAACTGATATGTAATCAACCCTCTTTTGCATTTCAGCGAATATGATGTGAACTCGTTCACCTTTATAAACTCACTTCTCTAAACTGCTCATCTTAACCAAACTCACAGCTGTAGCAGAAGTCCATGAGTCACTCATTATGGCTAACGCCTCGAGTTAAAACCAGATCACAACATGTCTTTATGCAAAGAAGGTGCTGCTGTCTTTGGCTCACATCGCAGCGCACAGCCATTGTTAATTAAGAGATTCAAAAACATTTCTCACTTTATTAACACTTTAACTGAATCACACATTAAGCCATCTGGATTGGAGATTACAAGGCAACCAACAGCAACTTTGCTTTATGATCAAAATTGCATGACACTGCTATAGTATATAGTGTGTACAATGCAAGTGATAGGTGGAAACTGATGACATGTAATCTGGATTACAAAAATTAATTGCGTTTTAAAATATTCATAATCAGACTTTTTTGATTACATGATTATTCACACAATGGAAACAAACCATTCATAATTTATTGATTCTCTCTACTTATTCTTTTTCATGTTTTAAAGTTTCCTTTCTATAAAAGCTTATCACTTATATAGCCCAGCCACCAATCGGATGCTATTAAAATGACATTGAAAATTATCCCCAAAGCATTTGACCACTGGATTTGCAGAAATCATTTCACTTTTCTCAACATTGCTATCGAATCAACTCCTGACAAACACATGTATTATTATTAGCATTATCGCTTGTATTGAAAAGTCTTTGGAAGCTCTTTGTCACAACACATTTTCATTAGATTTTTTATTATTTTAAAATTTAAAATGTGTATGATTTATTTAATGATTAGCTTTTCAATAAACTCACAAACCCCCAGCATTTCATTCACAAACTCCATTTTTGGAAACCCTGACAAATATAATGATAAATGACCTGCATGTTATTGATACAAAGAATGGAATATATGTTCTTTCTCTCTGTATTTTTATATAAATATGGTGCAACATTATCACACTCTAAAAAATGCTGGGTTGTTTTGACCCAATTTTGGGTAAAATATGGACAAACCCAGCCATTGAGTTAAAAATGTAATTTAAAAAAATGTATTTTTACCCAAATTTTTACCTAATATTTTTTACCCATATTTGAACCCAATTTTGGGTAAAATATGGACAAACCCAGCCATTGAGTTAAAAATGTAATTTAAACATTTATTTTTATCCCAAATTTGTATCCAATATTTTTTTTAACCAAAATTGTGTTAAAATAACAGCATTTTTTAGAGTGCATATTCAATTCAATATGATAAATGAGTATTCAAAAGTCAGATTATATTACTATTATTTACTCTAACTAACTACAATTTTTGTCATGTAAATTTTTGGAATCGGTAATCTGTGCATACCCATAAGAACATTACAATGGATAGTCTATCCATCCCACGATGCAATTAACTTGTATTTCTAGAGTGATGAATAAAACTGAAGATATATCAACTCTGACTTGTAACATCTTTTGTTTGACTTATTTTAGAGGGCCAAAAAATAAGACCTAAACACAAAATTGAATTATTGACATATTGAAGACAAGCAACATTGAAGTAGCATACTCAAAACATTTAGCACTGCATACTGAATCGCAAGGCAGTATACAGTATATACTTCAATATGTGCACTCTATTATCGTGAACCTTTCAGGTTTGGTCTTGATCGGTCAGTGCAGGTTGTGGGACTCAGCATCAGAAAGGTTTGCTAGACTCGCTCCGGCTCTGATAATACTGCACTCAGCACGTCTGATTTGTCCGCAGGCCGGGAGACTGTGGCCTGGATTTTGAAATGAGGGGTTTGGATGCTTTTTGCGCTGTGATGCATAATTGCAGAATTTATACTACTCGTGCCCAGGAGGGATAAATATAACATTCCTTTAACGTTTTTTTTGTTGCTGCCTTGATTTGATGAATATAGCAGTTAGCAGAGTGAATTACCATATAAATCTCTATCTGGTTTCTGTCTGTCTATCTTCTCTGTCTTAGTTGTATCTATCATTTTTTTGCAGGCAAGACAAATAAAACTTGTAGAAGGCATGCACTCTACACCAGTTCCTGATCTCGACAGCGACGTCAGTCCCAGCTGATATAAGAGTGTTGTTTACCCTGAGTTTATGAACACTGATTAGCTCTGCTGCAGTGGAGCCGCTTCCTGCGTCTCTTGTGAAGTAAACCATCATTTAGACCGAACTCAAATGATCAGCTTCCGCAGCATGTGTTCGTGTAATACAAAGCGGTTAGAAAGCAAATCATGAGAGTCGATCAAACTGTCTTCAGAGAAGCTGCCCTACCTGCTGGCAGAAAGCCTCTGACTAGAAGTGTGTTTCTGAGGACGGCATACTTTAGGAACAAAATGACGAATAGCTAACTAGACTAAACTTTTGTGGACATCCTCAAATAGAGAATGGGAATGGAGTACTAAAGTACTGCTTACTATATATATATATATATATATATATATATATATATTGCCTAGTTTTTGTGACAATAATGTATAACAAAAATAATATGTATAATAATAATAATAATAATAACCTTTCCAACAGTAGTATACTACTATATATTGTTGTCACATGACCTCACAGTTATCCTTTTAGAAATAATCTGAAAAATACACTCACCTAAAGGATTAATAGGAACACCTGTTCAATTTCTCATTAATGGAATTAATATAATCAACCAATCACATAGCAGTTGCTTCAATGCATTTAGGGGTGTGGTCCTGGACAAGTCAATCTCCCGAACTCCAAACTGGATGTCAGAAATGGGAAAGAAATGTGATTTAAGCAATTTTGAGCGTGGCATGGTTGTTGGTACCAGACGGGCCAGTTTGAGTATTTCACAATCTGCTCAGCTACTGGGATTTTCACGTGCAACCATTTCTAGGGTTTACAAAGAATGGTGTGAAAAGGGAAAAACATCCAGTATGCGGCAGTCCTGTAAATGCCTTGTTGATGCTAGAGGTCAGATGAGAATGGGCCGACTGATTCAAGCTGATAGAAGAGCAACTTTGACTGAAATAACCACTCGTTACAACCGAGGTATGCAACAAAGCATTTGTGAAGCCACAACACGCACAACCTTGAGGCGGATGGGCTACAAGAGCAGAAGACCCCACCGGGTACCACTCATCTCCACTACAAATAGGAAAAAGAGGCTACAATTTGCAAGAGCTCACCAAAATTTGAAAGTTGAAGACTGGAAAAATGTTGCCAGGTCTGATGAGTCTCGATTTCTGTTGAGACATTCAGATGGTAGAGTCAGAATTTGGCGTAAACAGAATGAGAACATGAATCCATCATGCCTTGTTTATCATGGATCCATCATGCCAGTGTATATAACAGCCAATATTAGGCAACTGCTGGTTTATTTGTCACACTGGAAATGAAAAGTCATGTTAAGTGTATTGTATTGTGGGAGAGTGCTCTGTGTAGGGCTATGCAATTAAATGCAATAAAACAGAAATATGGCATATGAGATACCATCTGGCACAGTGCGATTATCATATCACAAATTTAAAATACACTAAGTTTACTATACAAAAATACCAATGTTCCATGGAGATAACTAGTCAGCAAATACATTGGATTTCTAGATCATTCTGAATGAAACCAAACCACATAAATTATACATTCATCACAGATGCACACTACTGACTATGAGTGCCAGAATGCATGTTTGCGCATGTGTGCATTAGTTTGTGTCCATTCATGCATATGTATATGTGTTTGCGCATCTGTCTGAGTGTGTGTATACTATAGCGTTTGGAAGGCTTGGTGAGGACTAATGCTTTAACGCCTTTATGTGTGATTCGTAAATATTGATCACTAGATAGAGTGAGGCATTCTGATTTAAACTCTTCCAGGATATCGATTTCCGCAATTAACATAATGCACCCAACTGACCTTTGACTTCTGCGTCAGATCCTGCAAACTTATGAATGAGCGGAGAAGATCATTTATTCTCTCAATCTGTTTCCCAGCACCTGGCCATTACATAACATATCTTAATTACACAAGCTGAACGGCTTCTCTGATTGGATGCCAGACAGAAAAGTTCCAGTGGGCTTTCAGTCCAGAACAGAGTCATAAAAGTTGCACACAGGTTTGAAAGTCATTTATCAGTTTTCGGATCATCAATAACGACTTGAATCTGTCTGTATTTGTGTTTTTAAGATCAGAGACGTGTCTGGATGTTCTGCTGCCAACTGGTGGGATGCATCAAGTATTTGTCTTTTATGAGCTCTTCAAATTACTTGGCTGAAAACATTTTCCCAAGGCTCTGGCAATTTCCTACATGTGGTTGCCATGGAAACAAAAGTTTCTACACTGCAAAAAAAAAAAAGAAAGAAAGAAAGAAAAAAGTCAATCATTTGGGTCATGATGTAACACAAAAGAGCAGCACGTACTGTGTGCACGTCTAACATATGCTTGTGTGTCATTTTTGCATCACTGGAAGCCAAGTGCATCTGTGCATAAAATGCAACCTATATATTTAGTGTTGCATAAATAAAGGCATGATAAAAATCACAATGTGCTGCAAATGTCAAATTACTGTAAAGTGCATTCGCTAGCACATTCTCTCCTTATTAGGATGTGTGATTTAATACTTCTTATGATGACATCGATTTAACAGAGTTAAAACAGTAATCACTGAGCAGCCTAGCCAGATGGCATTTTCAGACATGTTGCAAACTGTATGCAGCCTTATACGATACTTTTATAAGGCAGCATTGTGAATGACTTTGCAAATAAGGCAATTCCAGAAGGTACTGTCAAAAATAAACAAATAAAAAAATAGATGGTGAACGAAGTCAAGATTCAATGACATTGAGCCCAAACTTTTGAACTGTATATCAAATTGAAAACTGGGGATAGGATAGGATCCAATTTACTTTCAAAAAATGGATAAGAAAAAAAAAAAAAAATAGAGAAATTTTTCATTTTAAAGTTATGGACCAACCCGTCCCATATGGATGAAGAAGACAGAATTTTCTTTTTTTGGGGGTGAACAATTCCTTTAGGTTAGGATGCTGTTGTATAAAGTAGCAGACAGCAAGACAGTGCAATAGGTTTTGGAAAAGAGAAATTGTTTACAGTTTTGTTACAGTAATATAGTATGCATATATTTCTTTATCCAACAAGCTTTTATTTGGTATAATTCACTGCAAAGAACGGCGGATCTATCCTTTTTTCCCAATTCCCTCTTACTTGAAGCATCTTAAAAATACACAAACACAATGTGGGTGTCAGACAGATTGTTTGTTCTAATTAATGAGCTGGTCTATAAACCTGCAAAGTGTGGCACCCTCTAACACCCCAACATACACACCCCCTCTATAAACACACAAACAAGCAAAAAGACAAACAAACAGCCGCCACCTACATATCTGCTCCGCCCACTTCACCACAGCACGCAGCTCCATACACCAACCCATATGGCACGATAACAGATTAAAACACACTACAGTACATGTCCAAAAGTATGTGGACATCCAAACAGCATTTGATAATCCCAAACAATTATCCCTGAATCTCTTAAAAGTGTGGTTGCTGTTGAGAGAGAAAGCAAAGAAGAAAATGAAAGAGAAAGGATGCTCCTCCTGTACTACTACACCCCAGGGGGAATTAATACACTTACAGCTGCTAAAGGCACTAGGTAAATAGGGCAAAAGTGAGTGTGTGAGTGAGAGACTGTGTTTGAGTGGATAACACCAAGTATATGGGGCAGTGTGCCTGGCAGTCCTGAGGATGCCCATGGGACGGCAATCACTATGGATACCACCGTAGCAATGGCAACAAGCTTTCGCTTGGAGCAACCGGCCGCTGACCATCAGACTGTGCCGAGTCACATGCAAACAACATGCAGGACAGATACCAAAAGCCGACGTGGAAAATGCACATGAACACCCCCTCATGTGGTATTTTCCACTGGGCAACTCGTAGAATATTTTGATGGACGAGTTGCCGAGATGAGATAACCTTTGACCTTTTCAAAATGGCGAAGAGCACCGCGAGAGTCGTGAATGGTAAAAATATATACTATTCATGATCTAGAAAATATAGGCTACAGCATATTATTTACCTTTTGAGTTTTGATAAATCATTTTCTTGCTGTTGCAGATGACTTAAGCAGTCTAAAATAGTTTTAGCTAAATAAGAGGTCTGGATCTCCATGTTTTACCACATTACGACAACAAAAGCACTTGAACGCAACACACTGGTAAATACCAGTTCACAAGTGGAAAATATCCTATTTTCCATAGCACGTGAATGCACCAAGAATTTAACCAGTTAATATAGGGTTAGACAGTCAACACAGCTGGTTACAGAAACATTAAAGTGACAGTTCACCCATGATGACACAGTCGACATTTACTCACCACAATATGACACAAAAGAAGTCGAGAACACTAAGGTCCAAACAACTTTGGATGCCATTGACTTTCATTGTATGCACAAAGAAAACAGACTTTTTTTCAAAATATCAACTTTTGTTTTCCACAAAAGTGAGAAAATCATACAGGTTTGCATAGGCTGAGGGTGAACCAACTCCAGGGAAATGCTAAAAGGCGCATATATATATACACATCATAAACCCATCTTTTTCGTCATAAAATATTTTTTAAATACGACTGAACATATGATCACAATGTAATAAAAACATTGTAGGTTAACAATTATAACGCTTTCATTTCTACAGTTATTCAAATAACTTAGCAAGCGTGTGCAATAAACAAAACCGTAACAATAATCTGAACGCCTCGAATTGGCCATTGCATTCATAAGCACATGTAAAGAGAAGTATGAGCAGATCTAAATTTAATACTGTAATCGACACATCATTTCATTTTTACTTTACTAGATTTAGTTAAATTGTGCATGGGCCTGTTCATTTCCAACCTGTGCCCACACATGCTTCGCCTATGCAGGTTTGAAATGACATGAGGGTGAAGATGACAGAAGACAAAAAAATAAAAATAAAATAAAATTAACACTGATCTCATTTACTTCCTTATTATTATTGTGAATGGTCTGTGTTCAGAATATGATGATTCCTGGTAAAAAAATGTCTCTAAAATTATCACCTCCTTTAATACAATATTCCACGCTATACCATGCAATTTATTCATATAAAAATGACCATTTATAAAAGTATTCTTGATTGACTTTTCAATTTATTTATTTTTTTGTCCTGAATAGTCCCTGACCAGGCCTGGATTCACAATTGTATATATTTGAAACTGAAAGCCTTTCCAGGCTGTCTGCCATAACCTGACAGGGTCTATATCGCTTTTACTGGCACTACAGAACTCCGGGGTTTAGGTAGTAACCCGACCACAAAAAGAACTACAAAATTCGACTGCTTTACGTCAAGCGCTACAATAGTCATTATTTTGTTAATCTTCATTTCAGCCTTGGTGAACATAAAATACTTCTTTCAAAAACATAAAAAATTCTTACTGACCCTAAACTTTTAAACTTAATGTATGTTATGAGGATGTGGAGACCGTTGGATCCTGGGAAACAGTCAATCATCTTTCAAGTGAGACGGGAAGCTGTAATTGATCTTAAACTTTCCTTGTACACACAAATATTTCGAAGACATTCTGTATGAAGCTTACTTAAACACAAACTAAACAAATAGTTCTAATACTAAAGCCAAGAAACAGCTGTTTGGTGCAGCTCCGACATGGTGGAAACACACTTCATTAAGTAACTATTTACACAACTTGTTGACAAACAGCTTGACTATTGATTTATTGGCAAAATAAGATACAGCAAACGATCCGATACAGATGTGCCAGAACACAAGGTGGTCTCCCTGGAAACTGTTTATCTGTAAACCTCAACATAGACGATGCTTAATAACGACCTGTTTGCTATCTCCACCGTAGAGAGAGAGAGAGAGGGAGAATGTGAACTCCAAGCTCTATGTGTATGGAAAACCCTTTCTGGGAACCAAGGTTCCACTCCGAAGCAATGAATAAATATAGCCCAAAACATCCAGCCGAACACTCTGAATATGGTCTGACTCTCTTTCAAACACGACGTGGTTAGCAGAGCTTCTCAAAGCTGTGTCATGATAAAAACTAATTAAACAATGTGACAGTTTGTCTGGAGTTCGGTCACCTGGGGTAATCTGTCCTGGGAACCGCTGGTCTGGGATCAGCATATCTGTGTGTGTTCCTCAGATGTGAACACAGAAACTGTGTCAGGCTGATTGCAGATCAGTCGTGATGTATCAATATCCCTGATCCATGTTAATCAAAGCTGATTTACTATAACCGGACTCCTGTTAACAGATTAGAGATCTATTCTGAGCCGTGCGACCGTGTGAATTTCCGAACATCAAGCACTCTATCCCAATACACACACTCTGTTTTTGGCTGCTCGTCTCAGGGGGGCTTCTGGGTTTCCCCCTGTGTTGTCCTGTGATGGAACGTGGATGGTATTTTCCATTCCAGCAGGTCCCAGTCATGCAGACCCCCTTGCTATCGCTCACACACATAAAGCTCAGTGACAGAACGTCCTTGGACGACGCCGACACAGGAGTCAAGTGACCCCGGGATTACCAAGTCTGGCAGACGTGTGACAGTCACTCAGGAAAATTAATGGTCCTGGAATACAGCCACAAAAGGGGAGAGAGAGAAAGATTAGGGAGGGGCAAGGAAGGGTGTGGAATAACTCTTGAGCCACAATTTTGACAGCACTGACCTCCATACATGGACTCACAGATGCCTCGTATTATCACACTAACATCTCCCTCTGAACTACCCATGTTAAAGGGTTAGTTCACCCAAAAATGAAAATTAAGTCATTAATTACTCACCCCCATGCTGTACCAACCCCGTAAGACCTTGCGCATGCGCGAGAACTGAGACGAGACCGTTCTTCTTCGACTAATTTTTGTTACCGGCTGCTCACCACTTAGGAGTTTTACCGCCCCCTACCGTATAAGATGACGTACTGCTTGTAAACAGAACGTTTTGCGCCTCCGGCTATATCAGTACGTCATCTTATACAGTAGGGGGCGGTAAAACTCCTAAGCGGTGAGCAGCCGGTAACAAAAAGTAGTCGAAGAAGAACGGTCTCGTCTCAGTTCTCGCGCATGCGCCCATAAGGAAGTAATGGAAAGTCGAATAAAGTCGTTATTTACGTTTTTTTTCGCACAAAAAGTAGTCTCGTCGCTTGATAAAGTTATAGTTGAGCCACTGTAGGCACATGGAATATTTAAACCTTTTCTTTTAATGACTTTCTGGGCCGTCAAGAGGCAGTCCCTAAGGCTGTCTATGGAAGAGTGATACAGCCCTCAGATTCAATCAAAAATATCTTTATTTGTGTTCCGAAGATGAACGAAGGTCTTACGGGGTTGGTACAGCATGGGGGTGAGTAATTAATGACTTAATTTTCATTTTTGGGTGAACTAACCCTTTAATGCCGAGCTGTGTTCTATTTAATTTTATAGAGTACTCGCAATCATTCAAAAAGCAGCTGTTTTAAAGGAATGGTTTCAGCCAAACATCTTTAATTTTTTCCATTGCTGGCTGTTGAAAAGTAGTTGACAAAATAAAATATTTTGCAAATAATATATAAAATTGCACACACACACAGAGCAGCAGAATGATGCTGAATGCCATGGTTCTCACCTGTCAATAGGCATATATTACATAATTTTTTTTACCCAGCAGGGGCATCAAGGTTATTTTTTTTAAACAAATTACTTTTAAATAAATACGTTTTAAATAAAAAAAAATTACATTTAAAATAAATTAATAAATACATCTAAAAATGAATTAAAATCTCAAATAATAAACAAATAAATCAATTATTAATATATTTAAAAAAAATCATACTTAAAGTTGGTCACGGAGGTTTTTGGTAAATAATAGACGGTTTGCATCTGTGATTCTCTTATTTAAAGATTTAGGATTAATAAATAAAAAAAATCCACGGATGAAATCATCTGAGCCAAAGGTCATGTGCTACTATGACATAGACCTGAACATCTGCTGGGTTCAATCTACGATGGCCATCGGATTATCATGATGCCAGCTAAGGTACAGGATTTACAGACAATGAAAACATCTGGACTGCAACCTAAAGCCTCTGGTCAGTTGGTGTTAAATTGACCATAGGAGTGAATTATGCTTTAAGATCTTGACTCTGATTTTTTTTACCATCTAGAAACGAGTGTTTAGCATTATCTGCTGAAAATAGAATAAGCACAGTGACTTCTCTTGACACCTGACCTCAGTTAGGACAATTCTGACACTTTCACTGAACTTTGCATAATAAGGGTGACAAAACAAGTGCTATATGTGTCACAATCAGGCAAGTGTCTCAGATACAACATTACTAAAAGAAACCTCATCCAAGTTAGCCTCTGTACTGTAAATAAACGCATACATTGTGCAATACAGATCGAAAACTACAGTTTTTCACAAAATATGATCCTTACTCATGAATCATGCATGCATTTGTACAAATTGTGTACATTTTATCGAAACTGACCGAAACAGTGTTACTGTATGTGTTCAGCGTCCATTTGGTGCACATAGAAAATAATAAACATGGATGAACATCAGAAGGTATGGTGATAGAAACAGTACAAATGTCTCATGTAATCAATTAATGTAATTATTTAATTTATGTTTGAATATGTTGCATGAATGTTTGTATGTTTTGAATGTTTGATTGAATGAGTGCAGCAGGCGCGATGACAACACAAACTTAGTCACGTTGGAAGCTGGGCACTATTTTCAGGCGCTGCGCCATATCATTACGCCTGCTGCACTCATGGTACGACAATGAAGTTTCCTGATTATTACGCAGGAATGAGAGTATAGTTCCTAGTCATATCAGCCTAGAAAATCGCAACTTTACATTTTCCATCTGTCTTAGTGCACGATGTAACTATAGAAGAGTCAAGTTTTAAATAGGAAAAATATCGAAACACTTAGGTATTTTTTTTTTTAGAGAAATGCTAATGGTCATGTGCACTTTAATGATGTATGCTAAGCTATGCTAAAAGTGGTACCGCCAGAACCGGAGATCGGCTGAATGGATTCAAAAAAGGTAAAACTCAACAGTTTAACTCTGGGGGAGTTGTAAAATGAGCGTATTTCCAAAAAAAGTGGAGTATCCCTTTAACAGCCTTTATATCTTACACAATTTATTTAACAGGTGGCTTATAATAGCCAAAAACAACACACCACGGACACAACAACCCACCAACAAGGCTTTTGAATATACTAACTAAAAACATGTATAAATATCTACCTTAAATATCAATATGTACACAAATTAACAGTTCAGTATAAAGTTGTTGACTCTCTGAACTCCTGATGGTGCGTCCTCTTGAGAAGTGAGAAATGAAACGAGCCAAAGCTTGTTTTTGCTTATAATTAAGATTCCAGCGCTCACAATCTGGGTGCTGCTACCAATCAAAGCAGACTGGGAGATCTGCTCTGTGATGGCAGCTGCCAAACATTAAAGTAAAATCTGTTCGCTCTGTGTACACGCACACACACAATACTCAGCTGTGTATGAAACAGAAAGGAACCCAAATAGACATTTGGCTCTATTTGGACATCTCTAACTGTAAAAATTGAAATCAAGCAAGTCATTTTTTCTCCTTTAGCTCTTTCTCCCAACAAAATGCAACTGAAGTTCAGCAGATGCCGTGAGAAAACACACAAATCTAATTTAGGAACCCACACGGTTCTCGGATTTAAATAACAGAAAATCATTTCATATAATGATCCAACACATGAAGGCCCTGTTTACACCTGGTATTAAGTTGTATTTTGGTTGTGGTTTAATTCGTTTGTTTTATCCACTTTCTACCACTTCTATCCTGATATTTTTCGATGGGAGGGTCTATGGACAGGTAAATGTATGGGTTTTTTCAGATCTTTCGATCTAATGGACAAAATAAGCTTGTGCAATTTGCATGAATGTGAGTGGAGACAACAGCAAAATCAGGTTTAGTTTCTGCTATGACAGCTGCAAGACCACGCCGAACACAGTGAATTTGTGTTAAAAATCAGGAATGGTGAGAGAACATTGTGCTTGGTGCTTTTTTTCGTCTTCAAACCAAACTTGGGTCTCCAGCCGACAAAGTTTAAATCCCATCTGGCAAATGCGATTCCCATAATGTTTACTCATTAGATTAGTAGGCGGAGAGTAGGTTTTTCTTTTTGCTTTTGTAGCTGTTTGAACACATTCGGCCACATTTACAATACGAAAGTAATCGAATGTGTTTTTGACTACCTTTGGAAGTGGTGGAAAGTGGACAAGCTCAAAATTGTTTAACACCCCGTTTACATCTGTATTTAGTGTCGTCCACTTGTGATCCGTTTGGCCAAAACGCATCTTAATAACAGGCCAAAGACTCAAACAAGAACAAAAACAACTGTAAAATCTAACAGAAAATACTATGGTACCTTGATAATTACCATAGTGCTGAAATGGTGCTATGGTGCATGTCCAAAAAACACATGGTTCATGGATTATCACCACAGAACGTTTCTGTAATGGCATGTTCGCCATGTATTTGAATGTGTTTTTGTCCCAAGTGACTGCAACACAGTTGCAGCTAGCAGAAGTATATCAGAGTGAAACTTTGGTTGCTTTTCACACTAAGGCTTTGCTAAACCCCCCCTCATCAGGATGAGTCATGCTCGCCTTCAAGTAGGCACTGTGATCCAGTTTCTATAGAAACCTGTTGCTATGGAAACACCTCTTCCTCAAGAGTCATAAGGGGATACACAAACACTAGCACAGGTGACCGGGGTAAATCAGACGGGATTTTAATAAGATAATCAAGACGGCCCCGTTTCTAAAGATCTCATTGCTTGAAATGTCAGAACAAACAGCCATCTGCATAACGCTTCCTCTTCTATGAATAGTGTGGAGGGCTTCACAACTTTATGGATTAACTACTTCATACTCTCTACTAGAGCTGGATGATTTTGGATAAAGAAAGAATCACATTTTTGGGGGGGTTTCAACTAGAGATCATGATTTTACTGAGCCCCTAAAGGGGGAAAAAATTAAATTGGAGGGAAAAGTATTTGCCAATGCTTTCGCGTTTCCCTGAGAAACTTTGCATTTGCTTGCAAATTGTTTGCATTTCCCTGAGAAACTTTGCATTTGCTTGCAAAATGTTTGCATTTCCCTGAGAAACTTTGCATTTGCTTGCAAATTGTTTGCATTTCCCTGAGAAACTTTGCATTTGCTTGCAAAATGTTTGCATTTCCCTGAGAAACTTTGCATTTGCTTGCAAAATGTTCCGTTTCCAGCCAAAAAAACTGTACCATCCCCAAGTCTCTATGGTATTTTCATCCCCATATTATTTGGACTATTTTATTCTTTGTACCTCCTTTCAAAAATGAACCATTGGACTGTCATTTGCATCAGATGCCAACACTGCCCTTCAAAAGTTTGGGATCAGTAAGATTTAAAGATATATATATATATATATATATATTATTCAGCAAGAATTCATTACATTTATCAAAAGGGACAGTAAAACATTTGTTACAAAAGATTCATATTTACACTATTCAGCACAAAATGCAAAAAAAAAAATCATAATTTTTTTCATTAATATATTTAGCAGCACAACTGTTTTCAACATTGATGATAATAAGTAATGCTTATTGATCGTCAAATCATCATATTAGAATGATTTCTGAAAGATCAAGTGAAACTGAAGACTGATCCTGAAAATTCACAGGACTAAATTAGTTTTTAAAATGTATTAAAGGAGTGGTAGATTTCACTTTTTTCATTTTAAATAGTGTGTAATGTTGCTGTTGATGCATGAACAGTATCTGCAAAGTTGCAGCGCTGAAAGTTCAACGTAAGCAGAGATATCGTCTTTTAAAAATCAGGAAGTTTTATGTCTACAAAAACGACTCGAATGGGACTACAACCGGTTTTAGACGTCACTAACCCATTCATTTGCATCAACCGTCCCTCCGGAAAATGCAAAAAAGGGCATGGCCATATTTCTGCTGCTCATCGAAAGCGTGTTATTTTCACCCAGCTGTCAGGTCTTCGGTGTTCGGGATTTGCAGGGACGTTGTCAACAATGGATACAATTTATGTTTGATTATGTTCCTAAAAATCATAGTTTAGCTCTCTGTGCTGCGCATTTTTTTAAAGACAGCTTCCAGAATCACTACAAATTCAATGCTGGATTCAACAAGAAACTGTTACTAAAACATGAAGCAGTTCCAACTTTAAAACCAGAGGCAGCAGTAGTTGGGCCACAACCTGTAAGTAGGCTAAATCATTTTAAATGTATTTCCATGTATAATTTCAGTCCTAATGTTTTAGTTTTATCAAATGCAAGCTCTGACTTTATAGCCACTTAGTTATGCGTCTATGACAAACGCGTACAAACATTTTGGACCTGAATTTGTATATGTACTAATGTTGTAAATGTATTTTTCATGTATATATAGACTTTATGAAGTTATTTTTCGATTTGATCAAGAACGTAAACCAATGCCAACTCTCTTTGTGTATATAGTAGCCAGCTAGTTAGTTCGATGCTATTGTGTAAAACAAACGTGTATGAATTTAAAAAAAAATACAGGCAAATCACCATTCAGAAACGTTTAGTAAGAGCCGTGTGTGGTGAGGTTCTGCTTGCCTCTCTTCATCGCCACTTTCTGGGTCTGATTCTGGCTCAAACTGATACTGCAGGATCGACACCATTATGTACATTTGACAGGAACAACACATGTAACTTCGCCCGTAAAAGCAATGGGCGTGAAGTTTCCGGACAACGTGCACTACAGTTTAGCCAATCACAACACACTGAGGGAGGGAGTGGTTACATAGACTCAGGAAGTCAACCGGTCTTTCAAATGACAGAGAAGAGCGCGGCTTACAATAAATGTGAAATTTATGAAAAATAAAGACTTTTAAAAAAAAAGAAAAATCACGAATACATGATATATTGCACCCCATAAACGCAATCATGCAAAGAAAAAAAGCAGTAAACCAACCCTTTAAATTAGAAAACAGTTATTTTTAGGTGTAAAATATTTGTTATCGTATTTTTTATATTTGACTGTATTTTGATCAAATAAATTCAGCCTTGGCGAGCACAAGAGATTTCTTCCAAAAACATTATAAAATTGTACCAACACAAAATGTTCTAATGCCACTGTATGGTATTGAAATTAATTTATTGCACTCATCATAGCACTTATTGATTTCCCATAGTACTGCCATTTTACAGGAATTTACACCATTTATGGAAGTCCTGGCATTCTTGTACAAGTACCTTTTTCAAATATTGTAGAAAAATGATAACATTTAATTGTTCGGAAATGGCCTGAAATGAAATCCAGGACCCCACAAGAGTGCAGCTCTAATGTAAAAAGCACACGTATATCAGCTGCCTGTAGAGAGCCAGAGATCAAATCACTGTCCTGCCGTCTTCACCTCATGCAATGAAAGTGAAGCTCAGTCAACCTTATTTGACATTAAATCCTCTGGAGAAAAGCACAGAGGCTTTGAGAGGATTCAAACAGCATGATGTGTACATGTGTGCTCTTGTTTGAGTGTGTGTGTGGTGTCCTTAAAAATGAAGAGCAAGAAAAAAAAAAATCTCATTGAAATTCTGGTCAATGCTGCCAGCTCTTTATACACTAAATATTACGTAACTAGAAAATAATACAGCTTCATCTGCCCTCAAACCCCCACCTCTGCGCTGAGATGGACCGGCTGAGGCACTTACATAAACTCAGATACCCATACTCATCAACTGTGACTCTGTCTCTCTGTCTGTCTGTGGAGGTATTAGAGAGTGGGCAGGTGGGAAGTGAGCGAGTACTGTTTGGTAAGTGGGAGTGGGTGTGAGGTAGACCGAGGTAGTGAGAGGACAAAGTCTATCTTTCTTCATTATATGTTCTTATTTGTTCAAAAACTAGTTTAGTCTTTTACTGCATTCTTCTGCATTACTGCAATACTTATTTAGAATTAGTATGCAGATTTTATTACTCTATTTATTGAGATATAATTTTACCAAATAAAAAATGTTTTATGGACCATTTAAAATGAATTATTAAAAGGTCAAAAGTTTATAAAAAAAGGGCTAAACAAAAACAATGTTGACTAATTACAGGACCAAAGATATGCACTTTGCCTTATATATTACATATACTATTCAACACATATCCAGCTCATGACGTTAAACCGAGCCTGAACGGCGAGTGACGGTTAAGTAACTGGTGTAGTTCACAAGTCGTGAATAGTAGGGCGTGATAATACCATTGAGAGTTTAAAGCTATTTAAAATGGCAGGCCTCACAATGACGTCAACAGTGTTACCAATGCTAAAGTACTAGCTAGTGAGGAGAGGTAGCATGGAACCGACTTGTGAAACAACCCACAAGAAACAATCATGAGTAGACGACTAAATAGAGAAAAATGCCAGCTGGACAAATAAGAGCCCTGTCGTAGGTCAAGGGCGCAAATCGGCACATGGAACGTAAGGACACTTTGGAAGGATGGAAGCCTCGAATTACTTGTCGGCCAACTTAACAAGTGATTCAAATGGGACGCCATTGGTCTGCCTGAGGTGTGTAAAAACGGAACAAGGCATAGTAGAAAAAGCTGGACATAAGCTCTTGTATTTGGGTGATGAAAAGACACAGAGTCTGCTTTTTTCAAAGAAGGCAATCCAAGAGTTTAATTGATTGAAACCCGGTGTCTTCAAGTTTAATCAATCATGCAAGATTCATTGGCAACACTATTATCCGAGCATATGCACCTAGCCAACTACTAGCCATAGTAACGACACTGTGGACGACTTTTATAAGACGTTACAACACGCCATCGATAATGTGCCAAGGAGGAACATTAAGATCTTAATGGGGTACTTCAATGCACAGGTTTACACAGACAACGTTACATGGAAAAGTGTTTGGGGAACTTTGGATATGGATCAATGAATGATTGAGGGGAGCAACGTTTTGTAGGCTCAACAAGCTAAACATTGTTAACACTCGATTCAGACACAAACCGTCATACAAAGAGACTCCTAGGCCGAGACAAAGAGACTTGATCGATCAGAGAAGAAGAAGCTAGGCAATGGGCAAATTTAGGATGTGGTTTAAGCTTAAAAAGAGGACAAACAACAAGAAATTCAAAACAGTCAAAATGCGCTTTGAAATCGGGCTCAAGAACAGTTTTGAGGTGCTTGGCTGGCAACACGATAGAAGAATTCAGCTTGCATGATGCACTCAACATTATCAATGGCACGATAAAGAAAACAGCTCGGCTTTAGATGTTTAGAAGACATAAAAACACTCCTCGTGCAAGGTGATGAACACTGAGATGTCAGCAAAAAGAACAACTACAGCCCAGATTATGTAAATTTAAAACAAGGATACTCTCGGCTGAACACCGACATAGACAACAAGGTTGAGAAAAGCCACAACGACTGGTTCAACAAACAGTGTTGCGAAGCATAAGCAAGCCGAAAGAACGACATTCACACTCTTTTTTTTAAAAAAAGGTCAAAACGCTCAAGAAAGGAGTCAAAATAAATGAAAGGCTCCTGGAATCAATGGCATCGAAGGAGAGCCAATCAAAGCCGGCGGTTAGGCCAAAGCCCATATCATGCATAAAATTTGGAGTAAAATTTGGACCACTGGTGAGTTTCCTATGCTGTGGACGAAGTCCCTAGTGGTTACCAACCCAAAGAAAGGGGATACAACCAAATGTGAAAATCACTTTACAATTAGCCTCATCTGAAACTCAAGTAAGCTTACCAGGAGCCAGATGAAGAACGATATTGAATTACAAATGTGGGAGGAACAAGCCGGATTCAGACCAGGTAGAGGCACTATCCAACTGATTGTATCACTCAGATTGATAGTAGAAGTATCTCAGACTGCAAGACAAATCTTTATTGATTTCAAGAAAGCCTTTGATTGAGTGTGGCATCAAGGCCTTTGGAAAGTAATACACCACTATGGAATCAATCTGATTGAGAATCTGTATCAGAAATTGCAAAGTGTTATAAGAGCCGGGAACAACATGACAGGTTCCTGCAAACATTCGGTGTCCGACAAGGCTGCGTTTTGTCTCCAGGTCTCTTCAACATCTATCTGGAGCACATTACGCAAGAGGCACTTGACGGTCTGGAGAGCCACGGATCATGTGTAAATGGCAGAACACTTAACAACTTACGTTTTGCCGATGATATTGGTCTCTTGACATAACAACTTAGACATGCTCAGGTCCTTTTGGACAGAGTTGACAATGTCAGCTCAAGAGATTAGTGGCTCCAAAACAGAGTGGATCCTGCTACAAGTACAAAATAGAGAAAATTAAGGACTGTTTCTCAGAGGGAAGGAGAGAGTCAAGCAGATTTTTATTTTTAAAAGCCAGTTATTTCATGGATCCAGGATAATATGCATCCTGATAAAGTTCCCTTGGCCTTTGGAATTAAAATATCCCCACATCATCACACACCTTCCACCACACCTAGAGATTGGCATGGGGTACTTTCCATAAGATCATCTTTCAATGCAAATCAAACCAGCTATTAGGCTATCTGAAGTAAAACCATGCCAATCTCTAGGCATGGTGAATGGTGTGTGATGATGTGGGTCTATTTTAATTCCAAAGGCCAAGGGAACTTTATCAGGATGCATATTATCCTGGATCCATGAAATAACTGGCTTTTAAAAATAAAAATCTGCCTGACTCTATGGGAATTTAACATAGGAGTGCCCTGACTTAAGCACCATGTATTTTAAGGAAAAACATTTATTTATTTATGATACATTATTCATTCACAAAGAAAATGTGTGTCCTTAAAGATTGGAGTTTTCCTCATTTTTCTAATTAAGCCATTAAGATCAATATCCAAAAGGTGATTTTTTATTCCTCTTTTTAGGCAACTTTAGCATGGGTGTCCAAATTTGATCACATCACTGTAAGAGACGACTTTCAAAAAAATAAAAAAGGTGGTGTATTTATTAACCCAAATGTTGATACTGATGAAGAAAAAGCTCACAGCAACAATCTACAAAAGTGTATATTTTCCTTATTTTTCACCTAGAGATCAACAAAATGCACCAACACAATCCCCACAATAACGTGTAGGCTCAAAATCCCATGGGAGTATCTTTTAAATACATCATTTTAGGCTCGCTCCTGTGTTCTCTCATCGATCAGAGCACTAGCAATGCTTGTCAGGCCTCCTCCCATTCACCTGCATCCCGCAGGCTACACATTGCCATGGGAACAGCCAAGGTGAATGAGCAGAGGTCACGAATGACTGGTTCAGCCCCATAAGCAGTCACCTGGGTCTCAGGACGGCAGTGGAAAGTTAAACCTCCGATCTAAGACACAGCATGGAATGTTTTTTTATTTCTGCTGCATCATTTGCGAGTCTACAGAGAAAATGCACACACTTATTAGCAAGCATATACACACAACCCACTCAGCATGCACCGCAGCTTTCCCCTGAGAGGAGGAACAAGAGAGCGTGAGAGAGAGAAAGAGAGCGAGAGGGGATGGTGACCTTGGTCAGGCCTTTAATGAGATGGAAAACTCCAGAAAATCTGTTTCTACTCCACACTCAGCAGTCTCTAAACTGCATTACACTCTGTCAGCATGAATCTGATGAGGAGATAGTCAAATGTGTGTGTGTGTGTGTGTGTGTGTGTGAGATATGTGAGAGACAGATAAGCTATTTTTCCATAATAATATAGACGACTGTTGTTGGCTGAGGTCGCTAAGCATGTGGAACAGAGATCAGTGAGCTATCTCTGTATTTGTGTGTGTGTGTTTGTGAGGGAGGACAGTGCTGTAAACCTTTTTTTATATTCCACTCAACGACTTGGAGTATTGGACCCCGCAGTGGAGTGGTTTGGTTTGGGAGGGGGGGTGTCAAACCAGTTTTAATGTCAGACACAAGTGTGGGGATGTGTACTTTGACACACACAGACACACACACACAAACTAACACAAACACAAAAAGAGAGGATGTCCTCTGGGAAAGTCTAGTGAAATGTTTAAAGGTGCAGTGTGCAATTTTTTGCACCACTAGTGGCAACCAAGCGTGCCGCACAAGCCATGAAAAGTGAAGCCAAAACGTCTTGATCGCCCCCTAGTGGCTGGTCCTAGTATAGGCCATAAACCCCACCTCCCCGTGTTATTCAACAGGACGTGAGACCGACTAAACAATTAAATTACACTTCAAATATCTTTTTTTCAAAGGCGGTTTCTGTCATTTGCTGCCGTTTTTATCACCCTGATGTAAGTTCAAGTGTCTGTTTTTAAAATAAGTTTGCATTTTAGTTAGTTACGTGATGTTATAAAAACAGTGGTGTAACGTCATGATTGACAGCTGTGATTGACAGATTCTCTGTCATCGAAGATCCCGAAAAAAAAGTCTGTGGGTGCCTAAGAGGACTGAGGAGATTGTATTTACTTTATTCTTGTCGGACATCAAAATTGGAGCAGAACGGAGGAACGGAGCAGACATAGGCCACTTAAAAAACGTGCAGGGAGAGAGCATTCTCCGAGAGTGAGGGCGGAGCCTTGGTTTCGCGGCTTTACTTCCTGCTCACTACTGCACAGGTCTGGTCCCGAGACCGCTACTACGCAGACTCAAGTCCCAAGACGTCAGCACCATATCGGGACACTGCCGACTTCAGTTCTCGCCAAATGGAAGAGAGAAAAAGAGCGTCGTCCATCATTTTTTACAGTCTATGGTGGTAACAAACACGACTGCAAAAATAATTCTAATCTATTTCAATAAAAAAATAAAACTGCATAAAATTATTAAAACAAAACTAAAACAAAAATTTTATATAAAAATGTAAACTAATTCTAATTATTATTAAAAAATATAACATGATAATAATAGACTTTAAAAAACACTAATTTAAAACAGGAAGTGTGTGTGAACCAATCATAATCATTATAATTATTTCATATTCAATATTAGTAGATACTTCATCTTGTTAAAACTGTGAAATAAACTTTAGCAGACATCACTCCCTGTCTGTTGCCGTTCAGCTCAGAGTAGTTGCTAATGAAGGTTTAGGGACTGATGTTGTAATTTCCGAACGGCTCCAGAACGAGCTGTCGTGACATTTACCGCTCAGCTGATTGCCTCAAAATCAACAAGTATCAAGTGCAGCGGGCCGAGAAACTTATTTCCAAATGAACAGGAATGCTAATGAACTTTCTCAAGGTATTAAAGACTTTCTATGGACAAAATATGACATAACGTCATAACTTTCTATCTATCTAGTTCTTTTGTGGGATGAAGCGATATGATGGTTATTACACTCTTACTCTTTCATCAGACATGGATGAGGGCACCTGCGTACTTTTCTGCTTAGCATTCAAATCTAATCTGCTCTGCATACTCAGCAACCCCTATGCAGAGAGAAAAGAGAGATGATCATGGGACTATTTTGATGACACACATCTACAAAAGTTGATGAGCAATTGGAAAACACACACACACACACACACACACACAAGCTTGATGACTATGTTTGCTGCTGACACTTTTCTTTTTAGCTTCATTGATCAAAGTTTGTAGTCCTAAAACCCATCATGACTGAAAAGAGAAACATTGGTGTTCAAGTAAAGCATCTTCCCTATAAGATAGAAAGACTGTTTTGTGTTTCTTTCACTGTATGAAACGCAGCAACGCTCTACTGCAGTGCTGCTGCTGACGCAATATCAGGAAAGTTCATCTGTGCGCTAATATTCAGCTCTGACTCACAATGTTTACACAAACAGTCCATAAAAACTAATGATCGCATCAGAAAACCTTAATGAACTACTAAATGAGATCACTCATCAGACACGCTCACATCTATATCCCTCACTGCAATCCCAAGCTTCTGTCATAGACATCAATTTGTCTCATAATTTGATGCAACCTGCTTTGTTTACTCACACGGACATAAGCTGGTATTCTCCGATTGGCTGGACAGGCTTGGCATCACTAAAGGGACAACAATTACATCATACTTAAAACTAATTACATGTAGAAATTATATTGCTAGACAAGATTACTGATGCCAAAGAGACAAACAGTACACAATTGTATTTTTATGATTTTCTCTGGACGTGGTAGTTTGATATATCTCAAAATATTGGAGTTCATGTACCATGGTATTTACAAAACCAATAAAGCACAGATGACAAAACCAAGGATTTAAACAAAAATACAACATAGTAAAGAAATGTATGTACATTAGCTTATATAAGGTACCCTGTGGTACTTCCAAGACTACCATAGTAATACCATGGTTTATTAAAAAAAAAAAAATGAGTTTAAAAACCCATGGTCCTTATATGGCACCTCTGGTATGTGTGTATCATGGTATTCTTGGAAGTACCTTGGAAATTACAGATTGGTAACAGTTTAGTTTATTTCTCTATTCAATAATACCTAGTTGCTTATTAGCAATTATGCGCATATGATTAGGACATTGGTTTATTAGTACTTATAAAGCACATATTACCTTATTCTGCGTGACCATATTTTATATCCCTAATCCTACCCAAAACCTAAATATAATAACTACCACTATTAATAACTATTAATAAGAAGCAAGTAGGAGTTTACTAAGGCAAAAGTCATAGTTAATAGTTAGTTAATTTAGTGAGAATTGGACCTTAAAGGGATACTCCACTTTTTTGGAAATAGGCTCATTTTGCAACTCCCCCAGAGTTAAACAGTTGTGTTTAACCGTTTTCAAATGCTTTCAGACGATTTTCTGATAAAAAATATCAGTAACCAGACAGTTTCTGGTCTCATTGACTTTTCCTACTATGGAAGTCAATGATACCAGAAACTGTCTGGTTACTGATATTCTTCTAAATATCAGAAAATCGGCTGAATGGATTCAAAAACAGTAAAACTCAACTGTTTAACTCTGGGGGAGTTGTAAAATGAGCCTATTTCCAAAAAAGTGGAGTATCCCTTTAATCTAAAGTGTGACTGACATAGTATATGAATATGGCACATCATACTTATTAAAATAACCAGTTCTGAGTACTTCTGAGAATACCATGGTGGTTTTGTATGATTGCCGTATTCATAAAATATGGCAATTCCAAGGTACTTCAAAGAATACCTGATATTAACTTCATAATAGGGTCCAAAAACCATTAAATTAACCTGGAATTGTGTCCAAAAATATACAGATTACCATTCAAACATTTGTGGTCGCTGGTCGGTAAGATTTAAGATTGTGGGTCAGTAAGAAGTCTCTAATGCTCACCAAGGCTGCATTTATTCGATCAAAAACACAATACAAACAGTAATATTTTGAACTATTATAACAATTTAAAGTAACTGTTTTGTATTTTAATACATTTTAAAATGCAATTTATTCCTGTGATGGCAAGGCTCAATTTTCATCAACTATTACTCTTAATTGTCACATGATCTTTCAGCAATCATTTTAACATGCTAATTTTATATTACTCATGATTATCAAGGCAGAAAACAGTTGCACTTCTTAATACTTTTCTTTTTTCAGGATTATACTATACGAACACGAACAGCTAATTTACTAATATAATAATCCCATGGTCGTTTTTCTATGGGGATTAGACAAATTCATCCTAGCAGAAATAAACAAAGCTTAATAAAGAGTATAAACCAACATATAATGGCAACATATAAAGAGCTGTAAGAGAGAAAAAGAGATGTGGCTATAATCCATCCATGCCGAAACGATGGCAGCGCCTCCCTGAAAACTGGACTGAACCTGCTCTGACTGTACACACTGTGCCGAGCTCGAACTGTCGTCTTCTCTCTGTCTCTCGTCTTGTCTATCTGTCTCTCGTTGGCTCTAATTAATGGTGGCCCCCCTCCCAGTAGGCATCCAACGTTTCCATAGCAACGCTGCTCTGCAGTCGATACTAGTCTCTCGTCTCCGTGGTAACGGAGTTGGGATGCGAGAGGTTCTGTCTCTGTGATTTTGGGCTGCAGTGTGTGGGGGACGTGCTGCATGTGCACAAACATCCACGCAAACAAACATCCACGAAGCAGCTAAAACGCTCCATGACAAGACCTCTTGACAACTTTGACAAGTTGCAGGATTACAGACACAAACCCACATGTGTATCGTACATGCTGCTGACACAGTTGGAGATGCCAAGAGACTTATTTCAACTTTTTTCATTAGAACAAAACTCGTACGCCTAGGCATAATCAGTAACTATCCAACTATAAGCTGGTACCATGGTATTACAATGAAATATACCAAGTAAAAACAGTGGAAGTGCCATTTTATTCCATTCTGTCAATAAAATGTTGAAAAAAGGTCAAGGATCAAAACTGAAATCTAAACAAAAACTCATTATTAATTAATAATGAACATTATAAGAGAGAATTCGGTAACACTTTAAATATAACTTTAATTATGCTTTGCATGGTCTCACGAATAACTGCAACCCCAGTTATAACACATTCTAATACTCGTCTATTCATTGTCACACCTTTAGAAAGTATCCATTTAAAAATACATGACAAACAACCAACTTCAGATGTAACAATGAATCTGCAATGAATTTTAACTTTTTAATTTTTAACTGGTTACAATTCTTTATTACAAGACATAATGCTTTATAACGTACATTATGAACACCTTTATGATAAATTATTCATAGGGCTATAAGTAAAGAGTTTCCAAGATTTATTGTGATTTTATTCTCCTATTCATTATAGGAAACATACAAAGCAAATCTAAACCAGTCTAGATACACTGTATATAATATACGCGAGTTATTTCCAATCACACAGAAAGAAAAAGTAACAATGAACAGAAAACAAATGAGCTGACATGCCAAGTCCTCTTAACCAGGTGCTGAAGGGATCACACGAGGAAAAACAAGAGAAAAGAAACGAGGGATTTTGTCCTTTCATGAGTGGAGATAAATCCTGAATGAAGGATTAAAGGAGTAATGCCCTGCCTAAGTAGGAAAAGAAAAAGGAGAGACAGAGAAGATGGAGAGAGACAGAGAGAGGACAAGAGAGGAAATCAGAGTGATGAGATAAATGAGAATGTGTGCGTGTGTGTGTGTGCGTGTGTGTGTGTGTGTGTGCGTGTGTGTGTGTGTGTGTGTGTGTGTGTGATCTAGAAATATAATGAGCACTAAAGCCATCTTATGGGCTAATCACCAATCAAAACACAAGGACCTGGAAATGACCATCAAACTAGCCCGGAAACAAAAAACGTGTGTGTGTGTGTGTGTGTGTGTATAAAGCTGTTCTTAATGCATAACATATTTATTATTTCACTGCATCATTAGTATCATATATACAAACACTTAAATAATAACTTTTATTCAATTTATTCAAACATATTTATTCTAACATACAATTTATTCAAACATACATAGAATAATGACGATATATAACATTTAACAAAATTAGTCCTTTTTTTAGATAACTCATGAGCTATGGACATTTCTGAGGTGAATGTAACGTTAAAGGGATAGTTAAATTAATTAATTAAAGAAATTAATTTTTGATATGTTTTAGCTTACCTCAAGGGCATCCAAGATGTAGGTGTCTTTGTTTCCACAGTATTTTCAATTTTTATATTTTTAGGTCAAACCGTTGTTGTCTGTCAGTCATATAATGGAGGTATATGGGGTTCACCTCAAAGAGCATGCACAGAGAAGTCCAAATTAAACATGATTTAATGACTCGTAATAAATGTACACATTGATGGCCTAAGACACAAAACAAGCGGTTTGTGTGAGTAAACGAACAGTATTTATAGCGGTTTTACCTCTTGTAACCACAGCCACGTCCAAGTACTCGGGCGAGGGCGCTTCGGTCTGCGCAAGCGCCGGAAAGCACCGGAAGTGATCTCTTGTGCGGTTCCAAAAAAAAAAACATTTATTTCGATATCTGTTGATATATCGAAATCGTCTTCCATTGCAATTTCCTGTATATCTAAATATGTTTAGATCTTCACAGTGAAGGATAACACTTCTAAAATCTCTGTATAAACAATGAGTGACCTACTCGCACGAGACATCACTTCCTTGCGTGTGGACGTGACTGTACGTGGACGTGGCTGTGATTACAAGAGGTAAAAACGATATAAATACTGTTCGTTTTCTCACACAAACCGCTCGTTTCGTGTCTTAGATCATCAATGTGTACTTACATTTACGAGTCATTATTCTCTGTGCATGCTCTTTGAGATGGACCCCATAAACCTCCATTATATGACTGACAGACAAGAACGCTTTGACCTAAAAATATCAAAATTGAAAATACTACGGAAACAAAGACAATGACATCTTGGATGCCCTTGAGGTAAGCTAAAACATATCAAAAAATAATTTCAAAGTGAACTATCCCTTTAAATGACATTGTTTACAAGCTGTTTTACTGACGTCTTTCCATGGTTGAACCATTGTGTGAGACCTAATTCATAAACCTAAAATTCAGAGACCTAAATTAATAAAAAAAATCTCTATTTTATTTTGCCTTCTTGTGTTTGTCCTTGAAGTCTTCAACCAAAAGCAGCATCTAAAATGAGTCTAGTGCTAATTGTAGGACTGAAGTGAAATGTTATTGAAACGCTGAAGTTAAAATGCCATGGTCTATGGGCTCAGAACTCAAAGCAGAATTGTTTTTCTCAGGCCTGGATTCTTCTTTTAACGTGTATACATTCGCACTCACACTGTTAAATTTGTCCTTGGGTCTGAATAATGCCTGCATGTGATCATGCCAGTTCCATCTCTAAACAAATCGAGTGCTGTTATTCAGGAGAAATTCAGAAATAAAACATTTAAGACCAAAGAGCAAAACTTAATGAGTAACTTCCATTCATCCTATGTCATGCCAAAAATGTCACATATTGTTGGGCCCATACAGGTTAACATTAGTAATGCTAATTTTTATTTCTTAATTTGTTTAATAATTTAGGTAACTTATTAAAATGTTGGTAACATTACGGTAACAATCATTTTGGGTCACCACTAAAAGCCAATAATAAAAATCTGGTTCCTGAAACAAATCCAGTTGAGAACGACTGATTATTGATATTAAATGTCAACTGCGCTCATTGTCTCAAATTGTGCTCAGATTTGTCGATATATTGAAGTGTGCAATCAAAATAAATTTCATTATGAACTTAATGATTTCTCATCACAATCTTACAGATCTGAAAAGTCCAAATTATCCAAGCTGTCATGAATTTTACAGCTGTATGTATGCATGCCAACAAACCTTTTTTTTTTATTCAAGGATTATCTGAATTATCTGAGCTCATTTACTTAAACGCAAAAATTTGAGAGAATTCTTAAACCATCAGCCATGAAAGAGCAATCTCTGAGCAAACACATTTTTCTCGGGGAGTTTGAAGATCAAGACGCACAAACCATGAGGGATGCATCGCATCTCGCTTCTCTGATCAATAACTGGAAGCAGAAACATAACAATTTAATTGCAGATACATGTTAAATGCTGTGTGTGTGTGTGTGTGTGTGTGACCGAGTGGACATACTGTCAACCATCTGCGTTCAGGATGAGAGGTGAAAGTATGAGGAGAGAAACACAGCTTGTTTAATCAGCCTCAGGCACACACACACACACACAGAGAGAGAGAGGGAAATAGTGTTTCTCTGTCCTACTGTCCATATGTCTCTCTTTTCCACTAAATAGCTTTCTGTTTCTTTGCTCTGCCTCTAATAATGCTTCCATTTTGTATTTTCTCCATCTGCTTTATTCCACTTCTTTTTTCAATCAGACTACACGGCGTACTCCTCTACATTGAAGTGCATCAGTAAGGGGCCAAAATGTGCATGGTCTAGACAGTTTTTTAAACTTAGTTTAACTTGAGTGCCACATTTTTAAAATGCAAGACGCAAACGCAACAGTCAAACGTCCGTCTAGCACGTTTACATTGGAAAACAATTGAAAGTACAGCAGTGGAATGAAAAAAAAATATGTTCTGCGTGAAACGGTCCTAAGACAGCTCCAAAGGGAGTGATATGATACTTTTTAAGTTTAGTGCAATATATAGACAGCCTAAAAAAGTGGTTTACAACTGGTGGTTCATGACCCAAAAAAGTGTCACATATCTGTTATAATTAAGGTAAAAATCAATGCATGAAAATGAAATGCAACTAATTATAAAACGGTTAGTTCCAATCCTTGATTGAGTCAATAGCTGCGCTTTATTCATGATAGAACACACATGATAGAACACTATGACCACGTCACCCAACGGTCTCTATGCATCACTGGTTCCTATGTTGTTTTTAGGTGAGCTTTTATGCATATTACACATTGGAACATTGTTGCTGTTCATGGTCAGGGACTATTTTTTTTCTAGTGGAAAGAAGGCTTTTAGTGACTTTACTTCATGAAAGTTGCACTAATACATTTTTTTTTTACTTGAATATTTTTATTGTGTGGTAACCGTTTTATAAAAGCAATAAGGTACTCAAGACAAGTTGTATCGTGAATACTCCGCTTCGCATTGTGCTTATTGAGAATGAGGAGTTGTCGTCATTGTACAGAGCCCCTCCCCTCTCCGCCATGTTGGTAGGATTCCCAGGGCAAAACATGATTGTTTACGATTTTCATAACTCTGTAGTAGAGGAAGTTCTCGCAATACCGCACTGTTTTACCATGTCTGGAAGTCACTGCTGCGTTGAAAAATGCTCTTGAAAATGAAATTAATTGAAAAAATTACTTTTTTTATTTCCTGAAATAAATGTTTGAAACAACTTGATATGGCTTAATATTTATTAGGAACTGAAATATACATAAATATATATATATATATATATATTTGGACAACATAAGTTTCATGGACAACATAAGTAATAATAATAAAATAATAATACTGTTATTAGTGCAATATATTGATGGTGCGTCTCCAAATACAGTCGTTTTGCGCTTTGTGTGAGTTTGTTCCTTTAAGGTCCCTTTTCTTTCGCCTCATCTTTTTGCATTGCTTTACTTTCTTCTGTTTTTTTCTCGTATTCTTAGATCCGTCTCTGTCCTGCCAAAATAATAAGTGCGCGAAAATTAAAGAGCTCTGGAATGTTTAGTCGCGTCTCTGTGATGTTCTAAAAGCGTTGCCGCTGGTAACCGATAGCATCTCCTACCATCATGGCCGACCGGCTCAGACCCCGCCCAAATCAGCACGTGACTCCTCATTCTCAAGTCATACAGCAACCTCTCGTACTTTATTGCTTACCTATATAATTGTGCATAATGAGGGGAACAATATATATATATAAACATTTTTTAGTTGTTGAGGTCACATTTAATTTTACAGTATTTTAGTGCAAATTTGCCAAATAAGACAATATGGACAGGTTGGCAGCATTCCTTACTTGAACAAAACTATGAAAGGTAAAAGAAAATACAACACAGATCATCCAGTTCAACTTCACACAACAATGAAATGTGTCGAGAACAAAGGCAGTGAATTATTGGCTCCCAAGAACATCCATCCATCCATCTACTATCCATCAATCTACTGTATCTATCTCCATAATGTCTTCAGGATCAATCTGCCTTCAAGGATTTCTTGCACTACAACAGGGGCAGGAAGAGTGTGATGTGGGCTGGTTGCTATGAGGAAGTTTCTGGAAAATTTCTCAAGACTTGAATAAATTCATTTTAAGCTGCATGTATACAGCGTCCTACAAAACCATTCACATTTGCTGCCAGGGTGTTGGTGTCAGATGATGAAATTTTAATCTGTATGTAACAGCAGTTCTCTGCCAGTCAGGTCAGTGTTTATGTAAAGCCTGCAGGCAGTCAGCTGAGTTCCTAAATCTTTAATAAGACAAAATACACAGGTCCCAGAATCATCTCTCCAAATCCCCCAGCTGCGTTTCTCTCTAAGACACACAGGTACTTGTATATGCATTCACACATGAAAACACACACACAACAAATCACAAACAAGGGCGGCCTCATCCAGGGCACGAAGCTCCCATTCCTCCACATCCCAAAGATGCTCTATTGGGTTGAGATCTGGTGACTGTGGGGGCCATTTTAGTACAGTCAACTCATTGGCATGTTCAAGAAACCAATTTGAAATTATTTGAGCTTCATGACATGGTGCATTATCCTGCTGGAAGTAGCCATCAGAGGATGGGCACATGGTGGCAATAAAGGGATGGACATGGTCAGAAACAATGCATGGTCAGTTAAATGGCATTTAAACAATGCCCAATTGGCACTAAGGGGCCTAAAGAGTGCCAAGAAAACATCCCCCACAGCATTACACCACCACCACCAGCCTGCAGAGTGGTAACAAGGGATGATGGATCCATGTTCTCATTCTGTTTACGCCAAATTCTGACTCTACCATCTGAATGTCTCAACAGAAATCAAGAATCATCAGACCAGGCAACATTTTTCCAGTCTTCAACTGTCCAATTTTGACGAGCTCTTGCAAATTGTAGCCTCTTTTTCCTATTTGTAGTGGAGATGAGTGGTAGCCGGTGGGGTCTTCTGCTGTTGTAGCCCATCCGCCTCAAGGTTGTGCGTGTAAAAATGCTTTCACAAATTTCAAAATGCTTCACAAATGCTTTGCTGCATACCTCGGTTGTAACGAGTGGTTATTTCAGTCAAAGTTGCTCTCCTATCAGCTTGAATCAGTCGGCCCATTCTCCTCTGACCTCTAGCATCAACAAGGCATTTTGGCCCACAGGACTGCCACATACTGGATGTTTTTTCCCTTTTCACACCATTCTTTGTAAACCCTAGAAATGGTTGTGCGTGAAAATCCCAGTAACTGAGCAGATTGATAAATACTCAGACCGGCCCGTCTGGCACCAACAACCATGCCACGCTCAAAATTGCTTAAATCACTTTTCTTTCCCATTCATCAGTTTGGAGTTCAGGAGATTGACTTGACCAGGACCACACCCCTAAATGCATTGAAGCAACTGCTATGTGATTGGTTGATTAGATAATTGCATTAATGTGAAATTGAACAGGTGTTCCTAATAATCCTTTAGGTGAGTGTATGTATTTGATGTGTGAATTTGAATTGAATTGGCCACAAACCACAGGAAGATCAATGGGCTCTATGCACGGCAGTATTTCCGGTGAAGGTGTAAGGATGCTCGATAACTTCCGCCGATCGTAGAGTCCAATGCAATACCGAGAATTTATATTGAATTTTATACTCCATGGTTATACTAAAGAAACGTTAGTCACAAAAACAGATAAAACAGACACCCCTCGTTGTGTTTATGCTTCTTTTTAAAATTATATTAAATAAACATAACTATATATAAAATTACATCTAAACGTGTGTACGTTTTGTTTCAAAGACGGGAGGACAGTAAATATTGAAGACTCTGCCATAGTCCCGTTTTCCTCGGTTTTCCTCCGCTTTAATCTCCACAACCGGAAATGGACGAGCATCCTTGCGTCAAATGCGGAACTTGTGCGTGCATATAGCCCCTTGGAGTTTACTAAATTACAATTCAAAAAAATGTCTTTCCTTCTTTCCTTCCTTCCTTCCATTCCATCCATCCAATCAGTCTGTAAGGCCCATAAACTGCCAAACTTCAAAGCTTTTTATACTTTTTTGTAAACTTTCAAACAAGGCTTTGTCAAGTCATCATTCAAAATGTGTTGTGACAAACAATGTTATGCGAGTTATTTTGAATTTCAAGGGATTTAATTCTACTACCTTGACTTCAAATTGCAAATCTACATCCTATTTGCAGAAATCAAATGCAATTCAAATTACAGAATCAAGTTGGCATTAAAAGACATTCTCAATTCAATTCTGAAGAGTGTACAATCCTGTTCCTGAACACTCAAAAAACTACTGTTAGATGACAAACACGGTTTACCGCACCCTCAAACTACACTTCACACCTCACAAGTGGCTAATACCTCACACACTTTATCCCACACACAGAGATGATCACATCCCAAATTTCATTTTGCAACATCTGATGGATATGAGCACAAATCTGACTGTCTGAGTCTAAGGAATCATGACTGCAGTTTTACATAACTCTGGCTCTAGTTTGCACACTGCTGTGTATGTATGATAATAACAAGGGAGCTTTCAAGACTTTGATGAGCTGACAGATAAATGAGCTCACCCACATGGACGGAAGCATAGAAATCTCATCTCTCTTTCTTTCCCTGTATTTTTCTATTCAATACACAATATCTAACTGCATGCTTTTAAAAAACACACTTACACGCATTCAATTGATTTTTAAAAATCACATTTTCATCTACCATAATGACTTTATCTTTGTCAATTAAAATTATTTGTATTCTTTTTTGGAACTTTTTCCCACAAGTATAGTACTTTTTTTCTTTTAATATTGACATATGCAATAAATTGCAATTATCTGCATATCACGTAATTCATTTGATTAAAAATTATAATCAACTGACTGCAGGAACACAGTCATTTAAAGTGAAGAAATCTGATAAGACTCTCATCCTCTTGATCCTGGCTTTCTACTCTTTCTTTCGTTTCCTTTTTCCAATGAGCATAAGAGCCGGAGGGCAAAGAAAGGATAGGGAAAATGAAGAAAACAAGCAGACAGAAAATGAGAGTTGATGTGCAATTTAACCATCCAATCCGCAGTCTCCCTCCTCAGCTGCTTCCATCTCTCTCTCTGTCTCTCTCTCTCTGTTGAAATATTATGTTACCTGGCCTTAGGCATTGTAATTAGGAAGCTTTAGGTATTAGCTAAGACCAAAGACGAGAACAAAAGTAATGTAAGAGACTGAGTGTGTGTGGGCATCTTTCTCCACTTCCACATATAAAGGTTGAGCCCTTAGAGAGGAGGTTTTTTGACCAGTCAGATGTGTCTGAGACTTTCTTCAAGATAGCACTGAACTTCTGGACTACTCCTGACCCCTGAGTGTGTCTCATGCAAATCACAGGAAAAACTAATGGTATATATCTGATACATTAAAGTTATAGTTTGATTGTGCATCCGATCCTTTCATGGAAAGTGATTTCTTCACTTAATTGGAATGCTATTCCATTCTATTGTATTCTATTCTACAGTGTGCATCAGTGCCAGCCCACTTTTCAGCAGCGCTGCTTCTGGAAGTATTTGTTCCATTCATTTATCCCATAAGGATTTCAAAAAAGTCTTAGTTAAAGAGTTATAAACCATGAACAAAGTCAACCAGCAAAGGTGAATGAAAACATTACAAACTTTGATTTGAAGCAAAAAAAAAGTATTTAAAAACTGGACAAAAACACAAAGCTACAAGATGGTGTACTTAATGGCTTTAGTGAGGGAAAGAACTACAATCTCATGAAGCACTGCAAACAGCATGATCGATTTAAATATACATTCAAATTAAATACATATTCAAATATTTAAGTATTTTGAGAGAGGGAAACTGGCTTGATTGTCATTTGTGGTGCTTCATGGGAAAGGGCGGACTAAATAGATCTTTTGGCAATAAGCTTTGCTAGTTTCGACTCACTGATTGGTTAAATTTTCAGTACAGCATCAGGGGTAATGTAGTTTTCACCACGAATTCCGCCTTTAAACGATTATTTTAATGCTAAGTTGAAATAATGAAGGTTGACAGAGGCAAATACTATCAATTTACAACCTCGTAGCTCTCAGTAAAGCGGTCTTTAAAGGTTTATAAGTTATTATTAAAACTCAGTTTTCACACATTTTTTCTTCCGAAATCTCACTGTTGCACTCTATTTCACTCCAGAGCCCAGACTATTTTCCTGAGTGCTATGCGTGTGGATGGATAAAATAATAACAATAATAAAACACAGATGCCTTTCTTTGACATTATGAAAGGATGACACATAATAACAGTAAATTGTACTGTATTGTATAATATAAATAAACATTTTAATGAACAACATGCAAGGTTACATTTGAATTTTAATATTTAAAAATATATTATCATCAGGGCAAAGCAAATGAGTTTTGCAAATGACCCCAAAATATTACATAAGGTGTTGTTTGAAAAATGGCGACAGAAGAACCAATACAGCAATAAATCATAATTGTGTCAGAGTTACGCTTCCATACTTTATATAGATATATGAATGCAAACCTGTGCATTCATGTGCCAAAACATCAGAAAGTACAAGACTAGATTCCAGTCAACTTCACACAAACGAGCAAACTCAGGTGGGTCCTGTAAAGACTGTCTGGTGTAAAAATACAAGATTCTATGGTGTAGGTTTGTCTATAGTAAATATAATTAGCTTTATATAAAAAACAAATAAATCTAAACAAGTGAGTCCTTGTTCAGATAACTAGATAGCCAGTCAACATGCGAGACAGATGGACTGAAGACTTGTTTACTCTGTAAGGGTCAGCAGAGTGAATCTACACAATATCAGACAAATATCTCACTTCTTCACCACAGGCGAGTGTGACACTCACCGAAGCAATCTCTGTGTCTGTGTGCGCATGTTTGAGGAGGGAGTCCTGTGTGTGCGGACAGCGTTTCTATGGAAACGGGTGTAGGTGATTCATGGAGTGTGTCAGGCTGAAAAATAAATTTCACACCTACATGTGTGTGTGAGAGAGACAGAGATTATGATGTTTTCATGTTTTCAAGTGTTTAAGAGTATTTTGATGTGTCAGATTGTTAAGAATGTGTGTGTGTGTGTGTTTGTCTGTGTGTGTCATGAGGACAGTTCTGATTTTGAGCCAATATTCATTAAAGACTCTTCAAATACATCAACAGCACATTATTTTACTAATGCTTTTTCTAAATTGTCTTTCAAAAAGTTGTAAAAAAAACCAAAGATTATTGTAGTACATTTTACAAGAAAATACAACTTCAATCTTTCTAGTTCCAAATCTAACGTTTGATTTAATAGTGTGACTTATTTGTACTTCTTTGTAATTATTTGTGAAATGTACACAAATTTGAATTGTGAATTAGTGAATTATTTTTAAATGCATTTTTTTCAGAGCAGTATATATTTAAAAATGATTATCTATTATATACAATTTATAAATATAAATGATATACAAAATAAAATCTTAATATTTAAAATATAATATTATATACACAATACAATAGTAATAATAACATAGTAGTATCATTTTTCTTATAAATGTAAAATACATGTATTATATACAATTAAAATACAATACAATTTCTACATTATATAGAATTTAATATATTAGTGTATGTAATATAATATTTATAGTATAAAATTATATATATATATAGATAGATAGATAGATAGATAGATAGATAGATAGATAGATAGATAGATAGATAGATAGATAGATAGATAGATAGATAGATAGATAGATACATATTTATTATATATATAGATACATACATATTTATTATATATTTATTGTGTGACATTTAGTATGTCAGCATGCTCATAGACACAGTGGTTACAGTAACACAGTATATATATATATATAGAAGATCTCCAGTTTATGAATCGTCCTGTTGTAAAACTAGATCTAACTCAAACTACTTCCTTTTCCTTTCTCATTTGAACTTTTTAAAACTTTTATTATGAGCACAAATCATAAGTAGTGATATCAGATTCAGACTTGATATTTTTCACCTGTCAGTGGATTTAATATACTTTAAACTTTAATCAATGACTAATATTGGCCAGGCAATAATACTATTGCGAGGCTCAGCTCAGAGTTTAGGTTTTAATTTATTTTTAATCTTGTGCATGAAGCTGAAGTGGAGCCTTTATAAAGCTTTTAAAAAAAAGCCCATATATATTATTTTGTTCTACCAGTAATCTGTTAATAATGGCATTTCTAAATGTAAAGTGTGTAATATTATTATTACTTTCACTTTTCCCAGCTTAAATGTGCAGAGGCTAACCTAAAAACCCACATCAATGATTGGAGAGTGGCACAATCAGATTAACAATTTGTTTGAAAACATAACAGAATATGTAACTTATTTTCCTTTCCACATCTGGACTCATCCACACTGATATCCACTCCGAGTTAATACCTAAAGCTGCAAATTACCACAAACACTAGAATAGAGGAAGAGAGGACATTGTTTCTTCATAACTGGCAACATAAAACAGCTTTCATGTTTGGGACTTTCCATAGACATAATGCTTTTATACTGTACAAACTGTATATTCTATACCCTAACCATCACAGAAAACTTTCTGAATTTTTACATTGTTAAAAATCATCACTTAATATGATTTATAACTTGTGCCCAAAAATGTCACCACAAGGACAAGGACAAGGATATTGCCATTTTTGTGGGGACATTTCGTCCCGATAATATAGGGTTTACCAGACCACACACACACACACACACATCAGACTGCCAGCCTAATCTGTGCTGCTCTGACATACTGATGAATAAACTATGAGGAGAGGAAACTGAACTGACTGTTACACTATTAACATGAGAGAAAGAGATTAAATATAAATGGCACTGTGATTTCTGCTGTGATGAAAGGCTAGATTGTACGGAAATATTTCCTATGAGTCAAAACATCTATTAGTAGACCTTTAACACGCAAAAAAAAAAAAATAAATAAAAAAACACAGGGTTGCTCTTATGCTGCGTGGCACTCACTGAGACATCTGATGAATAATTCTTGTAGTAGTGCACTGTGGGATTGAGTGAAAGCCACTTAGCACCTGTGAGTTTAATAACACAAGGTTTAAATCAATCATTTAAGGATAAAAGGGAAAAACACATTACATCTGTGGCCCCTTATGTCACTGAGCATGAGTCAGCATGGCATCTGTACTGTGATTTTCCTTTCCTCTAATCTTCATTAAGGGATGTGACAGATGTGGAAGTTCTTCAAATTTCGAAGAGTGGAATTAATTTCTACCTAAGAGGTAAAAATGTACTCATACAGCATACGTGAAATGCTTCTCCTCAGCATATGTGAAATGATGTCTGTATTTCCTTTCTCGAGCAGGAAGTATACAATTTTCAATGGAGGGACAGAAAACTCTCTGACTAAATCTAAAATATCTTAAACTGTGTTCCGAAGATGACTGGAGGTCTTACGGGCTTGGAACCACATGAGGGAGAGCCATTAATGACATAGTTTTCATTTTTGGGTGAACTAACCCTTTAAACATAAGCAAACTTAAGCCTGTAAAAAGGTAAAGCATGGATTGTGCTTAATCTTTTTTGCTTGAGGGGAACAGGAACTCTTGGCTCATCCAATGGTGTTAGTTTGGGGAAGGACCACCAGTTTGGAAGAACAATTGTGTTTTTCTGCCACTAGCAATGAAGAAATTGCATTCTTCACCTTTATCCATCTAGAACCCAATAGTCTCCAGAATTCAGACAGCTAAAGCCCCTCAAAGTCAAAATGTTACACTGTCGTTCCTCACCTCTAAGAGAACCTGGTGCAGCAGTCGGGCCGCCTTCTCGGAGACCTTCCACGGGTCGGTCTCGTCCACCAGCATGGCGTCCAGAGTTCCCTTCTCCAAAACCACATCAAACACACCGTCAGAGAAGGCCAGTCGACGGGCGTCCATGCACAACCAGCTGAGCTGAGCGCAGTCCTTGTGCCTCTCCGCCATGCTCTCCACACAAACACTGGAGTAATCCACATTAGTGATGGAGGTGTAGCCGGCCTGGTACATATCATAGCTCAGAGCACTGTTACCACAACCTGAGAGACAGAGAGAAAGAGTCAAGTGAAAAACAGTTTGAGATTTCTGTTCCTGTACATTTATAAAATTCTTTGATGAACAGGAGATATCAGAGGCCACATACATAGTATGATTTTCACTGCATATAAATACCTTTACACAGGCCTTCTGTCAGCTTATTCAATGTGCATGTCTGTTTAGTTATTAATGTCAAAACCAAACTTTAAAGATTTCAAACTCTCATGTATATGGTTCACTGTTGATATAAGTTTTCTACACTACCATTCAAAAGTTATTGTTTTGTTAAACGGGACCTATTACACAAAATTCACTTTTACTTTGTGATTAAACATAAATGTGTGTCAGCAGTGTGTCAACAACCACCCTTTATCAAAAAAAAATCTTTCCACCATAGGTTCTACACACATTACGGTGCAGAGAATATATAAAAGCAGTTTTATACAGAAAATATGTTTGCTGTGTTGCTAATATTGTGTTTCTAAACATGTTGCTTGCTGCATTGCAATGGATACCACTATGTTTCCCATCTCAATTCTGGGAGTAAAGACTTGGAGTGAAAATATAGTAGTCGTTTTCACAAATAAATATAGTCACTCTCGACTTACTGCATTCTTGTGTAAGTTAGCACACAGCAGCATAAAAGTGATAACTTTCTCATAATCAAAACCTTCTAATTTTAAAATGTGCCACCCGTGTGACTTTTTGTATAAAAAGTTGTCAGGTGATTCAAAATCACCAGTCTAACCAGAGGTGTGAGTGACAGGAAGTCACATGTTGTGGCGCGGGGTTGTACGTCTCAGCTCCTGAGGCGAGAGCAACTTTAATTATCGCCTTCTTCGTTAGTCTAATTAAAGGTTGCTTAACAAGCAATCTTACAGAGGGCGTTTAATCAAAGGCATTTTCTCAGTCTGTAGTCAACACTTCTCTCTTCTCACTTAACGCTGAATGTAAAGATAAAGTCATGAAGTCATTTTTCACAGGAAAGTTGGTGCACTATTAGTGTTATCTGGAAGCTTGCGTGCTGTCATCTCGGCTGGACAAAAGGCGTTTCCCTGGAGGCACCTAATGGTATGTTTAAATCAAAGTGTCCCAAATTCGATTTATAGCTCTTTATAGAGTTTATCTCGCTCATGCTGCCACTCTTCTCCCAGATCTCATTACAAAACCATTCAGTTCAAGTGTGCCAGTGGGAAAAAAACAATGCTTTTTTTTTCTTTTTTAGCATATCAAAACCTAACAAGTTCACTTCAGTAAAACAACCCTTAATTTCCCTTAACATACTTAATATAGATATTATTCTTCTCACTACAATAAACCTAAATAAATTAAACAACCCGACAGAGATTTAAAAATCTCTTTACGCAAAGGAGGAAGTTCAGTATTAATTATAATTGGTATAGTATTTATTCATATTTTGAATAAGCTTTTTATTGTTACATTCAGTTTTCGTTTTATTATTAGTATTTTTTGTTAATTGCTTTTGTCATTTTTATATTTTATCTAACTATTTTTATTTCCGTTTTAGCTTAGTATTTTTCTTACTTCAAAAAAAAATGTATTTCAATTAGTTGCCATAGTTTTACATCTAATATTTGTATTTTATTTCAGCTTTGTTTCAATTACCCAAAATAATTTGTAATACTTTTAGTTAACAATCCTGAATCCAATGTTAACTTGTTTTAAATTTATAGTAGAAGTAAATATGGCCTAATTATGGTATTTTGGCAAAAAAATAAAATAATAATTTATCCTATTCAATCTCAAAGGTGAAATGTGTAATTTCTGCACCACTACTGGTAACAAATGGAATTGCAATATTATATATTTTTTGACATAACTAACTTACCCACACCACAGACATTGTTTTTAGACAGATTTTTTTGACCAATGGCAGACACGGCTTTCTATTTAGGAAACCTGACTTGAAAAGTCGTTATTTCACCAATTCTGTTTCGTGCCACTAGAAAGACAAAACCGACACACTTAAATGTATATTTAAATGACTATCGTGTCCCAAAAAACTTGAACATGAGACATGTTTATGCTGATATTAATACAGCCTCACAGGTGTTGATGGTTTATAAGGTCACTACATCAGCGTACCTAAATGTGTGTATGCAGAGAAAGAGAAGAGAAGAGAAGAGAGAGAGAGAGAGTATTCCTAAGCTGTCAAGTAAACCACTCCACTCATAAACAGTCCTTGTTTCCGCTCTCTCCATGACATCACCAGCTACACATGGCCCCTGACCTTTTCTAGCACTGCCTGTGTCTGGATCTCCCTCCTCAGAGCTTTCAGAGAATCGAGGACCTGGGAATTTCCAGAGCGGACACACTAACAGGACAGGACGCTAAGGTTAGTCTAGCATATCACGCGTAGCATTCCTTCATTCACTGCTCTCTCACTCTCTCCTTCTCCACATAGGGAGACGGAAAAAATGTTTCCACATCTCAGACAGTCACGAGACGTGTCGAACAAACATCACAAGACCCAGAGACTCAAGAACGTGCCATACACAGTCTCTGGAATAGAAAGCAATAGGATTCACTGTATAAACTCTTTCCTAATCAGGATGCAATTTCACAAAACCTCTCTCTTTCAGAAACTGAATGTTTAAAATGTCCATAGCGTAACTGAGGATAAGTTGATGTTTTAGACGACGAAAGTGGCTCATCCATGATTTCCCATAATGCACAAATGCTGCAGTGTAGTGTAAATGATTTAGCACCATGAAGTCATACCAAGTGGAGCATGACATTTCAATGAATTACGCAACACTAGCAGAATAAAGACATGACTAGGCCTCTGAAAATAAAATAGTGATGTCACAGTCAGTTAGACTTTTTAGGGCCATTTTGTTTTAACTTGACAATTCCATTGGCTGATTGGCCGATTATTAAAAGTGAAACCTACTGGGAATCAATGGATAGTTAAGGCCTGCTCAACAATAACCATAACCATACTATAAACTTAAAAATTTTAACATTTAATTTCAAAGCCTGCTTTTTGATGATAAACAATAATAGTACCATGTTGGATTGCCACTGGATATCCAATGTAAAACATGACTCCTGAAGCAAAACCTTTAGAGAACCACAAATCTAGACTATTGAAGTTGTTCACAAGAGACACAACAAAGCAGTTCCTCTGCATGTCTGTAATGCATGTTTGAGAAAGAAATGCATGAAGAGATACAGATCACCATCTGAATGAGAGGACAAACATTTTCTAAGATAAATAATCATCACTTCCCCGGAATTTGTGACTACTTCTCATACACGTTTTCTCTGAACACGCATGTTCTTCCCTGAAAAACCTCCACACCTTTTCCTCTATATAGTATTAACATTGCCCTTGATGTTAAACCCATAAAGACAATTCCGTGCGCACACAAACTCTCATATAGTTCCCGGAAATGTCATCTTCACGGAGGGAGCGGCTCTGTTGCCTTGGTGATGTGAGATAGAGCGCATATAGGCAGACTCCCACAGGGCTTTGTTTACCAGCCTCCCAAAGCATGCTGGGAATAGCAGATACACAAGAACACACAGGAGGAACAGAGAGAGAGAGAAAATAACCATCGTCAGCAGCGCCGTAATTAGGTCACGAGAGTGCAAACGCATAGGACGAGAAAAGCAGTGAGCATATGTTTCACTGTTTACGGCTATGAACATGTTCTTTCCACTACAAGCAGTGATGTGTCTGTTTATCTCTGTCACACACACACTGAGATCGCTACACACACTATCTGATAGATTCTCCAATGAAGCGTTCAACCAAACTAAACTCATCCCTAATGAACTCAGAAGTAACTTTTACTGTTACACAGACACCAATATTGAACATGACTGATATTATTTGACAACAAGACTATCGATGCAACTCTCAGTGTGAAATGTTTCAAATCATTGAGACGGAGGTCAGAGATCAAAGCTGCAGTTCAAGTTAAGCTGACATCATGTTTGTTATCACATCCTCTGAACTCTCAGGCAGTCATGGCATCAAGATTGCACCTGCAATGAAGTGTTCAGTGGAAGAGTGTAGTCACGACAGGATAATGTCAGCGTCTCGTATGAATAGCGCTGTGGTGATTTTTTTAGATAACCCTGAAAGTGAACGGCGTGGTGAAAAACAGAATTATCATACAGGAGACTTTTACCCCAGTAATGCCTTTAGTTCAACCGGAAAAAAAAAGATAATTTTGTCCAATGTTCCCCCAAGATAAGTTGCTGATCACGGAGTTGTCCAGACATGGAGAAATTGCGTCACAAAATGAGAAAAGTTCCATTGGGCTGTAAATCCCCTTTACTCAAACAGTCTCATTTAGACGGCAAGTTTACATGGTACTAAAAAGCGGAATTGAGGAAATGTGCCATTTAGATCTGATGGCTTTGATTATGTTGTGTTTGTTCTAAGATGATGAAAAGTGGAAGTTTGTGTCCAGAACAGACTGAGGACACTAGTGCAGTGGCTAAGGCAGCAGCTGTGGAGAATGATGCTGTCACAGCAGTCGAGTGCGAACGAGCTGAATGTGTGAGTGATAAAGCAGAGGCTAGGATGGGAAGTTCGGGAATGGTAAAAGGGGGAAACATCAAATGTTATTGACAAAACAGGTGATCTGGTAATGGAAGATGAACCCAATGATGGTGCACTTTTTAAAGCGCCCTCTGTTGAGAGGAAAAGAAACTAAATGAAAAAAAGGGATGCAAAGCCAAAACAACTGCCAGAAATACAACTTGATGCATGCAAGGATGATGAAAGGAATACTGCTGTAGACTTTGATAGTGATACTTAGGACAAAAGGAGTAGGCGTAGTGCTTGCTCTTTTGGAAAAGTTAGGTAATTTTTACAAAAAAACAAAAACAAAACAACAAAATGTGAAAAATGCCCAGGTTACAGATTTCTTTCAGACAGCAAAATGTTTGGTGACTCTGTGGGGATGTTAATACGAGGCGAGGCTAAAGAACAGTTTACTGTTCAAGAAATCTATAGATTAAAGAAAATTGTTGCAAAATTGAGAACTTGGGTTCGATGGCGATGTTTGTCTATTTTGCTCCTACATCTTGTCGTGATTTTAATATTTCTCTCATAATTTTCAATGAGTGTAGTTAGGCACTCTTAATATGAATGGGGCACGAGATGCGTATAAAAGAGCACTGTAATTTGAATTAATAAAACAAAAGCAAATAGATGTTGTGTTCATTCATTCACAGTGACGGTCTAAATGAAATTGACAGGAGAAAAGAATGGGAAGGAGTGGTACTGTCCTCTCAAATGAGTTCTAGAGGAGGGGTGGCTGTATTATCTGCTAAACATTTTACTCTTGCCACTTTTGAGATGAAGCAAGAAATGTAGACTTATTGCTATACATGCACAATTTGAAAATTTCAATGTGTTTATTAAGGTATATGCCCACACTAATGGCACTGAGAGAGTTTGTTTGTTGAATAATCTCAATGGAATTTGGCAGATTAGTTTAATTAGTTTTTAGGTGGTTATTTCAACTGTACAGAGAATTATGTATTGGATCGGAATCATGCAGAACCTCATGAAGCCTCAAGCCTTGGTATACGAACATTGATTGAGACTCATAAATTGTGTGATATATGGAGGCGTTTAGTCAAAGGAGCTCGTTTTGATTTATCAAATGACTGTTTCCCAGGTCTTACGCTAAGGCTATCTGGCTCTGGTATGGTAAAACTAAAAGATTTAATTGATGTGGTAGGACCTGACTTAAATCAAGCATAGCGTCAGTTCTGGCAGGTCACGCTAGTCAAGCTCGCATCAGTGACTCTTAGCTGATCCACGTCTACCTATAGACCATTTTGCAAGATGTAAACAACACTGGTCCAGAAACACTTCCTGTTTCAGTTTGTAACGGTTTTCTTTATTTCACATGTAAGAAAACATCTTAAAGATGCTTGTTTAACTTTTTGATTCAGTTTTATATGTTCTGTTGGTTGTATTTTATCCCAGCTTTTATGTATGTGTTAAAAAAACTGAAACAGGAAGTGCTTCTGGACCAGTGTTGTTTACATCTTGCAAAATGGTCATGACTCTTATCATTTTATACATATATAAGCTCTTTCAGTATTATCAGCAGCTATCGTGTTCCTCGGGAGCTGATTGTCCTCCTCCATCCCCAGTTCCTCCTCTCGTCCAGTCAGGATTTGGCATTCTGATTTCCCTTAAATCAGAATAAATTATGTTTATTCTGTACATATTATGTACATATAAAATTATGTACGAATGATGTTGTACTTTAAAACCTTGAATTAATAATATTTGCAATACATATTATTTGCTCTTATCCATGCTAGTCTGCATGAAAGCGCAGGGAGTTCTCACCCAGAACAGAACCGTATTTGACATTAACAGAGGAAGAATTAATCATGTTGCAAAATGTAATGGAAGCCTTTTTCCAAATATGAGAGATCCCTTTCTGAAAATTGTCATTTCACCAGATTTAAAGGGTGTGTCTGGTATTCTGCTGGATTTAAAAGGGTTGCATGATTTGGACTAGGGTTTGGTTGCAGGAAAATTGTTGTATAGGAGTTTTGTTAAAGTTTTAAATAAAGTGCCATTAAATTAGAAGAAAGACACTGTGTGGTGAGAAAAGTTTGGGTTACAAGAAGAAGATAAGCCAGTTTGGAGGGTGATATACAAACCACCATTGAACAAGAAAACCGGTAGCGTATATTGCATGGGGCTATAGCAATGCTTTTGTTTCTGTTATAAACTCAGATGTTGTTGACAAATGAGCATTTTGTGGAGCCAGAGAAACGGTTTTTCATTGTTTTATAGAATGTATTAAATTGGGATTTACTTTTTGTTTTATTGAAGGATTTGTTTTTAAGATTTCAGGAGAATTTCATGTTTAATGTGTTTATTTTGGGATTGAGATATGGTCAAAAACATTCTGAAGAGCTCAGAGAATTCAAGTGTGGTATTGTGGATGTTACTTTTGCAATAAGTAAATTTCATACCTGCTAAATGTTCCAGAGTCAATTGTAAGTGTTATTATTGGAAACTGGAAAAGTTTAAAAACAGCAGCAAAAACTATGCAGTGGGAGCCTCATGGAATGGCTCTCCATGGCCAAGCAAACCTCACATCACCAATTACAATGCCAAGCATCAGATGAAGTGGTGTAAAGCACACCTCCATTGGACTCTAGAGAAATGGAAACGTGTTCTGTAGCGTGACAAATCACACTTCTCTTCTTCACAAGTCTGGGTTTGGCGAATGCCAGGAGAACGTTCCCTGCCAGACTGCATTGTGCACTGTCAACTGTAAAGTATAATGGTATGGGGCTGTTTTTCAGGGGTTGGACTTGGACCCTTATTTCCAATGGAGGGAAAACATAATGCGTCAGCTTACCAAGACATTTTGGACTATGCTATGCTTCCAACTTTGTGGGAACAGTTTGGGGAAGGCCCTTTTCTATTCCAGCATGACTGTGCCCCAGTGCACAAAGGTCAAGAAAGACATGGTTAGATGAGCTTGGTGTGGAAGAACTTGACAGGCCCGCACAGAGCCCTGACCTCAACCCCATCAAACACCTTTGGGATGAACTGAGACATGCCTGACCTCACAAATGCTCTACTGGATGAATATGAAAAGAATCCCACAGAAACACTCCAAAATCTTGTGAAAAGACTTCCCAGAAGATTGGAAGCTGTTATAGCTGCAAACAAAGAGGGGACCAACTCCCTAAAAATGTCTAGATGTATTTACTATGTGATGTCATTATATATAATAAATGTTTCTTGAGCAACCAATCAGCATATTTGAATGATTTACGAAGAATCATGTGACACTGAAGACTGGAGTAATGGGCACTGAAAAATTTAGCTACAGGAATAAATTATATTTGATCATGTGATCCTGGGTGGTGCATTTGAAATCTGAGGTAATGTCACATTGTTACATGGGATCACATGATCCTCAAAACTTACCGGTTTGTTTGTTTTACAAAGAGTTACAATGAAAGACACAAATTGAAATAAACTTGAACTCAAGACAAAAAGAAGCTATCTGACGCAAAGGTTTCATTTAATAAAACAACCTTAAGAACCATAAACCTGCATTTCAGTGCTTAAGGTACAAAAATGACCCAAAATAAAGTGAGTAGGGCATAGCAATGTTCGAATTCACCCAAAGAAAAAGGGAACAAAGGTGTAGCGGCCAAAGCGACATTTCCAATCACCCTCCTGCCAGGCTGCAGTCTGCTCTCTCTCTCTCTCTCTCTCACACACACACACACACACACACACACTCTTCTCACATACTAGCTTTTACAAGAACACAAGGGAGCATTTAAGTGTATTTTCAAGTGCGTATTAATATCTTTTTTCTCTTGAGCGGGGATCGCCGCATAGTATGTGTGTGTGTGGGTGTTTGTAAGGGAGAGGATGTCCCCAATTGTGTGCCCCCAAGTGTTGAGAGAAAGTGTGTGTTTGGTGCAGAGATAACTCTAGGTGAATTCCTGATGAGACTCACGGCAAGAGAAAATGAGAGCAGGACGGAGAGATTAAAGAGCTTACTCACCACAATCTGTACACAGAGAGAGAGAACGATAGAGGGGATAGAGGGATGAAAGGATGAAAAGAAGGTGTAAAGGACATCTCAGACCTCTTTAACGTCATTGTGACCTTATTGTGAGGAAGTTTATAAACATTTATGCCAACTTTGTCATTTCACGAACATGTGTCTATAAAGTTACAAATCCTCTGCCCTTTACCTTTGTTGTTAGTGAGACTGTTGCTGAGTTTGAAACCCATGGCAACATTTGCATACTAGCAAACTACTATTTTCTGTCATAGAAAGATGTGGTAAGAGTAATACGAGTGTTATATACTAGTATGCAGTTCTGAATTCAGCATGTGACCTGCCACAGGGACTCTCCCAGAATGCTCTCTGCTCTGACAACGACTGCGATGCTGATTATGTAACAGAATGCACACTCTTTGGTGGCCTAACTACTGATTCAGGGGGCCAGGTGGATAAACCAATCTACTTTTTTATTCAACTATAGGTTAGCTTAAAAAAAGTTTTGAAGAAAAAAATTAGATGACTAACTTGTAAGACTTAGCAGTTTATGCACACGGCAACAGTTGATTTAATTTAATTTAACTTTGGTTAATTTAACCAAAGATCACAGGTAGTTCTTTTTCAACATCATTAGACATTATAGCTCAGGTCCATCCTTTATTATTAAACCAGAAGATTTTATGGCCTTTTCATTAATAAACAAGCAAACTTGTGAGTCTAACAAAAGCAATACCTTTACTCCTTTCCCTCAAAAAGTTTGCAAGGATTTTTGAACATAACACTGGCGAGAAAAAGTCAAGTCAAGTCACATTTATTTATATAGCGCTTTTCACAATACAGATTGTATCAAAGCAGCTTCACAGTGATAACATGAAAGTAGTACAACACAGATCAATAATATTGTTAAATATTAAATAACCCTGAATAAGCAAGCCAAAAGCAAGGCAAAAGCAAGGCGACAGTAGCAAGGAACCAAAACTGGAAAAAGAGGAAAAGAAAGCGGGAGAGAGAAAGCGAGAGAGCAGCTGGACTGTGTGTCACTCAGTACAGCATCTCTCTTGACCTGATATGATGATGTAATGCCCTGATATGATGATGTAATGCTTTGTCTCTGCCCCAGACACACACACACACGTGCGTGTGACACACAAGAAACAAGAGTAGAAGATAGTGAATTAAGCGAGAGACGATGAGAAAGACGGTATTTCTCTAACCTCACAACAGAAGTTACTACTAATATCAGAGAACACAGAGTAAATGACCCACAGCCAACAGCTTATCAGCCTATGTTTGTGTCTGTGCCATCATAAAGATGTTTTTTTTTTTTAAATTAAATTAGCATATTTACTGTTTTAGGTTTTAAAATTCAACCTTGAATTTTTCCTAAAGTAAAGCTTACAATTTCAAATGTGAAAACCACAAATTTGTAAATATAATTTTTAGTTTTAGTCTTTAAACATTGACTCTTTTGATTATTTTAGTGCTAAAACTTCAAATCTACTGGTTTGTTTACAGTTTTAGTGCCCTTTGTAGCAAGTTTACTGTAACATTTTGTATTGGCTTGTTTGCACTGCAGTGCAGTTTTAAGAAGCTTATATGCTAGTTTGCAATAAGTTTAAAATTGTATTGCTAAAACCTCAAACCTACTGGCTTGTTTACTCTTTTAGTGCCCTTTATCGAAAGTTTACTGTAAAATTTCATATTTCACTTATAAAACTGCTTGCTTACAGTATAATTTAACATTTTTACGAAGCAAGATTATATGCTAATTTTAGTGCTGAAACCTCAACACCCGCTTGTTTACCGTTTTTGTGTCCTTCACAAGTTTAATGTTTCTGTTTTTAAAATGGTCTTCGTTAGTCAAATTTAAACCATTCAAACATAATAACCCTATTTGCTTGTTTAAAATAAAGTTTACAAGTTATGTCTTAACCATCTCAGCTGGGACTGAAGGGCTACATATGGAAGGACAAGACAATATTTTCTTTATATGTTTAATCATGATCTTAAGTCAGTCTGTGGCAGTCTTCCAGGCAAAAGGATTTGACTTTATTAATCTTTTCCCAAGTAATCTCTGTGGATGAGTTTGTGTGAGTAAGGGAGAGAGATAAAAGACATTATTTGATTTGTCAATAATTCTAATTTCCTTAATTTACACTGTACAGCTATTCTCATGCAAATAAATCATACTCCACTAAAATGGAAAGAGATAGTCGATGGACACCAATTACAGCAGTACCAACATGCTTTCATTTCATTTATTTTGTTAAAAATGATTCTCTAATTATCTAATTAGTGTGTGTGTGTATGTAAACTATGAAGCCAGTGTGGGGTCAGAGCTGCCAAACACCTTCATTCTCTGCAAATATTGAAGAAACAAAACAAGCCTGAGCTGACCGGAGCTAAAGGTGAGCGGAGGACGACGTGATAGAGCAACAGAGAGCGAGAGAATGTTTTAGAGTTGATTACCATGTTGCATGTATGCAGAAGAATTGCGGAGGATTTGGAAATGAAAGGCTCATCTCTGTCCATCTGTTGGATTTCGAAGCAAAAGATAGGGTATAAGACAAGATACCTGCGTGTGGGCGAGAGGGGGAACGACAATGTTTTTTTTTTTTTTTTTCTGTGCTTGTCTTTTTTGAAAAGGGCAGAGGACTCTGGCAGCCTCTGAACTCCCACAGGAAAGCATTTCTACAGAGTTACTTTTATTCTGAACTCAAAAGACATCAAATCTACCACAAGAACACTCCGCTGTCTAACACCCCACACACTTCAACACTGTACACCCACGAGAGATGGAGCCCGAACTCCAGAAAGTTTCACTCCAACACAAAAAAAAGATAGGTTTTTGGTATAAACCCCAAATCTTCTGCAAAGTCAGTAGAAATCTGCCTTCCTGAATTATCAAAACATACTCCAGACAAATTAGTGTGTGTCTTGCCAAATCCAAGACCCCATTCAACCCGTCTGGACCTCAATGGACAGAAGTGTATAATGGCAGGTCAAAAAGCTGATAGTTAGCTGATTACAAAAATATTATCATAACAGCAATGCGTATAGCGTATAATATAATATGGCTGTCAAAAAAACGCTTTAATTTCTGCTATGAATATTTTCTGTTTAACGCACTAAAAATATTTAACAGCACAGTTAGTTTTTTTAATTCTTTTGGTTAGTGTTAAAGTAAGTGCAAAAATAAGTGTAAATACTTGCAATACTGATGTTACATATCGAAATGATGGATCCTAATAGAAAAATATTGATATAAATATTTTAACTGTCTATTTTCTAACAATGAAAAATAATGCAAAAAATAAACTTTGTGGGGAAAACATGAACTGACTGACATCTCTCATCTATTCACAGAGAGCTGATATTGACAGAGACAGAAACACCACTATTACTATAAACAATATACAACACTATATAGGCACAGCAGCAACATGTGACATTTATTATAATGGATTTATGCAATGATTGTTTGAAGTTCACATGCATTGAGAGAGGATGTAAACTTTGAGAATGATCGGGGTAAATTGTTTTGTCTTCTGGGAAACATGAAAATATCGTATGTTACTTCTTTAGGACAGTACTAAATTTATATATATATATATATTATTATTATTATTATTAATTTGATTTGTTTCTGTGGTTACAAGCATTTGTTAACCTAATTAGTTACTTTGCTAAATCTAATTTGTTGTATTTTTTTTAATCCCAAAATATTTCATTTTACTTTTTTGTAGCTTTGGTAATATTATGATACTCTATTTAAAACGCATAAATTTACATATTTTGATGGTTAAGAAGAATCCATTTAAGGATTTCTAATCAAAAACCAAACAATTATCGTAACCGGACCGCCCACCATCCCTCTTGTTTAGAGGTCCAAGAGGGTTCCATTTTTAATGGGTACTTGGATTTGGCATGACACCAGCAGCCAGAATCACACAGTAGTTGAGAGTTAGTCCTGAGGCTCAAAGCTTTATCTCTGCTTGTAATTCTCTTCCTCAATGCTTCCAAATCCAGTTCTTTGTTTGTGACTGAAAACTGGGCAAAGGTCAAAGACAATGACCTCTTCTGCACCTGATATCTCAGCAGAACGACTTACTGAGTCAGCACGTCTATTTGAGCTGACTGTCATGAATATCCAGCATTTTAATTCAACCACAAACTGTAAACACTTTTCACAGGGCAGGATGGATCCATTACCTGAGGGAGGTCAAAGAGACATCAATGAAGCAGTACGCGTTTTAAAAAGTATGGTATAAAAAATCAGTTGGAAAAATAAATATATTTTCTAAATATTTTGTGCAGTTTACCCAGGACCCCATAATTTTAAGCAATGGCCCTGGGTACCACACGTTTGTTTAAAGGAAAACTCCGGCGCAAAATGAACCTTTGGTCGAATAAAACATCGGTACCTAGTCAACCGTTCTCTGAGATTTGTTTTCATGATAATCGAATGTAAAGAGTTTTATCTCTAAAAACTGTTTAGCGTATAACGCTAATAATGGGGGCATTTACAAAGTAAAAAGAAATCACTAGTTTATACCACTAACAAGGCTCAAAATAGCCCCACACTAATGCAGTAACATAATGAGGCTCCATACATGCAAAACGAAGCATTGAGAACTTTGTAAGTGTACAGACCGTTTAATAAGAAGATACTTTATAAAGACAGTTCACTTCGTGTATACAGACAGGAGCCATCTTAGAAAACAGCCTCAATAAGTCAATCCCCGAATGCGCTGAACTTCAAACAGTTCAGCTCACTCAGCACGACGTTCGTGGTTTGACTTGTCGTGACTGTTTTCCAGTAGAATAAGCTGAGGGGCAGAATTTGCACGGAAATGGTTTGGGGAACAAACAAACAAACAAACAAAAAAACAATTCACGCTTTGTACCGACACATTCCTACATGACATCTGCTTTATGATGGAGTCCAAATCTTTTTGCAGCTGTGATATGACACCTGAGCTAAATCTAAAGGTAACAAACAGCATTTACTAACTTCAGCTCAAGTCTACCGTTAAACCTGTAAAATCAGCCATCTGTCGAGTGGGAGAAGAATTTGATTCCAAACCTGCTAATGAAGTAACAAGCACTGTTTTAGACTTCATTAAAATGTACGAATGTTTGAAAGTGTTAGTGCGGAGAGATCTGGGATCAATATGAACCTGCTGGAGAGGTTGCAGTGGTATAAAGTGGGGCAAAGGAACCAAAACTCTACAGATGCGACTGTTGCTTAGAAACAGTTTATCCCATGCCCGATCCACTCAAGACAGACAAAGCTCTGCGTGTGAGCACACAGACACATTCACATGCATATGAAAGCATGCCATGCCCACATATTGGCCACACATGTTTGTGTGTATATATGCAAAGTATATCTTATTAGGGAAGGCAGCTGCTGCTTTGCTAATTAACTGTATTGTTAAAGAGGGGCTATCATATATAGCCTTTATAAAAGAAAGCGAGAGTGGCAAAGAGACTGCATCATTTGTTAGAAGGTGACGGAAAGTTGCTGGCAGACAAAGGTGCATGCTGAACAGGATTACATAACGGCAGCAGGGGTCCTCCTCCTCTCTCTCATTGTCATTAAAATCGGATTACATGTGCAGAGAACAAACGCTTTAAGACCACTGCAGCAGGTCTAAGAGAAAGGAGAAGACAGTGAAACAGACAGAAAAACAAGTAAATTAATTGATTCTTGTGAATTCATCACTTTTCAAGATGGATGGATGGATGGATGGACAGACAGACAAAAGAAAAAGAATAGAATAGATACAAACAGGTAGATTGAATAACTCCCAGGAATGGGAGATGGATAGATGGATCGACCTTGTTTAAAAGTTTAGAAAAAATAAAAAGCCCTTTCTATTCATAGATGACACTAATTAGCTTGCTAAGGTAGCATATACAGTGTATGCTAGTAAAAATACATTAATATATTTATTTACATTCATAGACAGATTGACAAAACTATATGAAAGACGAATATATCTATAGAACGATAGATTAAAAGACAGACAATACAAATCAAATCTTCTGGTGGAAGTATTTTTTGAAAATTGCTGTTGAAAAGTGGATTGAACTGAGCACCAAAACACACTTGTAGCCAATCAGCAGTGAGGGGCGGGCACTTAAAAAGAAAGGTTACGATCAGGCAAGAGGGTTGAACCCGCGTTAATATTGAAGAAGCTTTCCAGTGCCGGAGGACATTAAGGGCGGGAAGGCCTGAAAATGGACGGCGAGATATACGGCTGAAATTTCTTCTCGATACACGAATAATGTTGGTTTTGTGTGTTTCACAGAACGAAGATATGCTGTCGTTTTCTAGAATATACTCGTGTCATCTTCGCTTGTTTATTCATTTACATTATTAGCTTCAAATGTCTAAACCCCTCCACTGCTCAGCTCCCAAAGTGTGTCCGAAAAGGGAGAAAAGAAAATAACTATTTTTCCTTTTGGTTCCCTTTAAGTGATCGCTATAACCCGTTAATCTTGCTCTGTTCATGGAAACTGTTTGATTTTGGGGATGGAAGGAATGAATTTGCCATCAAGGGAGTGGAGGAGCTAAAAAACAATTCGAAATTTGACCTGAATTATGTTTCCATCCATCCATCTTTATGTGAATTTTAGTTTATTGCATAAAAGACTGCTGTATAGAAATGGCAAGATGCGTATAAAACAATTCATGCCTCTTAAAAAACAAAGTTGCACAAGTAATTTTATTCGCAAAGGTTTTATGCGATATTCCAAATTTGAGCACAAGTTAAATTCGCAACTTTGGATGGGATTGGGAACCCAGACTGATCTCATGAAATGGCGTATGTATGACACGCCAATTCATATTTCCATTTTTGCCATGCTATCAACACGCATAATCGCTTTTCAGCGTGTTTATCAACGCCGTTGACTTAACGTTACATTACCGTATATATAAATATACGACCTACCCCAACCCCATCCCTAAACCTACCCGTCACTGGGGTTAATAACATTTATGAGTCTTCCCCTACAACCCTAAAAGAAATATCCCTCCCCAGATAGATCTAGATTTTGCTTCGTTTCGCTCGGACATTTAATGGCATCATTGGCATGTAAATATATGCGGAATCACTCTGACATTTAACGGCAGAGACATACACGCAAAAGATGACGATTCGTTTCGGTATGGACATATACGCGGATAGCTCAAATTGCGTATAGATAACACGCCACTTGACTTGAAATTGGTGTGTATGTTTATGCAAAGTCATGTTGCCATGTTGCCTAGCAATAGACAGACTTTGCTTATACCCTCAGGTGGAGGCACCGCAGATTCCGGAGGAATTAAGTTTGTTACGGTGATTTCAAAAATCAACAGTTTTTACCAGAAATTGCTTGCTGTTTCACAAAAGGCAACACCAGCAATAAGCCTCTCTGTAATAATGTCCTCCAACTAACCTCTAACATCATAATGAGTATGTACACACACTCACGTGGATACACGTGTTTTCCAGATACAGATGGTCAAAGGAACAAACTGTTTCTCTGTGTTGGTACACTGACAAGTAAACAGCTGATATGAGCATACATGAGGTAAGGTACTCCGAGGAAAGGAGCTTACGAGGAAGTCATGGGACACTGAACCATCATATGAGCGGTGTGTTCTGATGCTGGTAGGTGGTAGTCAGTGTTTTAATCAAAAATATCTATTTATGAGTATAAACAAACCATAATTTTGTACTTGTTGCAGATGTATACAAAAAAAAAACATAGTAATTCTCTTTTGCAAAATGGTGCAGGAGGAATTTTCGTCTCAAAATCACACCCAGCTAATACGCTAAACAGTCACAAGACGAGTCAGTCGTGACACTTGAGGTTTCACACACCCGTTCACATCTAGATTAACACAAAGTGAAGTGTGAGATGGGATACATAACACTAATTCCCACACATATCAGTACTGCTGCTGTTGAGAGTTTGTCTTGTCTGTTAGTCAGACCCGAGATCTGTCAGGAGTCGACAGACACAACTCACTTCCTGTGGACAAACGCCATCTGGCCCTCAAACACCCCTCCAGAGAACTTCCAGTCCTTGTACAGTCACACACTTCAGGGAATGAATATTGTGCAATGTTTCCAGTTTAATTAATGATACTACTGACTATATTACTGTTAACTGCTCACAATCAATACAGATTTGATTATGAATAAATCAAAAATGTTTTTTTCATCTTTTTTGAGTACATTAAAGAAATATATTTTATAAAAGATTACATGATATTATATAAAAATATCTGTTTTATATTTATTGAGTAAAAATGCATGAAATTATTTTTTTAAATGACTGTAAATTCTTGAATTTTTATTAAACAAATTTATTTCAAATTAATGATGTTCTTTCGAATGTTTTTATTCATTAAAGATTCCTCACAGTTAAAAACAAATAGTTACAGTATAATAAGAAATCCCGGTAATAATAAGAAATGTTTTTTCAGATCCTTTAATATTTCTAAAGGATCATGATTATCTGACACAGAAGACTGGAGTAATGGCTGCTAAACTGTGCATATAAAAAGAAGATTTCAACAATTTGTCTGGAAAGTAAAAGGCTGAAAAATAGGAATGGAGTGACAGTCAAATGAACTAAGCTGCTGGTGTTTTGAAAACTTCCCTTGGTGACAACATCATCCTTCCCTCTTGCCAGTGGTGTTTAGTGGTTCTTTGTATAAGACCATCAAGTAAACAGGGCAAATGTCAAATTTTCCATTACAGAATGGTGGAAATTGGAAAACACATGGAATGGAGTCAGATTGTGCCCTGGCACCGACCAGTATAATGTAGGTGGGAAAAGTATTTCAGAGATGAGAAACTTCACTGCAGAATCCCTGGTTTCCATAGTTACGATTCACAATGCACCACTCAGAGTCAGAATTCAGGCTCTGGCCTGGTCCAGTACAATGAAGTGGAAGTAAAACTAGTAATGACCCAAAATCAGTTCCCCATCAATCTTTAACACAATCTGAAGCCAATATAAAATCTGAGCCAATGACAAACTTCTCTCAGCAGAGACAACTTATGCAAATCCAGCAGTCTGACAAACCACAAACACATTCAGAGAAGAACTAATGCCAGACTCACAGGTTGAGGGATCAACAATACACAAAGTGTTAATAAAAATGAACCCAAGAGAGAAATATATGTGAATGTGAGTCAGAGTTGGTTAGTTGGATCCTTATGGAAATAAGATACAAGTGTGTGGTAGTGATGCGCAGATCGCGGTTATATCTGCGGGTCGGGTGCGGAGGTGTAAAGACAACCTGAAAACCATCAAGTAAAGGTAAAGATACCTTACAGTGAACTTGACTCCATTACAAGTTACAAGTCACTAATTCCAATACCACTTGAGTAAAAGTCTTAGAGTATCTGATTTTAAGAGCACTTAAGTATTTTACTCGCACTGAGTGTAGTGTCAAAGATGCACACCTCAAGTTCACTTGTGCATTTTGTGTGGATATTGTTTTATGGTTTTAGATCTACCAACAATATAAGTTGTCTGTTTATACAATAAATATTGTATTAATTTTGTATAAATATCCATTTCTAAATATCTACTCAAGTAATGCTCTCCAATGACTTGTTTGCATTATTTAGGCATTTTTCTATTTGTAAGGCAATAGTTTTTTTTATATAAAAAGATGACCATAGGAGTGTTAAATTATTTTAAAACTCATACTAGTTCAAACTACTGACTACTGTACTGTACATGTTTGATTTATTTGAAATGCTCGGGACATTAATGGTGAGACTTTTGATTTTTAAATAAGGCTCTCCAAAAATTTAGATCTATTAGCCAATATATCGGCTTTCAAACATAAAGAATTATCGGTTATTACTATCTGCCAAAATTCTTCATAGAAAATTTTCAAGTGAAATTTCAAAAAGGAGAAAAAGGAGAAAAACAAAACAAGAGGAAAGAGAGAAGAAGAAGTACCGTATGTGAGCATTTTAGTGAAGTAGTTAACCAGGACGAATCAAGTGTGATATAACGGCTATGAAGCACTGTACATATGACAATAAACTAATAAAGCCTATATATTCCACTGGGAAGTTGCAGTTCCAATTTAAGTTTGAAGGGAGTAAAACCTGTGTTTAGGCAATTAAGGAAATGCAATTTTGCCAAAGAAGAAATTTTACTTTATAATATATACATTTTCACTTAAAAGCAGCCTTCTTCAGTGTAATTTGCTCCATATCATTATGCTTCACACTGATTATTAGAATAATTGTAAAATGACAATCGGATGGGGGAGGTTTGGATGATTTATGTTTAACAGCGGATTTCTTAGTTGATCTAGTGTACAGTTATCAGGTACAGGGTTAAACTCAACCCCTTTCATAAATCACACATAACCAAACGGATTTCTTTCATGTGCATCCGCTGCCCCATTTATCGGAGGAGAGCCCATCTATCATCCAAGCCCTGTTGCCCGGGTAACCCAGTTAACAATCCAGACACGAGCCACAGAGAGAGAAATAAAGAGAGAGAGAGAGAATGGGAGGAATTCTCCCTGATCTGCAAACAAATAAGCAACACACAAAGCCAGATTTTCACATGGTCACATAATGCATATGTGTATTATACAAGGTCATGCATAATACAAAATACATAGGCTAAATATAACCTACACAAAAAAACACAAACATTAATATTATATATCAGATACACAATGCACACTCTTTATATATATATATTTTTATAGAAAATCATAACCATGCAAATTGAATTAAATTTTTCAACTAAGCAGAAGCAGAACAAAAAAATAATAATAATAATAAAAAAATCAAGCATATTAGACTTTCTGAAGGATCATGTGACACTGAAGACTGAATTAATGGCTGCTGAATATTCAACTTATTCAATATATATATATACACACACACACACACACACACACTGTATATATAGTTCAGATGCAAAAGCCTCTAAGTGCCATTTGAAATTTTCTTCTAAAATTATCATTTTTATCAAGCTTATATATTCAAGTTCAGTAATTTCACTTAAATGACAATTAATAGGTAATCCTCATTGCAATTTAAGTGAAATTACTGAACTTAAATATACAAGCTTGATAAAAATGATCATTCTAGAAGAAAATTTCAAATGGCACTTAGAGGCTTTTGCATCTGAACTCTTCATATATATATATATATATATATATATATATATATACAGTATATATATATATATATATATATATATATATATATATATATATATATATTTTTTAATATATATATATACAATATTATTTAAATAAGCCAAAAAAAATAAAAATTATATATATATATATATATATATATATATATATATATATATATATATTTTTTAAATAAGCTGGTATAGTGTATAAAGCAAATACGCACATTTTTACATGATTAAAACAGTGAAACATAAAGACATATACATAAAAAACAAGGTCCAAACACGACAAAAGTTATGCAGGAACACCCATATAAAACTATACAAATATTTTGCAAATTTTTTCAAGATCACATCCAGCAATACACACGAAACACATTTCATGTCTGTGTTGACAGTAGAACTCATACCGATCCTCAGCCAGCGGTTGTCATATGCTTAAACAGTATGAATGCAAAATATGTATTAAACACAAAAAAACAATCTTAATATCACGCACAAAATTATAGTAAAACACACTATATTCTAATGAATATACAGTATACGTTGAAAATACATTAAAATAGGCAAAACAAGTCAAGACCGATATTCCCACTTGAGCACAACAGTGGGTGAGCACACACAATTCGCTCACATGCAACCCATTTCTTCATTCAATTTTCCCAACTTTCATTCATAAACTGCAGAGGTTGTGGTAAGGAGGGAGGGAGGGGGTAACCCCCACATGACTGCAGTACTTTCCAGCAGCATTGATTCCCCTCAGCCAATCAGACGGCAGGAAGACAAGAAGGAAACACAAAAAAAGCATTGGCGGGGCCAAGTATATACCGCATAACACCGCAGCCTTCCCCTCCCCCACACTTCATTCATTCGCTCGCTTTCTTTCATTCATCCCTTCACCGATTCATTCAATCATTCATAAAGTGACGTATATCTTTAACTCAACCGCAGCAGATCTAGCCTGCAGGACTTCAGGGTTCAGAACGTGTGACGTGTCTCTGGGGGTAATGAATGCCGAGAGTGAGAGAAAAGAGATGCGAGCACGTTGACTCACACTCATTCTGACCGATAGTGACTCATTTCTCTATTCAAGATGGTTCATTCAAAACTCAATTCCCTCAAACTCTTCAGGATTTCACTGAATATGAAATGTGATTGTTCTGACGCACTACAAAAGGACACTTGAAGAACGCATCTCTCCTTTGTTAGATTGTTCACTGCAGTGAAACCAATAGCAACCGAGAGAGGAGTGTGCATGGGGGGACCCTGCTGGAACGAGCTGCCATGGCACTTCAAAGACCACCCTATCGCCTCCCTCCTCTATCTTTGCTCTTTCCATTCAGTCAGCAGTGACTCTAATGAATGCGATTTTGCCCACTGACTGAGTGGAAAAAAGAAACACTTGAGAAGACGTACTAGGAATACACATGGGTAACAACATTGAAGGAATGCTCCAGGTTTAATACAAATCCATCAACAGCATACTGTCAAATACCACAGAAAATGATATCTACTCTTCCCTTGAATTTCAAAGGCCTAACTAATGGTTTTAAAAAGATAGTTCCTGCTTGACTTTCACTCTTCTACTGCAGAACACAAAATATAATATTGTGGTAACGCTTCTTTTTACAGTCTAGTTACGCATGTTAATAATATGTACTTATTTTAGTAACTACAATTACTGGGTAATAACTAAACCTACCCCTGTTCCATGTTCTTACCTTATATTAGCCAGTACTTTATAGGTAAGTACACTAAGTACACTTTAAGTACTGTACTGTAAAAGGAAGCGTTACTGATATTTTTTTAAAGAACTGTTTTCATCCAAAACAGCGATGGACCCCATTTATAAATGCAAAAAAATAAAAATCACTAAGACATTTTTCAAAAAAATGAAAATGGCAATTTGCAGAAAAAGAGATTAGAGTAAGTAAATTATGAGTTTTAATTTTGGGGTGAACTATCACTTTAAACTGTGGAATGTGCCATTTTCTGAATGTATAGGTAGAAATGAATGGGTAATTGAGGCAAACACGATTTGTCATGAAGACCGCTTCTCAAAATCCAGTTATTTCCTGATGGATGTACTCGCAAAAACACTTAGGCTAACATTCGAAATTTGAGGTCAGTAATTTTTGAAAGAAAGAAATACTTTGATTCAGCAAAGATCCATTCAATTTATCAAAAATTACACATTTATGTTACAATAAAAGTATATATTTCAAATAAATGCTGTTATTTTGAACTTCCTATTCATCAATGAATCCTGCAACAATAATTGCATGATCCTGCAACAATAATTGCAAGTTTCCAGAAAAATATGAAGCAGCACAACTGTTTTCAAGGCTGACAATAATAAGAAATGTTTCTTAAGCAGCAAATCAGCATATTAGAATGATTTCTGAAGGTTCATGTGACACTGAAGATTCGAGTAACGATGCTGAAAATTCAGCTTTGCCATCAAAGGAATAAATTACATTATAAAATATATTTTAAAAGAAAACAGTCATTTTAAATTGTAATATAATATTAAAGCCTTGGTGATGAGCATACGAGGATTTTGGATTTCTTCCAAAATACGGTACAACAAGATTTCTTGATCACTTTAACATACACAGTGCCCATTCTTGCATATACTTTTATCAGGCCAAGAATTAAGGTTTCTTGTACCAAAAAAAAAGGCATCATCATATGATCATTTCCACACCCCCACATAGAACTAAACACAGTTTTTGCTACCTTTAAAACCACTATATGTAAATGACATCCATCATGATCACATAATCTCCACATGCTAGCACAGTTTACACGTCGTTCATCAGGGTGAGACAAATTGCTGAATAGACATTGATATGCAAATGGTGATGGTTGTGTCATCATAGCCATGACCATTTACGATTCGGAGACATTTTTGTCTCTGTGGACTAGGAAGAAAGTGTATATCTATGTATCTCTTATTTTAACAGATCAAATAAGATCTCGCTTCCCATATTCTACGCTTCATGTACACTTATGAAAGGCATGCTGGGATATGAACTGCCTGCTTGTAACAGAATCAGCGAATGCTAACTGAGGGAAATCCACTTCTCCTCATGCAACAAACCATTACACAACCACAGAAACCTGAGACACATGCAGCCTGCTCAGGAATCTGCCCTGAGCTAGTGCATTCTGGGTAAGGGTGGACACAAATGTTGCAGTTCTGAAGTATCCTTGAGCATGGAACAATTAAATAAACCCTGATCCACTAGACATTTGTTATACGCGCGCACACACACACAAGACGAGAACTGAGAAAGAGATGGATGGAGAGAAAGAGAACATTACATAACCAAAGATAACACAACAACACAATCCCAAGCAATTCCGCAGCAATTTAGAGAAAGAAAAAAGAGCTGGAGGGATAACAAATATTTTATAACTATAAGATGAACAAAGAAGCGACAAAGAATGTTCTATTCAGCATCAATACGAGGTAAAGGGGTAATGCATTAGATAAATAAAAGACATTACATTAATTGTGTCAGAGGTCACAAGTGAAGCACATGAGAGAGGGTGTGTGGAAGAACTCCTCGCCCTGTTCCCCGCTTGAGAAAGGTCATGTTGTGAACTGTGGAGGGAATGCATGATGTCTGTGTGGGGATAGACAGAATGAAAAAGAGAGAAACAGAAGAGGAGATAGAAAAGAAGAAAGGCGTTTCCTCACTGATCTGATAAAATCAAATCCTATTTTTTTGTTAAACATGTATTCCTGAAGTCAGTGAGCAGATATATCTATATATTACTGAAATATACTTATTTCAGTAATATATAGATATATCTGCTCACTGACTTCAGGAATACATGTTTAACTATATATATATATATATATATATATATATATATATATATATATATATATATATTACAACATTTAAACATTACTCAAACACTTTTAAATTAATTAGCAAAATCGAACTCAGGGATTTTCAAGGGAACCAGTAAAAATGGGGGTCCGAAGAAAAGTTTAGAGAAAAACAAATCTAAATACTAAAATTAGATTAAAACTAATATAAATATTTAAGCTAAATAAATTAAACATGATTTAAATAAATGTCATTTTTTTATCACCAATAAAAAAATATTAAAATAAATACAAATGAATGTAAATAAAATAATGTAGTGATGCAACATAATAGAATGTAAAATATTTTCCAAATAATATTATACACATTTATAATACTAATTTTCACAGTATTAATTTGATCTTTATATATTATACTCCTTCGCACACAAAGAAGATCATGATCGCCAAAATCTGTGGCATCTAAAAGATTGAAAATCTCTAATCAAAGTAACCAGAATCTACCCACATCAGACTAAAAAAACAACACTACTGCCTGGTTTTACAGACTGGGTTTAGTTGAAGCCAGGATTAGGTCTTAGTTCAATTAGGACATTAAGTAGCGTTTATAAACATACCTTGGAAAAAAAAAACATTACTAGTATGCATCTTGAAACAAAACAATGGCACTGACATTATGTTGCTATCAGTTAAAATACCTCAAACATGCATTTAGTCTGAGACTAGGCTTAAGCCTTGTCGGTGAAACTGGGCATACAATTCCAATGTAAACCACTGGTCTTCAAACGTTAGGTTAGGAACACAAAATTCATTGATCCAGCTCTTTAAAGCTGCGTGAAATAAAGATCAAATTGACCCACACTAGCCCCTAAACCAATGCGCTTTTATTATGCCACTTTAAGTGTTGGTAATTGGATTGAGATATAGCTGAACCAGCCCCTGAGGGATGGGAGCGTGTGTCAGTGCATTGAAGAACAGATCTGGAGCTCAGAGAGCATGTCAGAGGTCCACACTCATTTCCAATTCAGCACCAGCTGAATATATAATCCATATTGTGAGTGAGTTGAGCAACATTGCCCCCTTCAGCTCATTGTTTGTCTGCCTGACATGATTTTTTTTAAATAACAAATCTGGGACTACAAAATGTTGAACATGTATCAAGAAACCAATGTTCCTTGTCTAGGCCAACCAGATGATAGGAGACCATTCTTGAGCTTCTCTTTGTGATACGTAGTTGTGAGTATTTGCTAGGTTGCTGGGGTTACATGCTTTTAAAAAGCTGGACGGCAAGTAAGGTCGAGGCCTCGAAGGTTCAAACCCAGTAAGGAGTTCCTGTATGTCCAACATGCCAACAAGTAACATGATCCCATTATACCCAAAGGGGGACATCCCTGAAGGAACTGTACTGTCAAGCGTCTGCAATACTAGAATAACTGATATTAGGAGAATTAGAATAGAAGAATAAAACAGAAGTTGCAATAGCTTCTGGTTTGTATTTCGCCAGCATGGAGGTAAGATCTTACGGATTTATGAATGAACAGCTCGCTTTAAAATCTTTCCAGTTAACTGACATTTCCAAAAGGTAAAATTGGCCACAAAAAAATTAGCTTGGTGCGCAAAAAAACAAAAACAAAAACAAAACAAAAAACACAAAGTGCACTAGCGCCCCCTACTGATTATATGTATTACACAATATAAAATATTACTCGTATTGAAAATGTAGTTTTTAGACTGTCTAACTTACCCAGCATCAAAATGTTTTCGTCAGATCCCACATGCTGTTTGAGCAGATGTCCAAATTTAGTGAAGTCTCCGAACCACTCGAAGCTTTCCTCCGTCCTGTACCGCTCATTCCAGTAATCCACATCTTTATATCTGGCATTAGAGTCTGGCAAATGTTCCATAGTTCTTTAAAATATAAACGAAAGTCCTACTATTATTAAACGACTGCAGGAATGTTATTAAAATAGTCGTTGCTGACTGTCATCTCAACTAGTGTGACGGTTTGTATAACGTTATCTGTTTTATCTTATCTCTGTAAATATTTTGCATAAACACTGTTGGTTTATAAACACTGATAGTTCAATGCGGTTAGAACGAGTTCAGCTGGCAAACTATAAAATAAACATCGGTATTCAGGGGCTCTTACCAGCTCAATATGTGTATAAGTTTCAATATGAATTAAAACATGTGCGTCTAAAACATGAATAAAAGAATGGGCGAAAAAAAATTGTCTGAGAAGACAACCCACGTGTGTTTCTTTTTTTCATGCACTCTAACCCCGTGACGTCACGTGTGGGAAATTAACGCAATGGTGTCAAAATAAAAGTTTAACTAAATGCAAGAGTAGGTTTTATGTATTTTATGTACACAATTTACCACTGCTTTAATGTAGCGTTTCGTTGTAGGTGCTTCCAATCACAATCAATCGACACTATCATCATTTTTCCAAACTGCCCATGAAGTCCATTATCAACCTTTCAATGATCGTCTCTATTTAGAAGGATTCATCTGCACTGTTCGCAGCTTGTCACGGTTTTATTTGCAGTCATTGTTATTCTGATGGTCATTGATGATGATGATGGTCCTGTGAAGAAAACTCATGAAAGCTAAGAGACTTGGTAAATCGTTGATATCTTGATTTAAATCGCCCCAAAAACGTTTCAAAAACTAGACAGGTGGACTAAAATAATTAAAATGTTCAAGAATAAAATAAAACAAAAACAACTAGAACAAACATGAAATAATGCTATAAACATGAACTAATCAATGCTGACAAGCACTCCAACATAAGTGAGATGATTTAGCAGAACAGATTTTTGGAAATGTATCTAGGCTACTTTTTACTTATAAAACATTCTTATTCCATAAATATATACTTCAAAAAATATATTTTTGATTTTTATATTTAATAATTATATTATATTTGATATTTATATCAAAATATTTGTTTGTTTGTTTTTGCAAAATTGTTTCTTTCTTTAATTCTTTAAAAATCGCGAAATCACTCCATTATCGCACAGTAGTGTGGCGCCCTCTACTGATGGCTTGAGCACTTATGAGTGGGCGGAGTCAGTGATGATGACGAACTTCCTTTGGCGCGCAGTGTGAAATTCAAAGCTGCAACTCAAACCGTTCTGTAATCCAGTCAACTTTCTTTCTTCGGGTTAGTTCATCTGATTAGCAGTTGGTCGGAATAAATCGGTCCTGTTGCACGGTTGGTTTTTCTGATATGTGATATTTTTTGATGTGTGATATATTTTTTTAAATTGATAAGTGTCGTTTACTAAGAAAAAAAGCGAGTTTTGTCTGTTTATTATACTGCGAGTTAGCTTAGCATGTTAGCTTAACGTTACCCTGTCAAACAAAACAGACGTTTTGCTTCAGTTTTATCAAATAAAACGCGTTAATTTCTTTTTCTTTTTTTTTGCGATTACGGTAAACAAGGTAACGTTAATAAATTAATTTAAAATGTATGACCTTTTGTAAGACGTATAACAGTTACATATGTAAACATGTCATGCAGTGACTTTGGTTCCTACAGATGAACATTGTTATATTCACTGCGTGTTGTTTAGGCGTGCAGAAAATGTCGTGGGATTTTATCGTGCCGGTTTGTTTGGATGATCTCGTGAAGTCTGGTGCTGTTAACCAGTATGTGGTCCAGGATGTGCTGTCTGTTAAACAGCTCCCCTCTCACATCAACAGTAAGTGCTGCTGGGCTCTTCTAATCTGTAGTGCTATACATTTCACTTTCTGCTCTGTAGTGGAACTGTGGAATAATTACTTTTTTCTGTTTCTCACGAAGGCTTTAAAGCAGCACTGAGAAGTCAAGGGTCCCTGTGCATCCTGGAGCATTTTGACACCGCATACAGTGTTTTGCAGTAAGTTATTTTTTAGATAAATTAGTGTAAAATTGATTAAAGTTTTGTTAATTTTTTGGCAGCAATTAAACCTGTGAACATTTTTCTTGGCCAAATTAGTATTAATTAGGGGTGTACTTATATATCATGCCACAATATATTGCATTACAAAAATGCAACAATGTGAATGGTGACAATATGTATATTCATATCCATCGGTAGCTATGCAACTACCACTTTGATGCTTCAAAAGTTCATAAAGCAGGCAGCTTTTGGTTCTTGCAAAAGCTCAAACATGTCCAATCACACACGAAATTGAACCTCATTGGTTTTTGCACATCAACCGAACATGCTTGAGCTTTTGTTTACCATAACTGATGTGTGTGTTGATTAAATCAAATGTTTGTGAATACGTTTAAATTAAATCTGTTTATCATATATTTGTAATGTGTGTCTCCAGAAATTTTGGACTAAACTCTGCAATTCTTATGGATTAGTTTTATGATCTCTTTATGAACTTTTTAAAGCGTCAAAGTTGCCCGTTGCTGTCAGTGAAGGGACAGAAAGCTCTCAGATTTCATAAATATCTTCATTTGTGTTGCAATGATTACTGAAAGTTCTACAAGTTTGGAACGAAATAAGAGTGTGTATTGATGACAATTTTCATTTTTGAGTCATCTATCGCTTTAACCTCACGATTTGGCTAAGAATAATTTCCTTATTGCATTTAGACATTGTCGCACAGTGGATGTGGCAGTGAAAGAAGACATGCTGGAGTTGCTGATACAAGGTTGGTATCTCTCATAATCAAATTAAATAATTCTAGTTACGTTCAAAGTATCAAATATACATTTCCAACATTGTATCACAATGCTGTTTTTCTCAGTGGTCAGGGGCCTGTCGGTTTCCCTGCCGACTCTCCTCCTGTCGGGCTCTCTGTCAGCTGTGGACCGCAAACAGCAACTCAACGCTGTGAAAATGAGTGTTTTTCTGCTATGCAAACTCACAGAAACACTTGAGAGTGACTCATACAGGGAGACTATCGTCACAGCGCCCAGCAAGGTACAGCTGAATGTTATTAAGTTTTTCATTAGTTTAATCTATGCCCCATGATGAGAACTAGGCAAATATGAGCTTATTGGCTGGGATCTTGTGCTCTCTTGCTATCTGATTGGTGGGTAATCTTGGCAGAGCAGTGGAGATTTGCTGCGCTGCTGTAAGGGCCCACCCATATTGATGTCAGCTGTCACTCATGATACAATTCTCCTTTAGAAATGGGCATTTGTCGCTGATTTGACAGCTTACAGTGTGTGTGTGTGTTTGAGTATGTCCCTGAGTGTGTGTAAATGTGTCAGTTAGCAGAGTCACATCTCCTAATACGACAACCAGCTGTGAATGTTTTCTTTGGTAATCTGAGGGCAACAAGTGTTGCTTCTGAGTTTGTGAATCTTATGTGTATAAAATATTAAACGTCACTGTGTTTCTTTCAGGGTCGTAAGAAGGACAAAGGTGCCGGAAAAGGTCTCCTGCAGTGGGACGGTGAGAGAGAGACAGTTCTTCAGTGTTTGACTCAACTGCTGCAGCTGGACATTCGTACTCTGTGGAGTCTGTCTCTAGTGGAGGAGGAGTTTGTCAGGTAAATGTTTTCCTCTTAAACAGTCACTCACCTTGGCTTTGTTTAATCTTTTTAAACTTTCTCTGTCTTCATTAATCTCAAATGTCGGTTTATGTAGCTGTGTGACATGCTGTTGCTATAAACTCCTGGAAAACCCCACCATAAGCCACATGAAGAGCAAGTCCACCAGAGACGCCATCATTCATGTGCTCGGAATCATGGTGAAGAAATACAACCACATGTTGGGTGGGTTTATATGCACGTCACACACCCATGAGTGGGTTTGCAATGTTGTAGATGTTGAGATGCTGAGTGTGTTGTCCTGAATATGCTCTCTCTGTCTTGTACAGGAGCATGTGTGAAGGTGATCCAGCTTCTGCAGCACTTTGAGCAGCTGGCATCTGTCTGTGCACAAGCTGTGGCCGCCTGGAGCACAGAGTATGGGGTCAAGGCCATCGTTGGAGAGGTCATGAGGTGAAATTGAAGTCTTTTTTAGTTTTCTTCTTCTGCTTGAATGGCATTCCTGGGTATATAGACTGCTTTACAGTGTGATTCGACCAGTATTTGGTTACAAATAGAAATAAGATTGATAAGTTTAGTCGATAGCAATAGTTCTCTACCTTTTTGACTCCATGACCTCAATATTGGAAAATCCTTCTATTTAACCTGATATGTGTATGTATTTCAGAGAGATCGGTCAAAAGTCGAGTGAGGAACTAGCTAGAGAAGCTTCGGGTGTGAAGGCTTTCTCCAGCTTTCTGTCTGAACTCAGTACTCTGGTACCTGAAACCATGATCCCCAACATCAGCGTTCTCCTGGCTCACCTTGAAGGAGAGGTACAGTCGGGTATTTTCTCTATTGCATCGCCTCTGTCATTGGATTTTTGCCCGGTGATGAGACCAAGGCGAATATGAGCCCACTGAGTTTGAGTCTGAGCTCTCCTGTGTTCCTATTGGCTGGTAATCTTGGCTGGGCAGTGAAGGTTTGCTGTCTTGCTGTAAGGGCCTGCCTACATTCAACAAGCCTCTTCCTCTTAAAATCCTATCCTTTGAAGATATAGGGGAGGAGAAAGAAGGGGGCTTACATTTGTTGTTTTTGTGTGCATATGAGGGTCACAGGTTGAGTCTCAGTTCTCTGGAATAATTCTGTTGGCGTTGAGCTCTCTCTTTGGTAATCTGAGGGCAACCTTTAAAGTTTTATTTATTTATTTTTTGGACCATTATTTATATTAATGCATTTAGCAGCTGCTTTTATCCAAAGCAACTTACAATTGTCGAGCATGAGCTGTTTGTCACAGAGCCAGCAATGTTTGCACAATACAATGCATCTTTTGCGTTTGTGTTTGGACAGAGTCCGAGTCTGCGAGTGGCTGTGTGTGAGGTTCTCGGGGAGGTTCTGGTCCGGGTTCTGTCTGGTGATAAGCTGGATGATTCTGCTCGTGCCAGCCGAGATCGCTTTTTGGACACACTGCAGGAGCACATCCATGATGCCCACTCGCATGTCCGAGCACGTGTGCTGCAAGTCTATGCACGAATTGTCAACAGTAAGGTGAGTGGCTTGTGGGGCTTCCCCCCCCTTCATGATAACAGAAAACAAGGTGTTTTTACTTGATATTATTCCTTTTCTTCCTCTGACAGGCCTTGCCGCTGTGCAGGTACACTGAAGTTATGGAGCTGACTGTCGGGCGTCTCGGTGACAAGTCTGTCCATGTGTGTAAGAGTGCCATCCAGCTGCTGGCTGCCTTCATTGCTCATAACCCTTACAGCTGCAAGGTATAAACATGCTCTGTTAAAACATCTGGTACTGTCAGTTCATTTAATATATATATTTTTTTGACCGGAGTAATGATGCTGAAAATTCAGCTCTGCCGTCACAGGAATTAATTTTAAAATGTATTAAAATAGAAAAGCTATTTTATTATATTTCACTACATTATTTTTTACTGTATTGATAAACAAAAAAGCTTTGAGCATGAGAGACTTCCTTAATCTTATCTCAAACTTTTGAGCACACTTAATCCAATTACAGAAATAAAAGATACCTGTGTTTGTTATTTTTGTGTTAAGTTGAGCAGTGTAGATCTAAAAAAGCCCCTGGATAAGGAGATGGCCAAATTAAAAGAGATGAGAGAGAACCAGAAAGAGCAAGTGCCTGGTATGTTGCTTTTATAATTGAATTGTTCCTTGCAGTCATTAGCTGGTCACTATTACTATCAATTTGTGTCCAGCTGTAAGATTATAGCTTTGTGTTTGTAGTTGCAGTCATCACAGCAGCTGATCTTTGGGATGCAATGAAGCCTGAGGTGGAGATGACTGTGAAAGCACAGCTTGAGCCTGGAAGTGAGGAGGAGGAGGAAGAGGAGGTGGAGAAGGATGACGACGATACTGGGGGAGAGGGTGAAAGAAGAGACCGGGACACTGCAATCCAAATTGCACAGCTTCTCCGGGAAAGTAAATACAGGTACATGTGAACTAACTAACATTCACTCATACCCTTATTTCAGCACACAGACATGCAATGTGTGATGTTTAATTGTGTGTAGGAAGGCAGTTGGTCTGTGTATGAGGGCACACTCCATGTTCCCGGAGTCATCATTCTTCTCAGATCTGGCTGACTTGAATGCAGAAAAGCTGATCAACACACTCGCAACACTTTTCAAGGGTATGTTTTCTGCTACTTTGAATGGTCTTCTAAATAACTTCCATTTTAAAGCATCATTCTGAGGAGCACGATAGTGTCAGACAGAAACTTGTGCATCGTCTCACCTCCCTAGATAAGATGACGGGGTTCCTAGTCCAACTAAAAACATGTGCATCTCTCTCCTCAGGCCCAGAGCAAGAGACACCTGAGGCTGCGACGAGTGACGCTCCACTCAGCCCACAGAAAGAGGATGGAGGTAATGAAGGGAGAGAGAGTGAACTCAAAAAGCAGGAGATGTTGGTTCAGTACTTGAAAGACACAGAGAGCTTTGCTCTACAAGTGGAAAGAGCCATTGCTGTCATTAACAACATGCTGTACTGGAAAACTACTACAGGTAATTACAATGAAGTCATTTCATAAATTACTTCATTTTTTTTTTTTTTTTCAATAATTCCTCAAATACACATCATAGCACAGAAGAAAAGATCTGTTGCTACTTCTGATTCGAGACATTTTATATAAATAAAATGTTTACTTTTCTCTGACCTGTGTCCTTGTCCCAGTTGTGCAGGAGGCGGTGCAGTTCTGTGTCACAGCATTTGAGTTTAGTGTGGCTGACTCTGTGTGTGGAGTCAGAAAGATGCTGCCTCTGGTCTGGTCCACTGATGTTACGATCAAGGACGCCATTATCCAGGCCTACAGGCGGCTGTACCTCAACCCTCATGGGGACAACACCAGGTATGCAAACGTTTTTATTTGCTCAAGGCTTGAAGAGTACAATTTAATGTACTGTAGCTCAAATGGCTTTTTGTGTTTGTCCATCAGAGCGAAGGCTCAGACTTTAGTGGACAATCTGTCAGAGCTGATGGTCGACGCTTCATTGGGGACAGTCCAGTGTCTGGAGGAGATTGTGAGTGCCTTAAGCCCCTCATTTGAGCAGTCACTCCCACACTTGATTCTTTTGACAGTTGTTGTTGGTGTTTTTTTCTTGATGCAGGTTCAGGAGTTTTTCAGCAATGAAAGTGCCCTGCAGACTTCAGTGGTACAGGTTTTGTGGGAGAGGTTCTCTGGTAAACGAGAGACTAAGGCACTTCATAGGAGAGCTGCAGTGCTACTGCTGGGTATGGCAGCACGGTGAGACCTTCAAGCTCTTTTTACTTCCTGGATGTGTTGATATTTAATGTCACAGCATAATAAAACTGTTGCCCAATGATGAGACCAAGGCGAATGTGAGCTCAGTGGGTAAGGGTCAGAGCTCTCCTGTGTTCCTGTTGGCTGGTAATCTTGGCTGGGCAGCGGAGATTTGTTGCTTTGCTGTAAGGGCCTGCCTACATTAAGTTAGTTCTTCCCCTCAAGCTCTTCTTCAGAGAAATGCAGGAGAGGGATGGGAAGGGTAATCAGTGTGTGTTTGTGTGTGTCTGGGGGGACATGGGTTGAAGCTCTGTTCTCTCTAATGTCCATTGAGCTATGAGCTGGTTCTTTAGAAATCTGAGGGCATTGTTGTCTTTGAGATGCTGCTTAAGAAATGTGGTATTTTGAGGCATGGTAAACTACTTGTCTGACTTTTTTTTTGTACGTGTTTAGTGCTGAGAGGGAGGTGGTTCTGAGTAATTTGGACACACTCTGCTCTGTCGCTCTGGGTGAGAAGGTTGCTGAAGATTATCTGCTGGCTCGAGACACACTCATCACCATCGTTAATATAACAGACTATGTGAGGGTATGTGTACTCTATATACTACCCTTGAAAAGGTTCGGAAGGGTCGCAATACTTTTTTTTGTTTTTGAAAAGTCTCTTATGATCACAGAGGAAGCTTAAATGTACAGTACAAATTAGTATTGTTAAATATTACAATTTAAAATCATGGTTTAAAGATATTTTAAAGTGTGATTTCTTCCTGTGATGGCCAAGCTAAATTTACAGAAGCAATTACTGCAGGCTTCAGTGTCACATGATTGTAATATGCTGATATGTATGTTCTTGTGTGTTAAAGCAATCCAAGGGTGTCCCCTTCAGGCTTCCAATGGACCACCATCTCTTCAGCTGTCTGTCCCAGGCCATTGCTGATGGTGTGTTCTGTTAGTTTGTTTTTTTGTGTTTGTTTACACCTCGTATTAGCTTTTGTCTTGGGTGATCTGATCATAAGAGTTGGTTAAACCTCTTGCTTTGCCACAATCACCCAATCTGTTGATGCAGGATGTAACATGGTCTCTCTCTCATTTCCCTCTTTCTCATCTGATTTCACTTTCATACATATCTTGTGTTTGGTAACGCCATTCTTCATTTGAACAGGAGTAGTCCAGTCTGACCCCCATTGGCAGACCTTCATGGAACAGGCTGTCCGTCTCATCTACTTCTTAGCAGAGTCACCTGACCAGCTATGCTCCCATCTCCTCCAACGCTCTGCTCGTCTCCTATTGGAACAAATCACCGAAGGCAGAGAGTCCACCCAAACACCACTGCAGGAAGGTGCGTCCCAGGGCTCTGAGGAACAAGGTAATGTGGACATGAGATGTAACTTTTTTTGCATAGTTTTAGAAAATGTTTAGGGTCATTAAGTTTTCAAAAGAAAATCTTGCTTGTACTTACCAATGAGGCTTTCAACTGACTTTACATTGTTACAAAAACAATCAAAGAATTCTATTTCTATTCAAACAGTTTTCACAAAAATATCAAGTAGCATAACTGTTTCAACATTGATTAGGCTAATAAGAGATTTTTCTTAAGCACCAACATTCTGAAGGTTCATGTGATGCTGAAGACTAGACTAAGGATGTTAACAATTCTGCTTTGCCATCAAATTAATGTTGCATTTTAAAATATATTAAAATTGAAAATGTATTTAAATTGTATTAAAATGTCAGAATATTACCATTTCTGAACTCAAACGTTTGTGGTCCGTAAGATTTTCTCATTCGTTTTCCAGTGAATTGTGTGAGCTTGGCCCAGGTGCTGTCACTGTGTGGAGCTGTGGCCTTCTGGCAGGTATCTCACCTTGAGAGGAGTGTCAGCTCTGAGCTACGGCGGAGGAGAGGACAAAAGGAAGAAGAGGAGAAAGAGAATGCACCTGCCAACAAAAAGGTTAACAAAGACGGGCCCCTGTTTGGTCATTACCTGTTTTCTGCACTTCACATTGAAGTGTTGATCTATTATAATGCTGCTAACTGATTTGTGCCTCTTTTGCTAGGCGGCTAATGACAGTTGTGTGGAGGAGGAGCTCGGGCTAGTTGGTGCTTCAGCTGAGGACACTGAAGCGGAGTTTATCCGCAAGATCTGTGAGACTGAATTATTAGCTGGTGAGCCCATCTAATAAAACAAATTTGACTTGATGTTTTGGCTTGGAATGCAAAAAAATCAAGTCCTCATTGTTTATAGAAGGATTTACCTGCTTGACAAAGCACTAAAGCACTGATCCATGTTGCACTTTGCAGAAGGGAACATGTTGAGTGCATTTCTGCCTCTGCTGGTGAAAGTTTGCAGTTCTCCAGGCAAATATTCCCACCCTCAACTCACCACTGCTGCCTGCCTGGCTCTGTCACAGTATATGATGATCAGGTATTTATATTATATTTTACACTAAAATGTAAACGTTTGTCAATTTTTGAAATGGCTAAAAAAAAAAAGCAGCATTAATACATTTATTTTAAGAATTCCTTGAATTGAAGCTTCAAAATAACAGCATTTATTGGAAATAAAAATCTTTTGTAACATTGTCTTTACTGCCAACATTTTTGAACTTGTTATATTGTATAATATTTGCTGCTTCAGTCAACCAATTTTAATCTGTCTTTCTCTAGTCCTCCTGTTTGTAAAGACAATATCAGGCTGCTGTTCACGGTGCTGGAGAAATCCCCACTTCCTGTTGTTAGAGCCAACACAATTGTTGCTCTTGGTGACCTAACAGTCCGCTTTCCCAACATCCTGGAACCCTGGACGCCCAACCTTTATGCCAGGTAGTTCCGAGCCAAAAGGTCTTTCATTAATTTCTGTCTGATAAACAACTACTGGTTTTGGGATATTTTGTATAGTTGTTGTTCCGGAAAGAAATCGTTCTTTCCACCTTACTAAACGTATTACTTTGTTTAAATTAGTAAAGTGCCCTATATTGAAATGAATCAGAACTTTCAAACGGTGGCAGAGTTGTAATTTCACAATTTGGTTTGCAGAGGGCTAAGTTGAATTTAGAGATCCCCCTGATGTATTGGCCAATGATCAGTATAGAACAAAGGCTTTCAAAGTCTGTCCATTTTATCACAATTCAAACAATGGTGTTTTGACTCTTAAATGTGGCATGACCGATCACTGTAGTGCTTCTGTTCAAGCGGCAGTGCAGAACATGAGTTATCTCTTCCACTCTAATACAATTTATAGCACAAAAAACATACATGAAGATATGTTGAAAGATACAGTACAACTTACTGAAATGAACCATGTCTCATGTCGTCGCCTAATCAGTGTTTCAACTGGAAACACATCAGTAAAACAGCTTGTGAGCCATGGTGTCAATTCATTAGTTCGCTTAAACACTAGAGAGGAGCTTATATGTATGCTTGAATAAATTTGTTACGAAGAAGTATTTATGAAAAATACCATATGAGTTGAATATAATTGCTCGGTTTACTTTAACGTCTAACATTATAAAGCATTGGCAAATATCATTCTGAATAATCAGCTATCAGAGTATTTAGTATCGGTGCTATAGTTGAAATGTTTATTACGATGGTGATCAGTATTGTAACTGGTTTGTCTTAAGGTTGAGTGATGAGAACTCATCTGTGCGTCTGACCGCCATCATGGTGTTGACGCAGCTGGTGCTTAAGGATGTGATGAAGGTCAAAGGTCAGGTTAGTGAGGTGGCAGTGCTGCTGCTAGACCCTGAGTCGCACATTGCCAGCCTCGCTCTCAACTTCTTCAACGAGCTCTCTGCAAAGGTAGCATTTCCGTTGCAGCTCTGCTGTCTCTCATATCCCCCTCATAACTCCGAAAACGAGAAGTCCCAATTATAATACTCTGCTTATATCTTCAGGACAACGCCATTTACAACCTGCTTCCAGACATCATCAGCCGATTATCTGATCCTGAGCGTGGAATGAAGGAGGAGGATTTCAACACCATCATGAAGTGAGATATTGTTAATGCTGCTATGGCAGTTTCATTTATTCTACATGACAAATCACTTTGATTTATCCTTCTCTCTCTCAGACAACTCTTTTCCTACATCACTAAAGAGAGACAGACAGAGAGTTTAGTGGAGAAGCTCTGCCAACGATTCAGAACTGCAAAGTGAGTATCGGACACAATGTGCAATTCGTCTATCTGCCTAACCTTAATAGAGCAGCATTTGTGTTGTAAGATTGTGCTGCTTCATGACATGGTCATCTGTCCTGTTCTGTCTGCAGGACCGAGCGTCAGTGGGCAGATCTGGCCGTGTCTCTTTCCCTGTTGTCTGTGTGCGAGCGAGGTTTCAAGAAGCTGCAGGAGTGCTGGGACTGTTACAGTGATAAACTCACCGAGTCTGGAGTCTATCAGCCTCTCCTGTCCATTGCGGCAAAGCTCCGTAGAAGAGCAAAACCACAGTTTAAGGTACTACAATTGCAAATGTGTGGTGGGAAGGGTATCCGCACAGGGCATTTATCATGACCGGTTGCTGTTTGTTCTAGTATGCTGAAAGTAGCTGTTTGTTTAGGCACAGGTTGAAGACTATGAGAAGCGTTTGACGGCTGTTCACACTAAAGGGCTGGAGAATGTGGAGAGCGAGGAGAGAGAACAGCAGACAGGAGACGCACAGAGCCAAAACTTGCATACGCCACAGCCACTGAAGAGTGTGCGCAAATCCACACGAGGTGAAGGTTCAAGCTGAATAGTTCATGAATTAGCATGTACTGTCTGTCATATTTACATCCGGTTATTCTTTGTTATAGATTTGAAAAATAGATTTGTTTGGCTTTACAAGTGAGACTATAGTAGTATTTGTAGATGGTCATTTCTACTAATCCAAAGAGATTTGGTGTCTGTTTTCACGGAGCTGAACTATGATAAAATGAATCTCATTGTGCATCTCCCTCTCCTTCAGGCCGTGGTAAACCAAAATTGGATGACAGTGATCTTGTAACCCCAAGAATATCTCGTTCTCGTCCCAAACCTGCCATCACTTTCACCAGTGATGAAGAGGAAGAGGGTCAGTTACTTTCATATTTTTATCTCTTGAATTGTTTTGCAGAGCTCTTATTAATTCTGATTTTTTTTTTGGCAGATGCTGTCATGGCTGAGAGTGAGACTCCTAAAGTGACGACACCCATCGCCCGCACACGACGCACTCGTCTCAGACACTGAGCATGCTTTTTTTTTTTTAAATACTATTTCATCTTATTTTAAACATTATGTCTGTGACTTTTAAATGTTTAGTATTTTAGTTGTCTCCAGTATGCTATAATCTCTGGATTTTTTTTATTTTTTTTAATTAAAAGTTTTTAAAACACAAAAATAGCTCTGAATGTTTGCTGTTGCATATTGTCTTTTTTATGTAAATGCTTTTAAAATGTTATTTTTCACACCTGTTGAAGGGTTGCACTAACTAGTTCATAAATTAGCATGTAGTCTGTCACATTTACATCCAGTTTTTCTTTGTTTTAAGGCTTTACAAGTGGGACTTTAGTTTTGTAGGCGGTCATTTCTACTAATCTGAAGAGATTTAGTGTCTGTTTTCACGGAGCTGAACTATGTCTGGACAGCTTTTCTTGGTTCTCCAATGCTTCCATTTGTCTTTTCTAGTTTTATAGGACGCACTTTCATTTTTAAGTTTGTTGCAAAGAACGGTAAAAACTTTAAAGGAAACTAAAATAAGATAATGGACCGTGTAAAAGTTCCAGCTGTTTGAGTAATGTCGGGTGGTAGAAACGACCTCAAAGCGCTAATTTTGTAAAGTCGAGTCCACAGTTAAAGGCTCATAATGAGTTTGTTTGTGCTTCGCAAAACCCTTTTTATACGCTGTCTGAAATACGCCAACAACAATGAAACGTATGAGCGAGGTTATTGGCGACAAATGTGCAGATTCAAAACATCTGTACCAAAAAACTTCTGCGATTATGAGAGCATGAGACGGGATTACAACATACAAATTCCTCTGCAGTTTAACTTTGCAAAAGATGTGCTCGAGCAGTGGGAAACAAAAGAAAAGGTAATTTAAGAAGTGTATTAATTCTGCTTCTGGCGTTTTTATTTGAAGCGGGATATTTTTTAATAATATTAAAGAAATTGTGTAGTACTAAACATTTCAGGACATTGAAAATACACGAGAGAGAGAAAAAAAGACAGACCAAATTCGAAGTTGTCGAGGAAACCTGTTTGTTTTGTCATTCCGTCATGCGGTACTTTTTGAATTTGCTAGCGTGTAAATTATTCAAATGAATAAAGTGGAAATAAGGACTTAATTGAGATTACGATTTAATGAGTGTCTGCTTTCTGTCTTTTAAAATTGTTATAAAATGTATGGTGGGACTAAAAGTGAAATACCACAAAACATGACTAAAGTCATCAGGTCAGTTACTAATAATAATTGAAGCTCTAAGTTGTATTTTTTTCACTCCAAAATGGTCAGTTATGGAGCTTGGTTTTATTAGTTCGTTTAAAAACAAAATTTCATAATTTACTAAACCTCCAGTTGTTCCACATTAATTGATTTAACTAACACAAAAGGAGCTATTAGCAGGTAATTAAGTAGGAATTATAATTTTGTGGGTTTTTGTTTTTTGGTGACTAGTGCAACAGAAACTCATGCACATAGAGATATATAATGTAACAATGTCTGTGGTGACTTAAAGCAGTAGTTAACTTTAAAAAAAAAAAAAAAAAACTTATTCTGATAATTTACTCACCCCCATGTCTTCCAAGATGTCCATGTCTTTCTTTCTTTCTAATAGAAATTTTGAAAAGGTTTTTGATCAGAAACTCGTGCACATAGAGATATATAATGTAACAATGTCTGTGGTGACTTAAAGCAGTAGTTAACTTAAAAAAAAAAAAAAAAAAAAACTTATTCTGATAATTTACTCACCCCCATGTCATCCAAGATGTCCATGTCTTTCTTTCTTTCGAATAGAAATTTTGAAATGGTTTTTGATGAAAACATTCCAGGATTTTCTCCATAAAATGGACTTCATTGCGAACCAAACAGTTCATGGTCCAAATGAGAGTTTCAGTGCAGCTTTAAAGGGGGGATTGACTGCTTTTTTTCTTTGCATGATTGTTTTATGGGGTGCAATATAACATGTATTCGTGGTTTTTCTTTTTTTTTAAATCTTATTTTTCATAAACTTCACCTTTATTGTAGCCGCGCTCTCCTCTGTCCTCGAACGAGCGGTTGACTTCCTGATTCTATGAAACCACTTCCTCAGAAACAGGCAGTGGGCTCAGATTGGTTAGTTTGGGCTGGTGTGTGGTGATTGACATTACCTTCACGGGCGAAACGTGCCTGCGCTCCGGTCCATTCATGTCGTCGATACTACAGTATCAGTTTGATGCAGAATCAGACCGAGAAAGTCATGAAGCATATATACATGAAAAATACATTTACAACATACTTATACAAAATTCAGGTCCATAATGTTTGTACGCGTTTGTCGTAGACACAAAATAGCATAACTAGTAGCCTAGTGGTGGCTATAAAGTATGGAAGCTTGTTTCCGCCATTGAAAAAAAAATATAATAAAGAATTGTGACTTTTTATCTTACAATTCTGACTTTTTTTCTCACAATTCTGACTTTTTTTTCTCACAATTGCGAGTTTATATCTCACAATTCTGACTTTATTTCTCAGAATTGCGTGATATAAAGTCGCAATTGCGAGTTATAAAGTCAGAATTGCGAGATATAAAGTCAGAATTGCGAGATATAAAGTCAGAATTGCGTGATATAAAGTCAGAATTGTGAGATATAAAGTCGCAATTCTGAGAAAAAAAGACCGAAGTGTGACTTTTTTTCTCACAATTGCGAGTTTACATCTCGCAATTCTGACTTTATAACACATAATTGCGAGTTTATATGTCGAAATTCTGACATCTTTTCTCAGAATTGTGAGATATAAACTCGCAATTGCGACTTATTAGGCCAATTCTTTTTCCCCCATCAGAAGAGTTTAAATCTCACAATTCTGACTTTATATCTCGCAATTCTGACTTTAAAACTCGCAATTGCGACTTTATATCACGCAATTCTGACTTTATAACTCACATTGCGACTTTATATCACGCAATTCTGACTTTATGTCTCGCAATTCTGACATTATAACTCGCAATTGCGACTTTATATCACGCAATTCTGACTTTTTATCTCGCAATTGCGACTTTATATCATGCAATTCTGACTTTATATCTCGCAATTCTGACTTTATAACTCGCAATTGCGACTTTATATCACGCAATTCGGACTTTTTATCTTGCAATTGTGAGAAAAAAAGTCAGAATTGTGAGATAAAAAGTCGCAATTATTTATCTTATTTTTTTATTCAGTGGCGGAAACAAGCTTCCATAATAAAGCCAGCGCTGGCATTTGAAAAAAAAAATAAAACACAAGGCTCCGTCTGGAATTATACGTACTACATTTAAAATGATTAAGTCCCAACAACTGCTGCCTCTGGTTTTAAAGTTGGAACTGCTTCATGTTTTAGTAACAGTTTCTTGTTGAATCTGGCATTGAATTCATGGAGATTCTGGAAGCTGTCTTCCATAAAATGCGCAGCACAGAGAGCTAGATTACGATCGTCATTTTCAGGAACATAATCAAAGATAAATTGTATCCATTATTGACGAAGTACAGCATCCGTGGGAAGCTTGAACACAGAAGACCTGACATCTGCGTGAACAACACACTTGACCAGCTGCAGTAATATGCGCATGCCCTTTTTTGCATTTTCCGGAGGGAGGGGTTGATGCAAATGTGTGGGTTAGTGACGTCTAAAACCCAGCTGTAGTCCCAATCGAGTCGTTTTTGTAGGCAATGTACTTCCTGATTTTTAAAAGACGATTGCTGTGTCCGAAATCTCCACTCAAAGCACTACTCCCTACCCCCTATGTTGGGGGTATAGAGCAGAGCACTATATAGTGAGCTCACCAGCATAATAGAAACACCACTTTCGGACACTACTCGATCGTCTCTCGGCGCCGTTGATTACATCATCTGTCAGCTGGTGCCGAGCCGCCTCTGGGCTAAATAGATTTTTAAAAATAAATACATAACATTTTATTGAGCTTATTTCTCCAAAATTTGAAAACTAAAAGTGATTTCTGGCTGTTTTTGTTATAATGAGCTACTCCACACATGATTAACGTATTTTTACGATCAGTGCAATGCATGATGGTATGTAGGGCTTAGGTTAGTGACCATCGGTTGTACACTACTTTTCAAAATGCATTCTGGGATATATTGAGTGGACTATATAGGGTATAATAATCATCACTATACATTCGGACAGCACTACAAAATGGCGAGCTCACTATATAGTCCACTATATAGTGAGTAATGGGTGATTTCGGACACAGCAGATATCTCTGCTTACACTGAACTTTCAGCGCTGCAACTTTGCAGATACTGTTCATGCACCAACAGCAACATTACACACTATTTAAAATGAAAAAAGTGAAATCGCAATCCCCCTTTAAATGAGCAATCGTTTCGCTTGATAAGACCCTTATTCATCGTCTGAAATTGTTTAAAGCCCTTTGAAGCTGCACTGGAACTCTTGTTTGGACCTTGAACCGTTTGGTTCCCATTGAAGTCCATTATATGGATATCTTGGATGACATGGGGGTGAGTAAATTATCAGCAAAAGTTTTTTTTAAAAGTGAACTAATCCTTTAATAAAAAAATACTGTATAGTATTATCCAAGCTTAATTTTAATGTCTTTTAATTTGTAAAAACTAAAAATGTACAATGCAGATGCTTGTGAGAAAGTTTGATGTACTGTTGCTGTATATTACAGAACGGACAGAGGTCGTCTCTTCCAGCTCTGTGGTGGGTGAATGACAGCGGAGAAGAGGTCAGATGGAGTTTTGAGGAGTTGGGCTTCCACTCAAGAAAACTTGCAAATGTTCTGCATCAGGTGTGCAGTTTGGAAAGAGGGGATCGTGTGTTCCTCATTTTACCCCGAGTCCCTGAGTGGTGGCTGGTTAATGTAGCATGTCTCAGAACAGGTACAGTCTTACAGACCTGCTGAAATAGATCGTTGTTGGGGTTAAACTGTAATCTACTTTTATTGCTTCACACTGCTGGGGAAATATGCTGGTTTGGACCAGCTTAAAGTTGAATTGTGTCATTTTAATATGGTTAAAATAAAATAAAAACATATCCACTAATGGATAAGCTGCAGACATTTAAATTCCTCACTATTTTGCCTAAAATAAATGTTGAACATGTTTTTCTAAATGCTGAAGTTAAATGTAGCCATCAGAATATTGTAATATAGGGTTAATTCAGGATAACTAAAACATTTTTTATTTTATTTTTAAAAAATGTCCCAATTTACCCTACAGTACTATGAGTAGGCAGTTCACTACTTAACCTCTTCTCGCTTGTCCTTTAAACACCTTTCATCCTTACCCCATTTCCTCACACAGGTACGGTTCTGATCCCCGGCACCTCTCAGCTCACGGCTCGAGATATCCGCCACCGGCTGCAGTCGTCTGGGGCCAAGTGTGTAATCACAGATGAAACTTTGGCCCCACTCTTGGACACAGTAGCCTCAGAATGCCCTTCCATCTCCACCAAGCTTCTGCTATCCCGCAGGGCCATGCATGGCTGGGGCAACCTGACAGAACTCATGGGGTCAGTGGAGAACAAGGCATATGAATGTACAGGGGACACTTTAAATTAGTGAAGAAATGGCTGAGTGCATACATTAAACGGGTGAAAAATTATAAAGTAGTGAGACCTTTATAGAGACATTTTTAATGTTATTACCAGATGTTTTGTTTGCGTTGTAGAAGAGTGTCAGATGATCATGTTTGCGTGGACACCAGGAGTGAGGAGGCCATGACTATCTTCTTCACTAGTGGCACAACCGGCTCTCCAAAAATGACCCAACAAAGCCACTGTAGTTACGGTCTTGGACTCACGGTGAACGGCAGGTTTGTGACATCATTCCAAGGGTCAGTGGGCTGAATTTATGACTGATCAGCACTGCATTGAGAAGTTAAAAAAAACATATACAGTAGCTAAGGATACATTTCAAGTTTATATATATATATATATATATATATATATATATATATTATAATTGTACACTACTGTTCCAAAGTTTTGTGTCAGATTCTTTTGCCCTGAAAGCATTTATTTTGCAAGAACAACATTAAATTGATAACTTAAAAAGTGACTTTAAAGCTACACTGTTTGATTTTTACCCCCATCTAGTGGTGAAAAGGTATATGAACATCCAGGGAATATCGTTTTAACTCCTACGGTGGCCAATGTAGTCCAAGATTAACATGGCTTCCAGTTCGACCTCGTCCATGAGTGTTAACTCAAACGTAAACGTGAAAGGCGAAGCTTGAATTAATGGGTATGTCCCTCTTTGGCTAATGTACTTTCAAGATGGAGGGGCAACATGGCGACAGACATTAGAACCCCTTAACCGTATGTATTTTCAGCGGCATATTATACACTCATGAGAATACTTTATTACTCGAACGAAGTAAATATACATTAATAAGCACATATATTTTTGAAAGAACTAAGTGTTTTAGCTAAGAATAAACTAAAAGAGTTACACAGTGTAGCTTTAAAGACATTTATAAAGTTAAAAAAAAAGGTTTATATTAATTAAATGTTGTTCTTTTGAACTTTCTGTTTACCAAAGAATCTTGACAAAATGCATTTTGAATATTAAGCAGCAGAACTGTTTTCAACATTGATATTAATTAAAAATTGTTAATTCAGCATCAAATCAAATTTGAACAGAAGTGTATAATGAAATCTAAATGTATATAAATTGTGTGAATTCTGCAGGTATTGGCTGGATCTGACTGAGCAGGATGTGTTTTGGAACACGTCAGACACGGGTTGGGCCAAGTCGGCGTGGAGCAGCGTGTTTGCTCCGTGGATCCAGGGAGCATGTGTGTTTGTTCACCACATGCCACGCTTTGAGACAAGTACAGTTCTCAAGGTACAGGAAGATCACAGGTCCATTCTTGACAAGAATGTTCTGCTTGGAAGTTAAGGATCAAAAGGATCAATCGTGTTGTATGAAAATGTTTTATGGAAAACAAAATCACAACACTTAATCCTACTTTAAAGAGACATTGCAAATAGACAGTAGCTTTGGAGTTGGTAAGAATTTCTTCTGCTCACCAAGACTGCATTTATTTGATCAAAAACACAGTAAAATGTAATATTGTGAAATATTATTTGAATTTTAAATAACAATTTGAATATATTTTAATATATAAGTATATAATTTACTTTGATTAATAGAAAGTTCAAAAGAACATAATTTATTTAAATTGGAATCTTTTGTAATGCTATAAATCCTTGCTAAATAAAAGTATGAATTTCTTAGTGACCTTTGAACAGTAGCGCATTTATTATTTATTGACTTATTTTACTAGAACACATTCAATGAAAGCTTTCTGGTAACACTCATGTTTTCTCCTAACAGACTTTGAGCAGCTATCCCATCACCACCTTCTGCACGGCACCAACAGCCTATCGAATGCTTGTACAGGACGACATATCCAGGTACTGACCGTCCTATGATATATTTGAATTCAAACGAATTATCTAAAGTTACAAGTTCTTTATAGACTTCATTTGTTGGTTTTATGATTGCGTTTGTATATAGTGTCTGTAAAAGTTAATTTTGTTGAATTGAATAGCATATAAGTTGCAAAATGTTTAACTGACCTGGCTAGTAAATGACTGAGGCCTTATCCCGGACTTGGAATCCAGATGAATATGTCTGGTCCAGGTGTAATCCTCATCTTTGCCTGTGGTTTCTGGCAGGTATAAGTTCCCTGCTCTTGAGCACTGTCTGTGTGCAGGAGAGCCCATTAACCCAGAGGTGATGTGGAAATGGAAAGAACTCACTGGACTGGACATCTATGAAGGATATGGACAGACTGAGACTGTAAGGATCAATATAGACAGGGCTGAAAATGGGTCCTGCATCTGTTTTCATCCATATTATATAGTCATTGATTCATTAACAAAATTCATAATGAACAGAACGAGAGTAAAGTAAATCTAACCTTAGCCTTGTGTGCTGTCACACACAATATAGTCATTCCTCTGTTTTTTCTCCCAGGTTTTAATAGCTGGCACATTCAAAGGCATGAAGATCAAACCAGGATCTTTTGGAAAGGCTTCTCCAGGATATGATGTTCAGGTGCAGTGACAAGTCTGTCCAGGGTTTAAACTGGGAATAATAGTGGTTAAGTTGTATACTTACTGGCTTCATATTCAATTTACTATGAAATCAAAATGGACCATTCCTATTTTTTTTATGGAATATTACATTATTGATGTTACATTAAAATAACTTTCCCTACCTCTTGCAGCGCCTCTTCTCTTCTCTGAGATGTTTACTGGTGTGAGGTCGGGGCAACCTGTCACTCACATGACATCACAGCAATTACAAATCACAACCATCAAATCTATTCCTGATGGACAAAATCAAGCCCTGCCCTACTTTTTTTTGTTTGAGAAGCCGTTTCACTCAAATATACATCATAAAAGTGATGAAAAGACTTGTTTCATGCTGACTTTAAAGAGGATCTATTATGCTTTTTTTTTACTTTTTACAACTCTTTAGTGTGTAATTTTGCGGTTTGGACGCAAACAACTGAGATAACAGGTGTTTTTTTTTTTAAACAGGAGCTTTTCACTGATTTTCTGTGAGGTGTTTTAGTAATTGTGGACTGCTTTGGTTTAAGGTGCTAGATGAAGATGGTTCTGTTGTGCCACAAGGACAAGAGGGAGACCTCAGCATCAGAGTGAAACCAGACAGACCCTTCTCTCTTTTTACAGAGTATACGGTACGTTTTCATTTTCTCAGCTCTGTACTACTAACAATAAAGCTGTTGAGCTGGAGTTGATTGATCTAAATTCATCCTGTAGGGGGAGCCGGAGCGCACGGCCGAATGTTTCCGTGGTGATTTCTACCTGACGGGTGACAGGGGAATGATGGATGAAGAAGGATACCTGTGGTTCATTGGCAGAGCTGATGATGTCATCCTGTCCGCAGGGTATGAATTCTGCTTTGGTTATGATGATGATGATGATGTCAGGTTTTGTAATCTGACATCTATGGAGTGTGCGTGTTTTAGGTACCGCATTGGTCCGTTTGAGGTGGAAAACGCTCTGATAGAGCATCCAGCTGTAGCAGAATCTGCTGTGGTCAGCAGCCCTGATCCGGTTCGTGGAGAGGTAGTGCAATGCATTCTGGGATTTCCTTCTCAGTAAAGGGTACATGCAGTGTGACCTTAGAATTGGACAAAAATGTACAAAACTTTAAAAAATGCTGTCTAAGTAGGCAGCTCAATTAATCTTCTATTTAGTTTAAGTAAAATTGTAACCATAATTTTTACACGCATGGAATACAACATGTAAATTGCATTGACTTCATGTTTCAGGTGGTGAAGGCTTTTGTAGTGCTGACAGCAGATTTTAAATTTAGGGACCATAAGGAACTGATCCAGGAACTGCAAACTCATGTGAAGACTGTCACTGCTCCTTATAAATATCCACGCAAGGTAACTTACAAATAGAGCTAATTTAATTCTTTCAATTTAGTCAATTTTAAAGGTATATTTTGTTCCAACATTCAAATGTTTAAACCTTTTTTTTTTTTTTTTGTCAGATTGAGTTTGTGGATCATCTGCCCAAGACAATAAGCGGGAAAATAAGACGAGTGGAGTTAAGAAAAAAGGAATGGGGACAGGAAACTAAAAGCTAAAACTGGATATGAGAAAACAGGTTTCTGTTCAAATCGCATTCCTAACTTTATGTCAGATAGTTCAGTCTCATAAATTGATCTATAAACCCGTAGTCCTTCGGCACGCCTGCAGATAGCAGCATTTCATTACAATCAAGTTGCAAAACTCATTTCTAATTTCATGCCAAATACAATTTAATAGGTTTTAATGATTCTACCTCACGTTGAAGTAACAAAAAATGTATAAGCTTTGCCATTCAAAAATATATCTTTTGTTATTTTAATCTTAAATTGTAGACTATATTCTGCATATGCAAAAATGTATATGTTTTGCATAATAGTAAGCAACGCATTTATATAATTAAAAGCCCCTTTTGAATGAATAAATAAAATAGTTTTTGGGTGACTTTGTTTGATAAACCATGTTTCTTCCAAACACAGAGCGCGCCTTTATTCCTCAATATTAGTCCATGATGTCATGTGATTGATGACCGATGACAGACACAAATCTGATCTTTGCTGAATGATAAGACTATTTTACGGTTATGAAGATTTCTGAATTTGATTACATTTTACCCTACAGAGGAATGCAGTGACTTATCATATGACAACTCTGTTGGTAAACTAGTTTTGACCACAGCATCACTGCTACAGCAGACAGATGACTTTAGCTTTTCAATAAATAAATAAATAAAATAACACCCACAATTTATGAAAAATATTTTCAACATTTTTCAAGCTGCTCAAACCTAAACTAGCCGAGCTGTGAATTGCCCACACTGGTTATTCAAAGAGCACAGAGTGAGAAATGTGATGGCGCAGCAGTAAAGACACACAGGTGCTTGTGTAATTGACCTGTTAATGGGGCTTATGCTTATCAGGTGGAAAAACAGAGCCATAGATTTTATTACTGAAATATCAAGCCAAAATAACCAGAAATCATGCCTGGTGTATGTCATTAAATCTGACTTTGGATGTTTGTTTTGACAGCCTGAAGGATGTCGTACGTGTATCTCAGAGCATTTGCAGATGAATCTGTCGGATTTGGTTTGCAGCAACTGATTTGAATTGCTCAAACTGCAAACTCGATGTCAAAACCTGTGAGCCGCGTAGGCCTACCTGTCCTTACAAAACAAAAAGTACTGTGGCTGTACCTTCAATGGTACCAGATGGTAATATGTATATGTTGGTATGCAGTGGTTTGATACAGGTTTGAGAACTCTAATGAAGGGGAAAAAATGTGTGTGTGTGTGTGTGTGTGTATATATAAATATATATATATATATGAATTACATGTATAGGGTTAGGTTTAAGATTAATTGCATGTAATTATGCATAATTTGTTGTTATTAGTAGGCCTAACTGCTACATGTAATGACAAAGGCACTGTAAAATAAAGTGTTATCATTTGGATAGAAAACTTGGACTTCAGAATGTCCAATTTGGTCTGTCATTATCATTTTTAGTTGTCTTAGTTAGAATTTAAATTCAGCTATATAGGCCTGTGGTCAAAGACTATTGGAAAACTAGTCACCGTTTTAATCCTCTTTTTGCCACCAGTCCTGCGGTGTGACAAGTTATTTGTCAAAACTAGAAATACTCCATAAAGTGTCTAATTTGAGGTCATATTGACTTTTAACGAATTAGCAATGCTGTTTAAAATAGTTTTAGACGGAGTACAGCATATTACAAAGTCAACGTGGTCAAGCATTTCATGTCGACTACACGTTTAGGCCTACTTCAGAGAAAGTTACCATGGTAATATTACCATTAATACTATTATAGTTATATATATAACTAGAGAAAATGGTAGTAACCTACTTGTAGTCAGTCAGCGTCGAGCCAGCGTTTTTGTACATTCTGAGTTGCTATCAGAGTCAGCTGCACGCGCCGATGATGCCCAGGAAAGCTGTTTAGGTAGAAAGAAGCGCACTACTGGTTTTGATTAAAAGAGGGTTTTAGGGCATTAACTTGAGCGTTGTCAGGGAAAACAGCAGTGAGGTGCGCACGGGTCACCGACTCGGATCTTTATGGATTATTATTTTTCTCTGCATCAACAACTGCAAATCACGTGAGATGAATGTGCAATGACAGTGTCCCGACACCGAACGGTCTCACGCAGTTCTCGAGGAACGGACACGCGCTCACACACCTTCATGTAATCTAGCGCTTCATCGTATTTTTTTTTTTACTGTTTTTTTTTTTCTTTCTTTTTATTTTGCTTTTTGGTTTGGGTTATTTCCCAGCAATGGCTTGGCCGTGTATCAGCAGAGTCTGTTGCTTGGCTCGCTTCTGGAACCAGTTCGATAAATCGGATTTGTCGGTTCCGCTAACGATTCAGAACTACTCGGACATCGCGGAGCATGAGGTGCGATCTGTCACCAAACTCGTTTCCACGGAGCAGGCACCGAGGGTCGACTTCGTTACGCCGGATCACGCTGCTGGAGTCCGGCGGCCTCAGCGGGGACGGACCGAACCGAGTTATAAACCCCGCGAGGACTACCATCCCTCGGGTGTGCCTTTCCCGAGCATCACCCAGTATAAACAGGATTACAAACCCTGGCCCATCCCGAAGAAGGATAACTTTCCCTGGATTAGTAACGGAGGGAAAGGCGGCACTTTGACGGACAGCCCGGTGAACGGGTACCCTGACGGGGCGGAGAGACAGGAGCGTGGCGGCCGCCAGAGAGCAGGAGATCAGATCAGCTCATACAGGTACTGATGTTCCTGCTGTTCTTCAGCACATCTCAGTCACTGCAACACACTCTCACTACTCAACAGAATAGTTATTATCAGAATCATGGGTAAATAGGTTTTACTGATCCAGCAAAGATTGGTATGGGAGTTTATTTTAGTAAGTATACACATTACATAGGCTAGATAAAAAATTCCATAATAATATTTTTATTTTATTTAGCCTAGCTAGATGTACTGAGTAAAAATAAATCTAACGACATTTTTTTTTCTCTATTTTGTATGCACCAAATACTCCTTTTAAGTATAATAATAATAATAACACACTCATATTTATTTTGTATGACAGATAAAATGTGGTGTCTCTGAGATATGTCCACTATAATGTTCAAAAATCAATCGATGGGGAATACATTTGATAGCTTTCAAAGTGCCCTTTCTTTGAAGATAGTTTGCTGTGGTGCTGTAACGGGACATGGTTGTGCATTGCAGTGATTTTCAGATAGTGTGACCACTGTCATGCATATTTCATCTGATGGCTCATTAAAGACCATAATGACACTAAAATAATCACATAAAACAGTTATTTAATTAGAACACAATGAATTATGAACAGTCCTCTCTGTGTTCATCAGCCTTTGGTTTCTAAAGGAAGTGTGATCATATAAAACCTACACTTCCAACATTATTGACCCGAACATTTCATAGATTCTCTAACTTTAGTTTCACTTCTAAATTCCTGAACAGGAATGTAGAGTACGGATAGTGAGCATCATTTTTCATACAGGTTATGCTAAAGTAAATCTATGGTGGGGAAAGTTGCTTTTAAAAAGTAATGCATTAAAGTATTGCATTACTCCCTAAAAAAGTAACTAATTGCATGTCTGAGTTACTTATTATGTTAGTAATTTGTTGTTACTTTTTTCTCATCTGGACTAGGCTTGCTTGTTTTTTTTAATACAAAAAAGTTCTATTTTTGGCTAATTTAATGGCGCTTTCACACCAAAAGTGAAATAAATAAGCCTCAGATTGAAGGAAATGCAAATTCACGCCAGTAGAAAGCGCAGGTCAAATAAACATTTCAGCTGCGCCACCATTCTCGGACGCAGGAGAATAAAGTTTAAAACCCTTCAGCCAAAAAAAGAAAAGAAAAAGATATTCAGACATTTAGTTGTAAATGTAATAATAATGCGTTACTTAAAGGAGTAGTTCAGTTTTAAAAAAACGTTTGCTGATTAATTTACTCACCCCCATGCTATCCAAGATGTCCATGCCTTTCTTTCTTCAGTCGAAAAGAAATTAAGGTTTTTGATGAAAACATTCCAGGATTTTCTATCTATAATGGACTTCATTGGGAACCAAACGCTTCAAGGTCCAAATGAGAGTTTCATTGCAGCTTCAAATGGCTTTAAACGATTCCAGATGATGAATAAGGGTCTTAACTAGGTCCCTTTGAATCATGACTCGAAAAAAGATTTGTTTATTTTGTTGAACGAGTTTGAACAGGAGAGTCACGAACGCTCATCACAGAACAGAGCAATGAGAGCATTTGTGCTTATAAAACTTAAAACTTTTTTTATTTATTTTTTAAATGAGCGATCGTTTCGCTAGATAAGATCCTTATTCATCGTCTGGTGCCGTTTAAAGCCCTTTGAAGCTGCAATGAAACTCTCATTTGGACCTTGAACCATTTGGTTCCCATTGAAGTCCATTTTATGGAAAAAATCCTGGAATTTTTTTAAAAGTGAACTACTCCTTTAACTAGTTACTGAGAAAAGTAATCTGATAACATAAATTGCGTTACTTGTAATGCGCTACTCCCAACACTGACGTTGGGCACCTGTTGCTCTCATTTTGCAGCCTGACTTTAACTCAGCCCGACATCTGCTGCTCTTCACTGCAGATCCTCAGGGCTCCTCTCTGTTTTTGCCTGTCTGTCTTTTTCTGTCCCTGTCTGATACATTTAATCTTTCTCTGGAATCAGACAGGAGCACCAGCCCTGGTCTGGAGCCCGGCCGCCAAAGCCTGGCCACAAACGGCCCACTTTCCTGGGTACAGGTGCTGACAAGCCCCCGCCGGAGACCAGCTACCAGGCCGCCTTCAGCACGGACACACACAGACACACGGACGGGGTACAGGAGACCAGCACACGCGGCCTGTCAGAGAGAGCACACACACACAGGACAGAGATCAGCATGAAACCAGAGGTGAGTGTGAGGACGGATCAGAGGAGACGTGGGGAGAAGAGGAGGAGTTTAAATCTGACAGCCGCTGATGTGACAGAAACTTTCAAACCATACTCAGCTGAATGAGCATGAACTGCTTCCACTGTGATATAATCAGCAGCAGATCAATGTGTGAAACCAAGTTCAAATATATATATATATATATATTCTTTATGTTTACAGGCAAATCATTAAGAACAAGTTCTTATTTACAATGGCAGCCTAACAAGTTGAATAACCACTTAATAATATATATATATATATATATAGATTTATATATATATAATTTATTTAAAGAAATTAATAATTCAGCAAGTACATATTAAATCGATAACAAGTGACAATATAGATTTAAATTACTAACAAACAAAACTTTTAATAAATGTTGGTTTGAACTTTCTGTTTATCAAAGAATCCTGGATAAAAATATCAGTATTTATCACAAAATAAAAATATATATAAAAATATTTATCACAAAAATATGAAGAAGCACAATGTTATCAACACTGATAACACGAAATTTTTCTTGAGCACCAAATAAGCATATTAGAATGTATCATGTGACACTGAAGACTGGAGCAATGATGCTGAAAATTCAGCTTTGCATCACAGGATCAAATTAAATGGAAGTAAACAGGTATTGGGATGGTTTTAGCAGAAATATGCAAATGTTATAGTTGTGAAAGCATTTGCATGAATTATTCACGTTTAATATTTGAGCTGTAAAGTTGACACATCATCCTTTTGAAGTGGGTTTACTTTTCAAGGTAAATGAACTTGTCGCAATAACCAATGTCATTTATAACTGTAACATTGTGACAAATCATAATGACTTTCTGTGGTAATCATCATATTTAAACCTAAACCCATAATTATGTAAGCAGAGATATTGATTTGGGTAACCTTTTAGGTTAATCTGCTAAATCAAGCCTAATATGAAATTAAATTATTATATATATATATATATATATATATATATATATTAACACTGATCCCTTTCTGGGACAAATGAGAGTTTTAGGTCAGTCTTTAGGGCTGATCTAGTAAAAGCGCTGATTCATTGGGATTATGTCATCGGTGACCCGCTCCTGTGTCCTGTTATGTGAATCTAGTCTGAGCGCTACCCGTCAATAATGATCCAAACTAACTGAAACAGCTGAAGAGGTCAGCTTTAACCCTGCTTACTGTCCAACAAAAAAGCAGGATTGAGACCTGCAGTAAAGTATGCACTAATTAGGGTTCATTATTTAGTCCTAATTACTCCCTGGGTAACCCATGCATGCTGTACCTCACGCATGACCAGTGAGGAAAGAAACACACAATGCCAGGAGTCTGAGAGGCAGATCAATGAGAATTTGTGAAGCATTTGTGCTCCTGGTTTAATGTCTCTGTGATTGAGTTGTAACTCGGCACTCTCCATTTGTCAAGCTGTCATATAGATCCACTAGTCTGACTTGTTTTTTTTTTTTTATGAAGGTTGTACGGGTCTGATATCCCTCTATGGGAGTAGTTGGATCTCTATACGAGAGATTTTAACACACAATTGTGAGAACACTTATAATGTTGAACATACGGCTACTGCATCATACTCTGCAGTAGAGAAGTAGACGTGCTCTCTTTCAAATATCAGAGGGACCATTCTTTCTACTTCATTATTGTTATAATTTTTTTTAATTTTTATGTTTGTGAGGCTGATTTGTTTGCTTACAATGTGTGGGTTATGTGTACTGATAGAGTCTAGTACACTGGGGAGTTGCGTGACTAAGCCAGCTGGCATTATTTAAGCCGTCCCAAGGCTTTAACTCACACACAGCTCGTCCTGCCCTCCCAATCTCCCTCCAGATGATGCATCTAATTTAATTGTAAAAGGCAGACTGACCGTCCACTGTTCCTAATGGAGAGACAAAACCAGATGATCATTCTTTAATCTATTCATTATTGTTTTCTGTAAGACCATCCGTTTGTTACGGAAGCTAATTTCTGCCGACTTTTTCTCCCACAATTCTGACTTTTTTTTCTGCAATTGCGAGTTTATATCTCAGTTCTGAGAAAAAAAGTCAGAATAGCAGGATATAAATTTGCAATTGTGAGAAAAAAAGTCAGAATTTGGAGTTAATCATCTCACAATTATGACTTTTCTCTCAGAATTATGAGATTTAAAGTCAGAATTTGGGATATATAAACTCAAAATTGTGAGGAAAAAAGTCGCAATCAACTTTTTTACACGATACCGCGTTTAACTAAAAAACTGAAAACTTTTTATGCATTTTGACCATTTGTTTACACGACAGCTGCAAAACCAACCGGCACCTTCTGGTCTCTCTTGAATCCAACATGGAAGTGACTTAAACTGCAGTTCATCAACTGGCCGCTAGAGACAGGCTCCAAAAGAGAGTCAATCCCATAGACCCCCCCTGTTTTGGGGGCCCGAAAACACAAACAGGTTTGTAAACAGGTTTCAAAGTGCAGGTTTTTGAAAACGATGCGTCATGGAGTTGTCTCCATGTAAACTAAAAAAATGTGAATTTGTAAAAAAAAAAAAAAAAAAAAAAAAAAAAAAAATCGACGTCATGCGCATATAAACATATTTGGCCTGCCAGCAAAATAAACCGTGTTTTTTTTGTTTCGTTTTCCCCCCGCATTTTTAGTACATCATTATCGAGTAATTGCACCCTAAGGCCCTGTTTACACGAGAACGCTTGCGGGTGAAAACGTAAAAATATTTTATCGGATGTGCCTTTCGTTTACACGGTGACGGCGTTTGTGAGGCTTAAAAACGCAAAAAAGTGAAACCACCCTCCAGAGTGGAAATCTTAAAAACGCTCCACCGCCGCATTCCCGTGTAAAGGTAAAAACGCAAAAGTCTGCTTGACAGTGAAGGTTGTACGCAGGCGTGCGGGCTTGGTGTTGTTGTGTGGCAGTGCTTCACATCGCCGCCTAGCCGCCTGGAGTGCATACTACATTGAATTTCACACACTTCTGCATCACCATATGCACGCGGATTTCCCACACAAAACGGTCGTCTAAACGCAGAAAAAAGTGATAACGCAACGCCACTTTTGCATTTTCTCTTCAGAATCGTTTCCGTGTAAACAGCCTAAATGAGGTCATGGATCACTCCGCTGATGAATTGTTGAGTTGGATCAGCTGTGTTGGATAAAACGATCTGCAGGGTTCAAAGAGCAAGATTTGGAGAAACACTGTTGTAGAGATCAAACCTACACAGGTTTCACAGTGAATAAATCCCAGGGTTTCATAACTTGTCATGTAACCTTAAAATGACAGTTAAACAGATTATATAAGCTTTTAAGTTGACATCAGTTTCCCATACGACAGCACTCTGTCCCGGATGGTCAGCAGCCTATGTCAGATGACAGATAGATGTGGACCATGTTCAAAGTAGAATATTACTGTACTGTATACTGCATACTATATTTTAAATAATTTATTCCCATGATGGCAAAGCTGAATTTTCAGCATCATTACTTCAGTGTCACATGATCCTTCAGAAATCATTCCAATATGCTGATTTTCTGCTCATAAAACATTTATCAATGCTGAAACCGTGATGCTTTTTAAAATTCTTTGAATGGATACTTGAAGAACAGCATTTATTCGAAATAGCAATTTTAAATGTCTTTATAAATGTCACTTCTGATCAATTTAATGTATTTTCTGAATAAATAATAATAATAAAAAAAATTGAAAACAAGCCCTAATATCATTTCAGAAATAATTTTTTAAGTTAGTTTGTCTCAATGGCCAAATTTGCATACTGTGCCCAATATTAAGGTGCGTTCATGCCATTTCATAATTACCGTAACGATTATGAACTGTAAAAACTAAAAGCCTTTATGTGCTTGTTGAAGATGTGTAAAAAATAGTAAATTGTACCACCTGACCACTGCAGATTTAAGATGTGTTCGACTTGAAGCGGCATTTATGGTAATTCCGACATGGCATGAACGCAGCATAATTCATTCATAAAGCATTTCCATCTGTAATAGGTAGTATGCCATTCTGAAGACCTGAACCATGAACAGTGCCTGCTGCTTTAAGCAAGTCTGTGTGGCTGAGGGTGTCGAGTTCTTATTCTAGAAACGCTAAACAGTGTGAGAGTGTGTGTGTGAAAGAGAACAAGTTTAGTAGATGATAAATCTAATTTTCACCTCACTGCTTGGCTTCTCATATAGCAAACTCGTCTTAGATGTCAGAGAGAGAGAGAGAGAGAGAGAGAGAACAAGGCAAAGAACAAAAAATAGATCATGGAGGCAGGGTGGAGGGAGATTATATACTATAATATGGGACTTGGACGATCACATCACAACTTATAGGTAATAGTATGCTAAAGCTGGCCAAATTGTGCTCTATTTTTAGTTTTTTATTTTTGAAGTGTGCATACAGTTTAGGCTAATATGTCCCACAACACCTTGCTGCAGGAGAGGAGGGGAGTATTCCATGACCTTATGGTTATTTTCCAACTACTTGCATTTTAGATGAAAATTGCACAGCAGCAATATGGAAAAAGTCAATATAAAATATACCGACATTGATAAGTAATGTTTCCTAAACACTGATAATTTGAAGGATCATGTGAAAAATTAAGGTTGCAGAAAATTCAACTCTTTTATCACACCAATAAATTAGTTTAAAATATTTAAAAACAGAAAATGGTTATTTTAAATGGTAATAATACTTAAGCAATTTTACTGTTTTTAATGTATGTTTGATCACATAATTGCTGGTTTGATGAGCAATGAGCATAAGAAAGCGTTAATTACTCACCCTCGTGTCGTTCCAAACCAGGAAGTCTTTTGTTCATCTTCGGAACAAATTTTATGAAATCTGAGACCTTTCATCTACCACTTTGACATTTCAAAAGTTCATAAAGACAGAGATCTTAAAACTAATCCATATGAATTGAGTGGTTTAGTCCAAGTTTTCCAAAGACTCGATCGCTGTATATGGTCAACAGATTGAATTTAGGCTTCTATTCATATATAAAGATTCATCAACTCGCACATCAGTTGTGGTAAACGGAAGCTCAAATATGTTTGCTTGGCGTGCGAGAACCAATGAGGTTCATTCTCATGTTACGCAGTTTAAGCGTCCGCAAGGACCAATGAGGTTTGTTCTTGCACATCAAGCAAGTTCAGTTGAGCTCATGTCAATAAAAGCCTAAATTTGATCGTGTCTCTTCAGAAATTTTGGACTAAACCACTCAATTCATATGGAGAGTAATTAATGACAGCTTTTTATTTTATTTTTTTTACAGATTTTGACTTTTTTTTTTTAACAAAAAATGTTTTTGTGTAACAGGAGCCGAAGACTAAACTGTCACCAAATCCATCTGCCGTCTTTCAAAGCAAATCCAGAATCTTCAACATATGATCCATCAAGCTCACCACACTCGAAGAGAAGAGAAGAGAAGAGACCATTTTGAAAAAGAAATGTCTAGAGAGACCACTGAATGTTATTCTGAGAGACTCGGATAATCAGAGGAAGAAAATGCCCAAGGATGAATAGAGATGGTTTTAATGCAAGAGCGAAATCAGTAAAACTAAATCATTCCACGAAATTACACAACTAGAGGATTTTTGCTGGAAATTTACACAATGTGAAATATATGCTTCAAATGTCAACCATCTACTTGAATGATAAGTTTGTAAGACGGATCAGGTTTAAGAGAGAGAGAGAGTGTGAGAGAGTTTTAAGGCCTCATATTCTGCTGAGCTCACCCTGTCCCCGCTGAATGAGTATCTGCATGTTTCGTTTTATGAAGCGATTGAATATGCACAATTAGCAATGTTTTAAAAGAAAAATGTAATCTAGTAACTCTATGTCTGAGTGTGCGCGCGTGTGTGTGTATCCTGTACAAGCCTTGTTAATAGCATTATATTTGTATATAGTGATGATGTTGGTCTGCCTTTATCGATCTGTTAATGTCTGCCTGATGACGCCTAGTACTTCCAGTCACCCCTTTCCTGCTCCAGACTCACTAACCCTTTATGAAACGCACATAAAGACTCTAACACATTTGAGTTTGTTTGTTTGTTTTTGTAAATTTGGTTGAGAGATAAATGGGGAAAATAAGGCACATCTGTTTAAATAAAAATTACATTCTTAAAATTTCTTTCATATTTGGCTAATTCACATCTTACAAATATTTGATATAAAAACCGGGTTAGTACTATTTACTATTAGTCAAATGTTCACATAGTCGCATGTTCTTGTAACTAACACTTTTATGCCAATAAAAAAACTGCAATGAGAAATTCAGAGCAAAAGGAAAGTGCTGAGCATGACTATTTACAAGGGGCAGTTCAATGTGTTTATAATTTATTTTATTTATAGAAATTGCATTACTTAATGGTAATTTAGAGTCAATGAAATATTTAAGTCCTGAGCATAACTATTTACATGTCCATTACATAGACTTAAACTCTCTCTAAGTCAGCACAAAAAAAGGTAACACTAAGTTTAGGGCCCTATTCTATACTATTAAATAGTTGCTTATTAGCAGGCATACTACTTCTACCTTCCTAACTATTAATGAGCAGTAATTAGGAGTTTACTGAGGCAAAAGTCATAGTTAATAGTGAGAATTAAACCCTAAACTAAAGTGTGACAAAAAGCAATTACAAATCAATGCGATTTTTTACAATTTCTGTAGAACCCTTGAAAAAGTGACTAAATCCGCTTACACATGCGTCTCACTGAAGGTCACCGTTTTGCTACGTGAACTTTCATTTGTACTGGCAGTTGGAAAAAGAATTGAAGAAATCAGGACAGATGGATCCATCTTAGTTTTTAATACAAGAATAGTCATTTTCTGATACACAATGTAAAGGTAAAACACCCAGGAGTTCGGTTAGACAAGTCACGACTGACTTTAACACTGAATAAACACACAGAATACATTCTCTCTCATCCACACAAACGCACCAAATCAATTCTTGATGTGTTTTAAGCACACGCACAGAAACTGAGGCTAGTTGTATGACACGACAATAAACAAACCCGACCAAACAGATTTAGCAATGACACAAATGCCTCCTATATATCTGCAAACAAAAGCTTCCACCCTCACTGATGTTCAATCCTTCATTAATCCTAGTGTACAAAAAGATTCATATGAAACCGGGATGATTAAGACTTTTCTTAGACATTCTTGGTCCTAGTGTGGTAAAACCGGTGAAGACGTGTGACTAAAAAAGGACATTTAAACTCCACCCAAAGTTCTTAAAACCACATGAGAAGATCATTTAAGACCCAATAAAAAAAGACAACGAACAAGGATGATTTCACATACTGTAAGCTACACAACAAAAAGTAATTACCTTCTCCAAATAAATCCTGCTCGATAAAGTACAGTTTTCTGGATTGTTCAATGGCTCGTTTAATGTCTCCATTTCTGGTTTAAGAAATACCCAAAACGTTTGGAAATACACGAGGATGAGTGACTCATTTCAGAATAGTCGTTTTTGGGTGAACCATTCCTTTAATACTAACATAAGCTAAACAGTTCTGTGTCAACGGCAGAGCAAGGTCATGTGATCATGAGTTTTGAGGGTCTCAATGTAAGCAGAATCACGGAAGAGCGGTTAATAGATTTGCTGCACGAAGCATCTACTGTACCTGCTCATTTCTGAAGAGATAACTGTACTGTAGTTATTGTACTGATGGTTACATTAATATACAGGACCCTAGTTCATAAATATCAGAATTCATGAAAAAAGCATGAAAAATAAATATAAATAGAGTGATGTAGCCATACGAAACAAATGCTGTTCAGGCAGCGTGTCAAGATTACATTACTATCCATTTGGCGATCTTTCCCTTGAGCTCAGTACTCTTGTGTATAACGCAGCTGTCATCGTAATAAATTACGACACGGGCAAGTCAGAGGATATTTGCGCCTGTAATTAATCAGCCCTAGCACATTCTCCATCTTTACACAATGTGAGGGGAATGAGATAGTGTGTGACATTCCACCTGTGTCGTCTGTGGTCAGATGCCAAGAGGTGAAGTCAGTCAGCGTGGCTTTCATCCTTCACCATGATGCCCATGTACCTATCAGAGAGAGAGATAATTACATTCACTTTTATTCAAAGCGACTTACAATTGATATATATGTCAGAGGTTGCACGGCTCTGGAGCAACTAGTGGTTAAGTGTCTTGGTCAGTCAGGGACACATTGGTGTCTCTCAGTGGATTCGAACCCGGGTCTCTCACACCAAAGCCATGACGTGTCTTATCCACTGTGCCACTAGTATAATGTACTAGAGATTTAAAAATTAATAAATAAAGCTGCAAAAAGAATGCCCTCACGTTTCCAGCTTGTTCCAGACCATGGGAACACTGATGATAGACGCTGATGATAGTCGAGAAAAAAGAAAATATAGAGAAGTCTATAATGAGAGCAAAATTACCTATTAGTCAGGAAATCACAGGTGGGAATAGAGCTAATGGCCTGATGCACATCCATAGCCGATATCTCTCTCGGAGTTCTGTGGAGACGAGAAGAGAGGGATGAAACAAGGATGGGTAAGATAGAGAAAACTCACGGAACATTTGCTATCTTGGTATAATGGGCTATTGAACTTTGAGCATTAAATGAGTGGTCTCAGGGTATTGTTAATGTATGAGACATTGACCAGTTCCTGCTTGACTGATCAACACTATAAAAGGCAGTTACAGAAGAATGTATAAAAGCCTGTGTGTGTGTGTGAGTGTGTGTACGAAAGCAGATGTGCTGAGTAAGTAGAGCAGCACAGAGCTGATCTCTTCTCTCTCAGGGCTGGGCTTAACTGCTCTACAACTCAAATAAATCAGATTTTAATGAGCTATTCTCAGTGCTCTGATAATTACACATTATCATAAAACACTTTCCCACAATCGTGATAGAATCACATTAGATGAAGTTCAATGCTCAGAGTTCATCAAAATTGACCAAGAAATAATGCTACAAGCTCCATCTGAAAAGAACAAAACTACTTTTACTCGGAATCCTGCTGGTTTACCCATCTGTCCTGATTAATCTTGTACTGGCATACGGGCGGACACACTGACCTGTTTTGCTGGGATTTCCCATGGGCATTTGCTAAAGACTCCCTGAGGATTTCATTGGCAAACTGCTCCACAGCCTATGAAGAGATTTACACAACATTCAGCAATGACATGTTAAAAATGCATCATCAAATTATAACAGGAAACATAAATAAGACAAACAAAAAAAAAAAAACGGTATACAAAAACAGAATAACAAAAAGTACATAGTGTATGTTTCTCTATATAAAATAAAAACAAATTACTCAATCTAAGACTATTTACCTTAAGAACCATGGTCTCCACGACAGGAGCAAAAACGTTCTTCTCCACCTCCACCTGCTGCAGCGTGACGCCGATCTAACACACACACACATCATTACATGTCTGAAAGTCAAACACACAAGAGACAAGTCAAAGAAAATTTCAATGTCACTCACCTGCTCCGCTGTGTCTCTGACGAACTGGGTCGATGGGCAGCGTCCCAAGAAAAACTTGGGTTCCTGTTCGGCCTCTTCCTGTTCCAGTTTGACTTTGACCTTGGCAGCGTCTATATCTTTCACACTGATGATGTCAAGAGGCTCATTATCTTCCTCGTCAGGTTCCGCCTTCAGAATCTTCTGAAGTTGCTCCAGACGTTGAGACAACTCCTCACAGCCCGTCAAAGTCGAGCTACACTCTAACAAGCACACACAAACACACAAACGTGTTAGTGTAAAACAACACACAACACAAGCAGCTAGTAGAGCTACGCAAACACAACAAAAACAAACAATACTCTAGATCTATATTATGGCTCGGTTCCAAACAATATTACTATTTATTTATTCGCAATCAATAATAATCTTTTGTATTTTGCCTAATAATTAAAATTAACATATTATTAGTAATAATTATTAGTAATAATAATAGTTTGTATATAATCTTGTTTATTATATGAATGTGCTTTTACAAACCCAAGGATGTTTTACTCTGTACAACAACTCCAAAAAAGCAACCTAAGAAAGTACATGAATGAAGAAAGCACATGCCTCCAACAAACAAGACTCCTTTGTGAGTCCTCGCCTATCTACTGTCTACACAGGATATTTTCTAAGGCAGCATGCTAACTGAAAATAAACCACATTAGTGACTAATTTAAAAACACTCCTTATGGACACCATCTCCATTAGTGGTCACTCTGTTCAAACAAACAGCGCTCGTGATGCGCATTATGGCTCACACTCGATCCCAATAGAGTATGATGATGTCAGCACATAGCTAAGCTAATGACTCAAACCTCTATTAGAAAAACAAACAAAACAACATTTGGGTGACAATTTTCAGTACCAAATAAAATATATTCATAATCAACACTTTCCTTCTTGGATTCACCATCAGTTTATTGCAATGCAAAAGCTTTATGTGCAAAAGTTGCATGAAACGCTGAATATAATTTTGGCTAAAATAAGCTTCACTATCCAAATTTTTCCTACGCCCCATCAATCAGCAAAAATGTCTCAACAATAAGTGTTTTCATAAACTGGGTACAATGAGATGACATTATTTCATTGAATATTAAAAGGAAATTTAACAAAGCATTAACAAACTACTACAACGGACAATGAATAGCCCCAAAAGCTTTTCATTGCTTATTTCTGCAGCAATATTACGGACATCCTCAATATCACCGTAATAATATAAGACACGTTGCCTTAATCTAAAATGTTCATTAACTGGAACATTGAGTGATAATATCCCTTAATACTATATTTACCTGCTTTAGAAACATTCCAGTAAACATTGCTAATGGGGATTAGAAGTGAAAAGGGGAGACAATTACATTTTAAAGCATCTGTGTGAAAGCAAACCTGGAAAGAAACGTAAGATTTAGGGAGAAAAATAAGGGATTCCAAGTCCATTCCAGTGAATTATTGATGGGATATATGATCATATATAGCAAATTAAAGCTACACTGTGTGATTTTTACCCCCATCTAGCGGTGAAAAGGTATATGACCATCCAGTGAATATTAGTTTCTGTTCCTCTCAATTCCAATTTCGTTTTAACTCCTACGGTGGCCAATGTAGTGCAAGATTAACATGGCTTCCAGTTCGACCTCGTCCATGAGTGTTAACTCAAACGTAAACGCGAAAGGCGAAGCTTGAATTAATGGGTATGTCCCTCTTTGGCTAATGTACTTTTGAAGATGGAGGGGCAACATGGCGACCAACATTAGAACCCCTTACCAGTATGTATTTTCAGCGTCATATTATACACTCACGAGAATACTTTATTACTTGTACGAAGTAAATATACATTAATGAGCACATTTATTTTTGAAAGAAGTGTTTTTACCTAAGAATAAACTAAAAGAGTTACACAGTGTAGCTTTAGTTTAAACCCAAACCGGAAGTTCCTCCCATAATCTAAAACTCAGTAGGCTCGTTAGGAAAAAGGGCGATAAAGCAGCGCCATTTTGATATCTTATTATTATGAGGCAGCAAACTGTGTGTAACAGCATCTGGAGCATATAGAAACTGCCTTAAAATGCTGTCTATGTAGGAAGCTCAGTAGGGATTGAAGCAGAGCTGATGCTGAATTTCAGCTGCTTATGTCTGAACTATAAATTCTGAGAGTTGAATTAATGCCCATCTCTGAATACTGACATCATTATACAGGCTAACGCGCCATCACTGGAAAATAAAGAGAGAGAGAACACTGCTGCATTGTCTGTGCCAAGTCTTGTGTAAGTCAAAGCTCTGGATAGCTGAGAGAGACACAGGCCATGATGAATTAACCTCAATCACAGGTTCAAACACACACACACGTTATATAAGCTACACACTCACCCGGTTCACTGTCGATCTGTGTGAGTATGTCCTCAATGGAGTCCTCCTCTGTGTGCTGGGGTTCAGGGTCAGGGGGTGTGTAACCCCGGAGACGGCACCAGCGGAGCACCTCTTTAGTTCTGGGTGGGGTGAGGGCCTGAAGACGAGGTGTTCTTTCTAACAGATCAGCACACACACGGCGCACAGCCACTGCTCGCTGCAACTACACAGAGAGAAAGAAACAAAGTAAATGAACAAAATCCAACAGAGCTTACAGAAGCACCCAGACCAGATACAAACACAAATACTCCTGTACCTCTGCAGCTCTGCGTTTGCCAATGTTCCATGAGTAGTACAGATCCACAGAGGTGGCGCAGAACGGATGAGAGTCCTCATCTGTAAAGCACACACACACATCTCTGTTGGTCTGGCTTAGGTACATTTACATTATTTAAGTGCACTAAATGATTGAAGCAAGGTGGTAAACACCTGTCATTTCACTGGAAGGGTTATGAAAAAAGATTATTATACTGTAAAAAAAATGATTAAATTCTATTTCAAATGAATGCTGCTCTTTTAATCTGAGCATCAAAAGAATCTGTATTGACTGTATTTACTGATCAAATAAATGCTTGGTGCGCATATTTAAATGTCTCTTGGTGAGAGATTTATTAAAAATACTTTTTAAAATGTAACCAAACCCAAACTTTTGAACACCAGTATATGAATGGATGAATAACATGCAATTAGAAATTCACTAAGGTGAAATATGCTGAAGGAGAGGCTGAAATATGTGAAATTAAACTTACTTTTCTCAGGGATAATCAGAGGAAATTTCTTCACTATGACTGTCAGAAGTTGTGTCATGTTTTCGATGTGTTCCGTGCTGAGAGAGATTGACAATTTTTCAACAAACATGTTCACAAATATTACAAGCTTTCAACATTACAAAACTTTTAAATAAGAGTTTCCTGCACTGATATTGAGCAGCACTGGTGCCCCATGTGTTTTTGATTATTATTTTAATTGTGAGTTTGAAGACCTAGACTGAAGACTAGGCACTGCAAAATAAAAAAGACTATTAATATCTGTCTATTGCATTTTACTCAATAGTGTTACTAGATTGTGAATTGGTCAGAAAAATTGCATTGTAACTTAGAATAGAGTACTTAATAAAATTGTAGTTACTTCAGAAAATGTCAAGAACTGCATTATTATTATTCCTGACTGGTTGTTGCTATGACAATGTACAATTAAAAAATTAGTGAAAGTGCAAGTCTATGGGTGTCAATGCCCCTATGCAGAAACAGAAACCTTAGTGAATCACAGATATTCAGACACAATTGTGTGTGCGCTTCTTACTTGATGAGTTCATGTGTTGATTCCATGCCCTGTTCTTCTTTAATAGCAGCTGTGTCAGTGGATACAGGGGTTGTCGGCAATGAAGCAGGGGTTGGTGTTGAAGTGGCTGGGGCAGATTGTTGGGGAACTGGAGTCGTACAAGTGAGGCCAACCAAACCAGGTTCAGTTTTAACTGTGTAACGAGGTAAGCACAACCGAGGTAAACAAAAAGTTTGAACTCAGTGGATTGAATAGCTATACACATATAACTCCTTGATGTTATTTCCACTGTATGAATGTGTGTCAAGTCAAGTCAAGTCACATTTATTTATATAGCGCTTTTCACAATACAGATTGTATCAAAGCAGCTTCACAGTGAGCTTTGTGTGAGTGCATATGTCTTACCTTGAGCTACAGGTGTGGGTGCTGAGGAAGCAGCTCCACTCGTGGTTGTGTTGCTGCTAGATGCTTTAGCACCAGACTGCACAACTGAAACACACACAGGTTTATTTTACCGTTCACAAGTTTGGAGTCAGTTAATTTTATTTATTTTTTTAAAAGAAATGAATGCTTTTACTCAGCAAGGATGCATTACATTTATCAAAAGTGACAGTAAAGACATTTATAATGTTTCAAAAGATTTCTATTTTTAATAAATTCTGTTCTTTTGAACTTTCTATTCATCAAAGAACACTGAAAAAGATCAAATAAATTACAAATTAAGCATGCAACGATACTGCTTTTTCAAAACCGATCCGATCCCAAAGTTCAAAATTTTAAAATGCTTTAAGAAATTCATCAGTCCAAAGCTAATCACATTAATAACAGTTATATGTCCGATGTTTAAGAGAGTGATACATAAAACGCATCACCATTCTGATTTCGCATTACCATTTTAGACAAGCCTGTATGAGTGAGTGCAGGGGCTCGTTGCATATTCACGGAACATGGATCCACATATACTACATGAAGCAAATACACCATTTTGGTGATCAAAGTTGAGTTTTAAGGGTTATAATTAGTGACCACAGGGGTACTTTAGTAACTAGATTGGGTGGACTATATTAAGAACTATTAAACTAAATCTGTTGCATGTCTATCAATAGAGATTTTGCTATATCATGGTATGTAATATATCCTCAGTGCAGAAATATAAAGTGCCGAATTAATGTAGATTTAATTCATACAGTGAAGAATGTTTTATTTTTACATTACATTATTCAATTTTGGTACTATTTCTTACTTGAAACATCTTAAATACAACTCCTTTACCATGCTTATTTCATTTATATCTTCGGTTTATTGTGTTTTTATATCAAATTTATCATTTTAATCAACAGTAAATTTTTTTGCTAATCTTTTACCATATGTCTTGGAGTATCGCAATAATATTGTATCGTGATTCGTGAGTTCAGTATTGTGATATGTATCGAATCGTGACAAGAGGGTATCGTTAGAAAACCATCAAATCGACATGACTACGGCCGTGTGTCCTCCAAAGCATTTTTTTCACACAGCAGGCGTATTTTTTTCAATTGTTTTCAAAGGGAGCACCCCGTTTTTAAACCGCCATGAGTGTAACGAGGCGCTGAGCTTTTTTTTTTTTTTTTTACACTTTTTTTACCAAGTGCTGAAAGCTTGGTGTTTTTTTACAGGTCGCCGAGAGTTGAAAAATGTTCAACTTTGGGTAAAATGCAGCGCTCCTCACAGTCACTTTTTACCCAGCCATCCAATCACAGTGGAGAAGGGGCGGGACAAATACCACACCGATCAAAAGCTAACCGGACAAAATGGATGAAAAAGAAATTTGTAGCATGAAATAAATTATAATCAGTAAAGTAAACTGCTGCGGATATTCAGTATCATAGCAACGAAGCGCCCACAGCTCTCAAGCGCCCACAGCTAGACGTTTTCAGAAGAGAGTCTATCGTTTTCAGCTGACTAAAAACGCTTTGGTGGACACATGGCCTAAGGTAGCATTAAAGTGTTTTTTATGATCTGTTTTATGTTTATGCTCTCTATCACTATGACAACAGCTTGCATATTGTTACAGGAAATGGCATGTCCTTCCTGCTCTAATGTACTGTATTTATTCAATGCAAAATAAACTAAACTGAGGCATGGTGCCTCACAGATCAATCTAAAACAAAGCAACCAGAAAAAGAGAGCACAAAATGAAAAAAATGAAAACTGACATATCTGACAGGAGAGCATCTCTGGAGCTCTGTTCACCTATTACTGTCATCGCTGATGAATGCTAAACAAAAACAAATATCTCTGATACATACAATCTTGCAGGCTTAACACAGCTGACAAAAAACATCAGTTCATGAAGGCTGAGAGAATTATAACACCACAACCTGAAACGGCCCATCACAATATGCAAGAGCGCCTTGCTTAAGATCACAATTGTGATGAATCATGAATTGAACCTTCAATCTTTGGGTTGTCAGCATTGGGAAAAGAGCTTATGTGTCAAAGCAGTTAATTAGAGCATGAAGTTGAAAAGAAATAATCTAACTTTACAATATTACACAGACTCACAGCCTTCTGGACAGTAGAGATCAGGAGTGTGAGTAAGGCTGTGTGGGTATAAGAGGAACAGAGTGCTGTTACCTTTGCCAACAGGCATCAAGATGGTCTGCAGCGCAGAGGACCCACTGCCCCCACTGAGCTGCTTCAGCTGATTGGCTGGGATGGTGAGAACCGTTTGCTGGGAACTGGACTGAGCTGGGTGCAACTTCAACATTCCTGCACATTGGTGAACACAAAACAGTGACAGAAAATTAAACAAATAAAGCATTCCAATCAATGGATTAATGAACTTTACGGCAATTAATTCAGAAGGGGGTGGAGACAGCTTGAATTATATATATATAAAAAGGTTTTTTTTTAATATGTCAACAAATTTTAATTTTTCCATTCATGAATCATGATAAAGTTACAAGACTTTGACACCCCCCACCCCTAATTCAGTGTTGATGAAGATTTATTTCACTCCTGAAGCTAATGGTCAGGCCATTCAGTCATCAGATTACATTTCATATAATTACATTTGTGATCTGTGAGAGTAGTCCGTGGGAGCTTTAGCAGTTTGCCATTCTAAAGGTGTTGATCATATTAGCGAAATTCTGTGGGCAAAAGAGGTCCATTGTCTATTGTCAATAACGCAGTGATGTATGAAGCACAGCTCACAAAGACGTCAGTTGCAAACCAAGCAGCTTTCTGTAGGTCAATGTTGCAAATTCGCATCACCAACTTCAACCCATAACTAAATCTGCGTGGGGAAATCTTTCGTCCTCATGCAAAATTCCAGATTATTTGGATTCCTGAACAATGGTAATTGTGACAGCACCTTAAGGACAAAATATTTGACAACTCTGGACAGCAGATGACTAGTTACCTGAGATGGTGGTAGCAGTTTTCCCGCTGAAAGTTCCTCCCCCAATCAGTGACGCTGCAGTAACCAACGAAGGGCTAGAGCTTTTGGACCCGCCCACTACAGACGACCCAGCACCTTTTGACAGACTGATCAGAGGCATGTTGACGGTCTTGGCAACTGTGACTACGGCCCCGGTGCCAGAGGTAGAACTCTTTGCTGTATTGGCGGCAGCGCTAGCACTCTTAGCCGCACTGATCACGGCAGCTTGATTGGCAGCTACAAGCACAGGGTGCTGTGGTGGTGCTTTAGCTGTCTGAGGTAATGGCTGAGAGGAGGATGCTCCAGTGGCTTCTGCTGACTGTACAGGGAAAAACATTAGAGGGGCTGTAGCTCAAAATAACTTGAGATATTAACTTTGTGACCCATTCACAACACAAGTTTCTATCATGTCAAAGAAACAGAATGATGATAATGACCAAGCTACCTAATATGTACGTCAATTCTCAAGTGAATGTGTCAAGCCTTGTCAGACAATGTAGAAAAAAAAGAAACATCTCTTACCTGTTGAGAGGTTGGCGTGGAACTGGGTGTTGTTGGGGTAGAGCTTGTGGCTGTAATGACACCTCCTGTCATTCTCAGGGTTGTTGTGCCAGGTTTGTTTAGGTGACTTGCTGCGGCAGCTGTTACCATCTTCACTGAGCCGTCTGACAACTTCACCTGAGAACCTTGAGACCCCCCCACCACCTGTCAATCAAACATTAAGAGAAAGAAAAAAAGAAAAAAGTTGAAAAAAAAACATATCTAATGCAATTAGTTCATTAAAAACTAGTCTAAGCTAAGATGTTTCTTGTTTAACTTTAAACATGACTGTCAGTTAAATGTGTTATTAACGGCATTAACGCAAACCCATTTCTACGCGATTCATTTTTTTAGCGCAAGATTAGCAGTCTTTTTGGCCTAGCAAACTTCGTAGTTATTTTACATTGTATTGGCAAAAGGACGCGGCATGCGCGGCGCTGTGAAACCCATTAATTTCAATGACTAAACCGCACACCGCTGTCAAATTTCAAAATCGTTCAACTTTTGCCGCTGTGACGATTACCAGCGTGCCCAATAGAAACTTTTTGGCATCCAAAAAGTTTTGAAAACTGGTGTAGTGCCGCGCATTCCGCGACCTGTCTGAAAGCACCGGATCTACAGTAGCTAGAAACACACTTGTTGCGTGCCGGCCAAATAGTAGGTTAATGTTACGTTAGAGTGGACGAGCGCGAGACGCCGAAATGGATACTATAAAATTCTGAATAGAAAGTGTACTTGTAAAAAGTTGCCAAATGATTTTTTTTTTTGACGTTGTGAACTGAGCTGTCATTGATGGCCAAGCACACACACACAGCTGATGCGAATTCTCCGCCCCCTCGTCAATATCAGGACCTCGTCAGTATTACTTTCACCCTTTTATTGATACATTGTGTGAGAGATTATTTGCTCTAAGTGAGAATGTTTTAGTGTGAAATTAAACACAGTATTGTCAATGTTGTTTTCAATAAAAAATATTTGCACAAAGCAAGCCGATCCACTTTTTCATGTTGATAAGAGCATTAAAATTAGAAAAAATAATGGGACAAAAAGACATTTAGAATAGATAAATGTGTGATTAATTGCGATTAACTGCGAGTTAACTATGCCATTAATGCGATTAATCGTGATTAAATATTTTAATCAGTTGACAGCACTAATTTTTAGTACTATTTTTTAAATTAGATTTAAAAGTGCAGTATATATAGAATGCATCTATTCATACATTCTATATAAACCGAAATGTTGTCCTACACCACTTTGCCAATTATATACTTTAATATTCATACCAATATATTCACTGGACTTAAAAAGAGGGTGAGAAAAAGACTGCGGATATCTTTTTTACATAAAGCAAATGGAATTATATAGCAAGAAGACTTTAACTTGTTTCTCACACTCATTTTTGCATGGTTAGTTCCTAAGGCCCATCTCTTTCCCTCTAATATTTCTTCACTCTCAAGCACACAGCAAATACTCTTCAAACACAAACACTCCACCACCACCTTCAGGGTATTTAAGTATGACAGGTGCTTATTGATATATGACCATTTTACTGTACACAAACAAATTTAAGCAGGTCTAACAGACCAGAGGAAAAGGATTTAGCCTCACCTGTGCTGAAAGAGATAACGAGAATTCTAATAAAAAAATTATGAGCAGATTTCATGGTGCCCTGTGTGCTGCACTTTATGATGAGAATAATGAGGGTATGATTTTAATGGATAATTAACAAGAAGAAAGGAAGTAAGAGAAGGAAGGAAGGAGGAGATGTGCATGAGCGTGTGTTCACAGGTTGAATTACAGCTCAAATGTCAGCTGCAGGCATACTCATTAGCCTCTATCTGATAATCAGGACACACACACACACATAGGAAGGGCTCTAGAGAGTGTGAGCGTTTCAAAAGAGGCGTTGTGTAACACCAATGAAAGTGCAGCAAGTGAAAAAAAGAAAAGAGATAAAGAAAGATCAATGAGATGGAGAGAGAGAGCAAGAAAGCAATGATGGAGAGGGAGGAAATAATGGCAAACCCCTGAACACTTTTGCTTTTATACAGTAGCTAAACTGCTGATCCCACTCCTTCTGAGTAACTGTGAGGGTGTGTTTTAACATATTATTTCTTTATTTTATTGAAGCGAACTATGACTGTTTTAGCAAGGGAAATTGATGTGCTGTTGAATCTCAGTATTTTCTGCATCGCTATCTACAGAACCACACCAAAAAGAAATTATGTTTCCCAGGAATTGGGAGCTTGCATGTTGAATCTAATTAAAAGTGAAATGGGGTCAGGTACTGCGAAAAAAGGACAAAACCTCTTTCAACTGCATTATCTTGCATGTAAAAACAAACCTACAGCATAGCCTAAACACCTGTCTATTCCAATCCAATATGCTCCATCTATATAATAAATAAATGGAATTATATATAATATAATAAAAACTACTATAAAAAGTAGAATGGGAAATTTTATGTTATTAAATCCTTCCTTTGTTACACACCTGAGCCAAAATGGCTGCCTTCTGTCCTGCTGTGACCCGAATGGCCTGCTGAGTACTGGAAGCAGGACTCGACGCCACATGACCACCACCAGAGCTCTGTTTCCCAGAGCCCCCTGGCTGGCCAACCAAAAACGTGCCCTGGAAAGATCAATAGTGGCTTCGTCAACATAACACAAACTGACAGGGAAAGGCTGACTAGGCACTGTTTTGGACAACAAGAGCACCCAATATATATATGTATATATACAGTTGTTTGAGTATATCAAGATCCATTCCACAGACTTAGTGTGTAAAAATCTTTATTTTAAACAGTTTACAACAAGGACTATTACCTGCGGAGTCTGTTTAAGGATGTAAGAAGTGTAGGATAAATTAGAAGGCAGGCTGCCAGTCCCTGAGGAACCACTGGAGGACTGTGACCCTCCAGAACCAGAACTCTGAGACTGCTGGCCTACAGACAGATGGATTGAACACACCAGTTGTAAACAGGAATCAATGTGTCTCCCTCGTCTACTTGTGATCTGATCAATCAAAATACATCTTAATAACAGATGTAAACAGGTCTAGAGAGACAATGATTAGTGGTGCACGATATATCGGCCGCCGATATAATATCGGCCGATTTGGTCAATTTTTTACACATCGGTATCGTTCCGATGTCAAAATAGGGCCGATGTGAACAGGCCGATGATCATTCCCTGTGTATTTGACGTGCGTGGGGGCGGGGATGTTTGTTTTTGCACGCGTATTAAAAGCGCAAGTGCGTTTAAAAGACTGGAACTGGTGAGCTGTTTTCTGCCAGCCTTCCTAATGCGTATTTTTGTCCCGCCAAAGCCATATTTGACCAGTAAGTGATGTAGATGAGTGACTGGTGCGCTTGTTTAACTGAGGGAACGAGAGTCAATTAAAGCACCGGTCACGCGCGCCGCCTTCAAAATGTCTTTCGCTTGTTTAACGGAGGGAACAAGTGTGAAAGCACCGGTCACGCGCGCCGTCTTCAAAATGTCTTGCTCTCTATCCCCCTCACGCATGTTTATGAATTGAGTTGACTGAATATCTTTGAGAATACACGATGGTAAAAGGTCGGAAGACCGAAGTTTTTTTCTTCTAAACTACTGGTTGTGAATTGTGAAACCACACTTTCAATAAACCAAAAAAAAAAAATCTATCGTGTTGATGAAATGTTTTCTGTGTCGACTGTCGAGACCATAGACTGTAAAAATAGGTCGAGACAAATCTCGTGCGATGTTCTAAACTGCCTGGATAATCACACAACGTGTGCCGTGGTTCCGTTAATGACACGTCCGATTCGCGAACTAATGACTCCTTTGAACCGATTCACTTTAATGAATGGTTAAAACAACTGATCTGTCCAACACTGAGCTCAAGAAACATAAATCGGAAACACTTTACAATAAGGTTCCATTTATTAAAGTGTACATTAAATGTACACTTTAATAAATGGAACCTTCTTGTAAAGTGTAAGGTTAATAGATTAATAGAATGTTAACAAATTTTGTTAACATTCTATTAATATTAGTTTCTGTGGATATACTCCATGACAAAACTACCCCAGTCATTCTAGAATGATTCATTCTTTCCAAATAGAGCAATTCAAGTAATCTGGTGAAATTGTTTTTATATCACAATATATATCGCAGAAAAATAAAATATCACAATGTCATTTTTTACCAATATCGTGCAGCCCTAATCCTCGCTATGTGTTTTCTATACAGGGATATCGACATCGGTAAATATCGGTATCGGCCATAACAGCAATGTTAATATCGGTTATCGGTATCGGCCACAAATTTTCACATCGGTGCATCACTAACAATGATAGTTCCTAAATCCTATGACATGTAGCATGTCAGTGTATGTCTGACCTGCGCTGTGTGAGGCTCTCAGAATGGCTCCCTGTGGGATCAGTAGCAGTTTGCCTTTGCCCGATGGGTTCTTGCTGTTGGTGGTCAGGTAGAGTTTGGTGCCTGGAGGCAGATTGGCCAGGTTTGCCAAGTTATTTGCTGGCAGCTGGAGGGTAGCCATTACTGAAAAATAAAAATAATCAAATCATCAAAAGTTTCAGTGAATATCAACATGACCTTTTGCTGACTGAAAGCAACTGTATGGCTCTAAACCGTATCAACCAAGTATTTTATCTATTTTCATGGTGTTTTTGTCCATGAAAGCACATGGAGGCTATATGTTTTCCACTGTATGGGAAAAGCAGCATGAACTACAGTTCAAAAGTTTGGGGTCAGATTTTCTTTGGAAAGAAATTAATACTTTTATTCAGCAAGGATGCATTCAATTGATCAAAAGTGACAGTATATTTATAAATATATTGAAGTAGAAAATAGTTATTTTAAATTGTAATATTTCACAATACTACAATTTTAACTGTATTTTTGATTGAATAAATGCACCACTGGTGAGAATAACAGATAATAATTGTAGTATACTTAATTATTTTAACTCTTTTGAGCATCATAAAATAAAAAAGCCATTCAAGTTTGGCACAACATAAGAGACGAGTAAATTAATTATATTATCATTATAATATTATATAATTTAATATCATTATACTGTATATCATTTAATATTATCATTATTTATTTATTTATTTTTATTGCTAAACTGTGCCTTTAAGAGTCAGAATAGTGAAACTAATTTTGGTGCAGCTTTTAACATTATAAGTGGACTCATAAGACAAAAAGTACAGAACCTAGACATAATATATAGAGACAAGGCTTAAAGACTATTTCATATACCACTAAAAACAAGCTTTCAATACACAACAAAATATTGGGTGTTTTTAAAATTAATCATTAAACTAAATCCTGTGGCAGCAGAGAGATACGAGTGTCTGACAGAGTAACGGCGATTCCTAATGGTTTAGTCAGCTCTGCTGATATTCCCCTTTCAGGACAACATCTGCTAATCAGCCAAATAAACATTTCCCCAAACACAAAAACAGATGCTTTCACACACACACTACTATTCAGAACATCTTAATTAGCAACCCTGGCAAGACAAATGCTTTCTAAATTTTGCACACATATACGCAATTTACCTTCTAAAAATCACTATATGTAACACAAATTGTATATTTTACAATTCAGACATGGATTCATGCATCTGAAGTTCAAATCAGCAACTGATTTGTTGAGATTAAAGCTTTGTGCAGTGTATCATTTTTAATGAATACAAAAAAAGTACAAAAAAAACAACCTAATGTTGTTTTACAAGTTGTCAACCTAATGACAACTTGTCACATCACCCCTGGTTAAGATTAGTTCATTCATTTATTTTGAACTGTTTAAAAGAAAGACATAGCATAGTAGAGACCAGTTGTTGAACTATAAAGGTTAGTTTATGGCATGATGAGGGTCAACAAAGTGTATGAACTCTGACCTCCACTTTTGCCACTTCCTCCAGACCCACTTGCAGCCTTGGTACCAGCATGCACCTGCTGTCCCACAATGCCGCTTGCACCGCTGCCTCCTCCACTGACGATTGCCTTAGCAACACCCTGTGCTACCACTTGCTTTTGGCCCACCACCTTGGACACAGAGGGGCTGGACTTAGCAACCAAGATCTGCCCACTGCTCATGGAGACCTGTTTGACGGCAGAGCCCAGTGGAATTCCCAACACCTACACAAGCAAACACACACACAGTAAACAAAGTTTTTAAAATGTGCTATTACTCAAAGCTTAACTTACAATAAAAATAAGACTTTTGGTCTCCTTTTGGTACAAAACAAAGTATACTAATGTTTAAAATTTTGGGTTCAGTAAGATTTTTCATTTTTATATTCTTGAAAGATGTCTCTTATGGTCATCAAGGCTGCATTTATTGGATCAAAAATACAGAAAAAGAGTAGCATTGTGAAATATTAAAGAACACAATTTATTTAATTAAAAAAATTCTGTTCTGCTTAGGGTTCACATTGGCATTTTAACACCTAACCTAAAGGCATTGGGATATGTTCACAACCTGATTGGTCAGCTTAATACAAATATTTAGTGACATAACTTGCCGAACATCCAATACAATGCTGTGTGCTGAGCTAAATGCAGTCTTTTTGTGCACATAGCCTACATATTTTGCATTGATGTATTTTGACCAGCTGAGAGCTTATAAAATGTGTAAAGGTGTCAAAACAGCGCCAGGAATCCCTCCATCAACTACACAAATAAAGATCTGCTGCAAGGAGACACAGTTCTGATGCCTGTACTAAACTGTGATGGGCAACATTGTGACTATGACGGGGAAATAAAAACAGGTATGTCTTTTTTAGGGTCACATCTTGTGACATCATGTCCTGTTTTTGGTTCGTTTACATGTCTTTGGTCCATGTTGCGTTTATATTTCATTCTAACCGCACCAGAGTTCGTTTGGAAGTGGACCAAGACTGATCATTTCAGCAGTCTCAGTCCGCTTTTTTGGGTTCAGATGGCAACGTTCACTCTTAATAAAATGAGCAGCACTAACAGAGCCATCACACCGGGGTTCGTTTTAATCAAACCAAACATGCCATGTGTGAGCACACCCTTAAATGGGCCAAATCAAGGAAATGCATCTTTAACAAATTATACTGTTTATAAAGATTATATAGAAAATGGCTTGACATCAAACCTTGAGATCAGTGGAATAATATAAAAAATATGGAATAGAGAAATAAAAAAAAGCTTAAGCCTCTACTGTAGAGTCAGAGCAGAGTGGCGTTTGTACATTGACAGTCTCTGAACAGGATGTACAAATGACTTTGACTCAAGTGCTAAAAAAAAAGCTGCAGTAAAGAGACAAGTAGGACATCCACAGGGACACAATGACCTGAGATATGTTTAGACCGCATGATATGACCAGAGCGCACTCCACTTTCAAAAAAAAACTCTCTCAGACAGGAGGGCCAGCATTGAACAGGGGATGGGAATATAGAAACACATGGAACAAGCAAGAAATCAATTTTGGATATTATATGTGTGGATCGGAACAATTGTTCAGCTTTGATGCTCAAATGTTTTCAGTCGCTAAATACAGCCAAAGAACTGAAAGATTTGATATTGGTTTTGTGACTGAAGAGTCAAACAACTATGAAACATAAATAAGCTAAATGAACAGTAACAATGGCAAACACAAAACAAAAAGTATACATAGAAACCTTGCTGGGTGTGGCCGCTCCTCCAGCCCCCGCCCCGCTCTGTTTCTGCGGCGACATGGCTATCATCTGACCGCCCTTCACAGTCACATACTGTTGTTGCTGCTGGGATGTTGCCGTGGAGGAGATCACCTGTTGCTGTGGTGACGGCTGGGTGGGCACCTCTCCTGGTTCTTGCTTGATTATAACCTTAAGACAAACAGACAGTCAGACAGAGACATTTTATTACTCCGTGCGTGTCATATTACAGCGAGGTGTGCACTGAAAAACCATCAGTTTGATTCACGGTTCAATTTGAACCAAGATATTTTCAGAGATATTGGATGTGAGATCAAATCCAAAGTTAATTTAGTGAATCTCACATTCCCTTAGGTAAGATAAACACACACTTCTCTGAGGGAGAGACTGAACATAGAGATGAACTCGGTGAACTTGTCCAAGATTCCCCTCTCCTGCCAGTAGCACACAGCAAAACACACACTTACAAAAGCTCAATCACACAAAACACACATCACTGTCATATTGCTCTCTTATATACAACAGTACCAAGTAACAACGCTCACTCTTAAACACTCTGAATTTAAATCTAAATTCTGTTCCTTCAGGAATCTACAGTGCAAAAAAAAAATTAATATATTTGCAGACCTATTCATTCTTTGCATCACTATTTTTATCACTTAAGACTAATTCCTAAGACTATGAAATAACACAAATGGAAATATGGGAATTATATAGTGATCAAAATGTTAAGCAAATCAAACCTCTCTTATTTTTTAATCATTTTAGTCACCCTCTGACTAGATTCCAGCCATGTACACAGATCATTATCTTAACAAAAAGATGAAGGGTGTGCTGGGATGCTTTTTAAACACTTTTAAAGGAATTCATATGCATCATGGACATTTGATAGTTTTATTCCTTCACTTTGTCAGAGAAGAAAAAAAATAGAAAAAGAAAAAGAAATTCACAAGCACAATTTATCCTTTTTTCAAGCATTTAAAGGGTTAGTTCACCCAAAAATGAAAATTCTGTCAGTATTTACTCACCCTCATGTTGTTCCAACCCTGTAAGACCTTCGTTCATCTTCGGAACACAAATTAAGATATTTAAGATATTAAGATCGCTCCTGCATACAGTCCATAGGCTTCTTGAGGGACTGGCTCTTGCTGTCCCCGAAAAGTCATTAAAGACATCGTTAAAATAGTCCAAGTAACTACAGTGGCTCAATCTTAAGTTTATCAAACGACGAGAACAATTTTGTGCGCAAAAAAACAACAAAAATAACGACTTTATTTCAACTATTCACTTCCTTCTCCATGGGCCTGTAGTCAGTTAACGTAGTGTGATTGCGTAGAGCTACGTCACACGTAGGCTCACTATTGGCCGACGCTGGTCATGTGTGTGTGATGCGTGTGACATACAATAACAGAAGCTTACACTATTAAACTAGTAACCTGCCTCGCGCAGAGGGAGAAATAAACCAATAGTTGAAATAAACTCTTATTTTTGTTGTTTTTTTGCGCACAAAAGTGTTCTCGTCGTTTGATAAACTTAAGATTGAGCCCCTGTAGTCACTTGGACAATTTTAACGATGTCTTTAATGACTTTTCGGGGACAGCAAGAGCCAGTCCCTCAAGAAGCCTACGGACTGTATGCAGGAGCGATCTTAATATCTTAAATATCTTAATTTGTGTTCCCGAAGATGAACGAAGGTCTTACGGGGTTGGAACAACATGAGTGCGAGTAAATACTGACAGAATTTTCATTTTTGGGTGAACTAACCCTTTAAGCTTCTGCCAATTTTTTTTTTAAATCCAGAGACATAAATAAATTCAGTCAAGTACACTATTGTTCCAAGGTTTGGTGTCTGTAAGATGTTTTTTTTTAAAGAAATTAATACTTTTTTATTCAGCAAGGAGGCTTTAAATTGATCAAAAATGCTCATAAAGAAAGTGCCAAAGTGAGTGAGTGAGTTCAGGGAATACTCCAGTCCTCTGCACAGCTTGTGCAGAAGCAGCAGCATCACACCACAGATAGATGTCCCATTTTAAACCCTCTCTCTCACACAAACACACACACACACACAGCTGCTGCAGACCGCTTACTGCACTGCCTGGCAGTACCTATTAATAACTACTGGTGTTAATTTAGCCTGCAGTGTCAAGAAAACACTGAAAAAGGTTTAGACAATAACCCAAATAGAGAGAGAGAAAGAAATATCATTACCTAACTTCAGTGTGTTTCACATATGTTCAACAGAAGGACAGGCAACCTAATAAAGCATTAAGTGTCAGTATGATTCAGTCAAACACTATCTTTTCAGTTTGTGATATATGCAGAGCCCATATTAATATAGCTCTAAAGCACAATGACAGACAAATGATGTCCTATTTAGGAGTGCCTTCCTCTTACAAGCTCCATTACAGATCTCTCTGAACACAAATGGACTGATTCATCCTGCCAATCTGCCTAAAGGGGAACTGATTGTGCCACATTGTTTTCAAATGTCTACATCTGTATTTTTCAATTACAGTTGATTTCAATCACAATACCCACATCATTTCTTCTCATAATCTATTCTCATCCACACACCCTTCACTACATTTGCCTTGTAGAAGCAAGAGAGAGAAGCTCACCACTATGCATGGTAATAAATCAAGTCACTTCCAAATAATGAAAAAAAGACTGCTAAAGGGAAGCAAAATACCCTCAGAGTAGGTAAATTCCTACTCTGAGTCCTATCATTGAGTGCAATGAATAAATCCATACACTATGAGAGAAACACATATACTTTCAGTCTCACCTTGACGCCAGAGGAGAGGAAGCTGCTGGTGTGAACTTTAGGAGCAGGTGATCGAGCACCATGGGCTGTGCTGCTCTGCTTCGCTGATGGACTGCCTAGGATAAACATATGGATACAGCAGATATTACAAATAGAGATGACACTTCATCTGATAAACAACCCATGCCTAATGGAAGTATATGTTGAAGTCACAATATATCAGAAGTAGCAGAAGTAACAATCTTTTTTTCTGTATTGTGACGTACATCTGAGTAAAATGGATTTACAAAATATATTTTTTTAGGGCAGCCACTTGATCAATTCATTGGTTGTTGATTGGATGGAAGCAAAAGCTTAAAGTAGACATGACACAAAAGATGAGATAGTCTTTTCTTCACTATTGTGATGTATATCCGAATGAAACGGCTTTACAAGAAAAAAAATGTAGGATAGGACTTGATTTTGTCCATCGGAATTGATTAGATTGTTGTGGTTTGCTATTGCTGAGATGTCATGTGAGTGACAGGTTGACCCACCTGTTAAAGTAAGGTCTAGTAAGGAATTTTTTTGCAGATGAAATGACTGGAGATGTCCGACATATGTCACCAGAGTGAAATCAATCGTAAAATCAGGTTATGACATTTTGATGAAAAAGGCACAAAAAAAAAATTACATTCATAGGTAAATCATTCACCTTAGGATCAATAAAATGCATTAAGCAAATAAGAAAATTTTCAATTAATTTGAATATGAAGGCCGTTTAAAACCAAACAATTTTTTCAGCACAACAACACATGAAACAAAGCATCTTTATGGATCTCTTCCACAAGCTCACAAATTTGCCCTACAACAAACCATTTTTATGTGTGAATATACCATGCGTCAGTGTCTTTTAAAACGTTTTCCCAGAGGTTGAAAAAAACATTGGCACATACAGCTTTTTTTGTCTGCATCTTTGTGCACAATGAAATTGTGAGTTACTCTGCAGCTCAATGTTTAACCTAAATGTGTTAAGACTGCAGCTCTGCTCTTCTCTGCTCAATTTCTCCAGTATGTCTTTGCAAACCAAAAAAACAAAGCAGCTTATTTACTCCAAATCTCATAATGCATCATCCATCTCCCAGGATGGTTAGCATGCTGCTGCTTTCTCCAGATTCACAGCCTGATTTTCACAAGCTATGTTCTCCAGTAACAAAAAGACACAGCTCAAGACATGCATGCGGTGAATTTGTGAAGCTGTCAAATTCTTTCCCATTTAATAAGGAAAAGCAACATAAATGGCAGCAGTTGTCATACTGCAATTTAATTTTCATTTTTAAACAAGTTCCCACAAACAACTGAATGAATCAGGGCAGTAAAACAGCTTTACTCATCCTCATGTAATAGATACATTTTCATGGTAGGGATTTCTTATCTCTTGGCAATACCTTAATTATTCATAAAAGCATGTAGCCGAATATTTTACATGTTCATGTTAGCTTTAACTAAAAGCAGCTGTTTCTTAAGATATTCAGACTTCATTAACACCTCATTTTGTATGCTGTTGTATGAATTCTGCAGAGCCCATATCAGAATAAAGTCATAAGAGATTGGCTGTGTTTTTAAACCTAGTCAAAGAAACCAATCAAAGATGCACTCAATTCTTATATCCAAGTGTCTACTGTACATGAGAAAAATGACAACTATGATTTGCTACAGTCATGAGGTGGTAAATAGTATTGAGTTTAGATTAGTATTTTCTATGTTTGTTCTTGATTTGCCCTTCTCTAATGGTCACTTAGTTGCTTTAAACCCACAGCACAGAGCTCCGACCACCCACACAAACATTATCCCTAAGAGCATGTAGGTGTGTTTGTGTGGAGGTTTGTGTGTGTGTGAGACACACATTACACACACAGCAATGTTACATCAACTCCATACTCCACACACTCCTAAACTCTCAGTGATGTGGTCGCTATGGCAACTTGGATGGCCTGCAAACCCACAGCATGAGTTATGGGAAAGAGTGAAGCACAGAAAGTGTTTGTGAAAGACAGAGTGCAAGAAGGATAAAGAAAAAGACCTGAAGGGGGAACTTGTACTTTGTGATTTGTCTTCATTATTCACACCTGACACTCACTAAGGGGCTGTTTACACCTGGCCACTTCATGCGTTTTCTCAGATCTGATTCATCAAAACCATTCTATTTACCCCATGTCACATAAATGTGTTTTTGTAAAATGGATATAAATCCCATCTTCAATTCCCGCTGCAGATTTAATGGAGTGCACGTCACCGAAAGCAACAGATATTGCTGCATTTTATTGATCATCAGCTAATTTCAAAATCAAATACAGCAATATGAGAGCGTTAAAAGAACTGGTAAGATCATTTAGTTTCTTTACTTTTAATGAAGATGATTGTGTGTTAAGCGTCTGCGACTCACTTTCACTTTGATTTGAGATAATTTGCAGCGCATTGGCTTGATGAATAGACACTCATCTGCTCATCTGAGGTGATGTGTGTTGCAGTAGCGCCGTCATATCTGACTAAATGACAAATAGCCTATAAGCCATATATAAGGAATATATATATGGCAAAATATATAGCGATATATAAGGAAAATGCAACGAGAGTTAAGGGCTCTTTCCTGTATTCAGATTAGCCCGTGTGGTTGAGGGTCTCGCGACTCTTATATAATGTCGGGTAAAGTTCTTTGTTTTAGAACATTTGATGGTTTGCATTGATTATCTTTCAATTGATTATGGAATTGTAATAATACATTTACCTGACATGATAAATTGTTATATTTGATTGATTATTCTAACAGACTTTGACTTTATTTTCATTAGAGTTAAAAGGAATAGTCATGCACAGAAATCAGTGAAAAACCTTTTCATTTTATGGAGTCAGATGAAACAAGTTAATACATAAGATAAAATGTATTGCATTTAATTAAATGCAATACAAATGCTTTGCCATGAAAAGAGACAGAACACGTGTGAGAGACCTTCTATCCGATCACAGAAAATGCATAAGTGGCCTGTTGTAAAGAGCCTAAGTGTCCTCCTCATGCACGATGCAAAAAATAATTACACTGTGCTTGCTACACCCAGAACATTGCTGCAAAGCAACAAAAATAACAGCCAAGCCGAACTTCTGTGATGATGAACATAAGGGAATAAAACCAATAAAATCCCCATAGAGGAGATGCAATGTATGTACCTGTAGCTCCAGATGATGATGCTGCCATATTAATGACTTGTCCTGGTTTGTCCACTATAATATAGGGGTTATTTATGACTGAGGGGCTTGACTTCATGTGAACTGGTGTGGATGACGACGTCCGGGGAAGTGGAGAGTGACTAGGGGTGGAGATAGGAGAGCCTGGAACACAAAAATTCTGTTTCTGTAATTAGATTTACAGTGTGACCCTTATAAATTTCTCACTGTGTTTCAGAGTTACACAGACTGCAAATCCATAATGCATTACAGAACAGTTTCAGTCTTCTCGAAATGGCAAAATCAAAACTGATTGGCTGGCTTTACACAATTTCAGACTATACAACTTTCAATGGGAAACACAGTCATGTTAGCAAGTTCCCAGGCTGCTAAAAGTCAAATATCTGCCAAGAATTGTCAAAGATTATGGGTTTCACAAAATCAATTTTTTTAAAGTTCTTAGTTGTAAGAGATACAATTGGTAGTTTAGTCATTTTGCATGCTAATCAACTGTCTAAAGCTGCCTTTCGATCATCTCCACACAACCAAGTGATATTCTCTTTAAACCTATGAGCATGAGGTGAGAATTAACAATATTTCTACTAAAATGTTATTCCTTAAACAAGTTAGCAGTAAAATGGGTGGTTTTGAATAATTATGTCCTAAGTTATTATTTTATGATTATTTAAATTGATTATCCCTTGAAAACCTGTTTTTTTATACACATTGGCAGACATTTCTTTCATGTGGATATATTCAAAGATTCATTATTCATTATTTTCACAATGTTGAATACGTGGATGAATGTCTGTCTCCATTTGAATGTTTAATTTGGTTCCACTAGATAGCAAAACACGACAATTGTATGCAAATGAACGAGATAGCGGAAATGCGGCATAAGTGGGTGGTTCTTGGCAAGAATAAGATGTAATGTGTAAAGCAAGATCAGACTAAGTTCCTCTTAGATCTGCTGTCACACATTGACAGCAAATCTATAATGCACTACATTAACTTTCTGACAGTCTCCTTTTCTCAAGAAAATCTAGCATTCTAAAGCAGAAAAAAAGCCAGAGCAACATGAAAGAGACTTTATATAGAAGATTTTACTGCTTGCACTTCAACTCTGCTCTTCTCCACCTCCTTTGTGCTCCTGTGAGACTCACCAGACACAATCTTGCAGCTCATCGTGATAGGCTGGAATGATTTCCCGGGTGATTCAGCGGGACTGGGCACTTGCCCTTGTGGAATGATCTTACAGCTGGCCGTGATTGGCTGAAAGGCAGAGTTTCCGTGGGAACCGAGGGTGATTTTCTCAGACCTATTTGACTGCGAAGTTCGTTCAGAACATGAAGAACGCATCGACTCAGTCTTGACAGTGACACCTGGAACTGAGGGGGACATGAGAAAATAGAAGGGACTTTTAAGATTCTAATCAACAGATTTAATCAAGAAGTCATTTGCACACAGATAACTTCCAGAAGTATCATTAAGAAACAGCTTAAGCTGTTCCCACAAACACAACATGCATTTTCACACAAGTGACTTGGGCAAGGACTGTATAATGAATATGTAGTCTTGGAAAAATACGTGTTTGACACAGCAATAAAGTGCAAACATCCTACTAATCCTCTTAATTGTGTGGGATCCTGTGAGATGGACAAGCATTTGTGTATTTTTGTCTACCTCTTTCTAAGCTAGGTTGATCATCATGAGGGTGCTGAGAGGGAGAGGAGTGTCGCCGAGAGCCCAGGGCAGCTGTGGAGGAGGAGCCACCAGATCCGCCCACAAACGGCAGATGAGAGGAGGATGATGATGAAGAAGATGAAGGGGCAAAAGGGAAGAAGTCATCGCCCAGTGAGTTTCTATGGAGCTCAACGTCCACCACCTTTAGGAAATGAGACAGAGAAACTGGCATTTTAAAGATGAATGCAATAAACATTGTCATCGCAAAATCATTTTAAAACTATAAAACCTCTGCACTCTTACTGTGTCCAGATTGAAAAGTAATTTTATGCTCTCTGAGGTCTGTAGCTAAAAAAAAAACCTACTTCTTTCATCATTTCATTCTTTCCTTAGAGTAAAAAAATGACCTTCTTTTCTACACAGCACATACTCTGGAAAATCATTTACACAGTTTAGCATTTAACTACACTGTAGCATCATTTCTTCCTTTGTTACAAGTGACAACAACAATAAATCTTCATTGGACACATTCACCCATACTACTTGCATTCCCACACTAACCAGAACTCCAGTTTTGTGCTTTCCATCATCTTGGAGACAATAACATTGTCATCACTATATTCCCAATTGAGACCTCTTCTTAGCCCATTTAGATAAGTGTGCTGCTTATTTAAGTTGATCATTTTCTGTTATAATTTGCAGTCACTAATACACAATGTTCTCACTCTGAGCGCCTTACAGTCCCTTCACTTCGTTTTTTAAACAATAAAAATGTAAAGTAGTTTGTTTTATTTAGTAGTGTCATGATGAAACTATTTAACATAACAGATATTTACATATTCCACATGACAATAACTGAATTTATTCATCCTGTTAAAAACTTTATATACTGGTTCTTAATATTGTGTGGTGCTTCCTTGAGCATTAATGTATGTTTGTAGCCTTTTGTGATAGTTGTGCTATTGCAGGGTAGTACGTGATAAAAAGAAAACTCAATTTTAAGCTCTCTCTCATTTTAAAATAATAATAATAAAAAAGCATTATGTATATCTATATGCATAGCTGTAGTTTCTGGTAAATATTAAGATACTCTGTGCGTCTTACCGTTTCAGCTCCCAAAGTCTGTAAACCTGTGTAAGTTCGGTCAAGCTGAGGGAAAACAAATAGAAGATAAATAACAGAGACATTAAAGAACATTCAACAGTCTTTGCTGTCAAGAATCTAAGGATGGTGGGTTAAGGAAAGTACTTTAATCCACAAACTTTCCCTTTGTCTTGCATCTCGATTCATCTCCCTCTATTTTTATTTGTATTTTAACCTACGTATAACAAAAGGGATTGTTGTGACAAGAGATAAAGGAGAAAGGAAATATCAACAGACAGAATGCTTTTTAAAATCGACCATTTCACCCTATAGATCCAGGATAAAGTGATGGATTCATACAGGCATATTCTATTATGTGCAATTTGCACACACATAAGCAAAACAAAAATGGAATTTCAAAGACATAGAGGGGGATGTCCTCTACTTTTTGAATGTCCCACCTAAAAAAGTACAAAGAAAGATAGAGAGAGAGAATAGAAAATATGAAAAGGGCAACAAAGGGTTCAAAGAGAGGGTGTATGCAAGCGGTCAGTAAGCGTCTGACCTTTAAGTGGTGGATGATGTCGATACGCTTGTTCCGTTGATCTTTAAAGTGAATCTGCACACGGACAGGAAACTCTCCCCAACCTCGACGTGTCAAGTGGAACGGTGGCTCACTAAACACACACAGTTTTTAAAAATTCAGAGAGAAATAAAAGCACCACAGGGATGCATATAGTCTCCTCCACTAGAGGGCATTGCCTGTTCTTCTGTGTTGATATTACTTGAAGTAAAAAAAAAATGAGGAAAATGAATCATCGTTAATAGTTGTTTTTTTTTTTGTTGAAGAAATTAATACTTTTGTTCAGCAAGAATCCATTGATCAAAAGTGACTGACTTATAATGTTACAAAAAAATCTTTTTCAAATAAACGTGCTTTTCAACTTTTTATTCATCGAAGAATCCTAAAAAAAAAGGTGAGCTTCCTCAAAAAATTTAGAAACAAAGCAAAACAATAATTTGGAGAGGCAAGTTAACACACACCTGACTTCCACAAGATCATTGGGCTTGTAGCTGGGGTGCAGGAAAAACCAGACCTTCTTCACGAAATGATCGATACTAGGTTCTTTACGAGAACCTCGAACATACACCATCCATTTATGTGTGGACTGATCGTTCTCCTCACGTTTATCAGGAGCAATATACCTGAGAAAGAAAACATCAGTAGTCTAAAAATTAAACTCAAATCAACTAATAGTAGCATAGATACAAGCTTTCACTTATTGTTTGGATCAGGGTTGTTCACATCAATGAATTAGAAAAGAAGAAGAAAAAAAAACAGTATGAACTTCTCAGCAACTATAGTCAAACATTTTGAATATTTTAAAATACTTAACACTTTCCTTCGAGCTTCATTAGGTAGAAGTTTTGCCATGTATTTATTCAGTAGCAGGAATGATAAAAAGTCAGTTAATTTTTTTTATTTTCAGCTCAGCATGCATTGTGTAATTTCAGAAACCTGCCTGTGATTTGTACATTTCATTTTACGTTACTCAGAAAAGAACGCATCTGCTAAACACATAAATGTAGACTGTAGAGCTGTTTAGAGAGATGAACAGCTTGAGACTGAGTGTTTTCAGCACACTGGCCCTGAAGTAAACAGTCTCATAAAGATCTTTAGTAGCTCTGCAGGCAGAAGAAAAATGAGCTTATATCCTTGCTCATAAGCAGACACACACACTTGTGTCTCTCTCACGTGCTCTGAATGAATTTTATGAGGTAAACGAGGTAGACGAGGACTGTGTGATAATGCAGAATAAATTAGGTTAGATCGCTGCCTAGGGAAAGCTGTGCTTTTTGCCACATAGATCTGTATTGGGTTTCGAAAAAATAATACTGAGATTTTCCAGAGAAAGTTATGCATTTAAAAATGAATACAAGCTCAGATAAATAAACATTGTTTCTCATAAAAGTATTTATCCACATAATCAATGGCTAGCATTCATTCAGAATCTTTTCTTTTTTCTTTCTTTTTTTTTTGACAGAGGAACAAGAAAAGGATGGTTTGAAAAACCACATGACATTCTTCTTAATTTATCAATCACTCTTTTCCATGAGATTTCAATGAATTAAGACTGTAGCTCCTCACTACAGATGTAGTGATATACATTCAAAGTCTTCCGAAGCCATAAAGGCATTTTTTAAACAAACACCATTTTTTACAGGCGTATTTTGCCTTGGTATGATTAAGACACTTTAGATATTTCTCCTTTTGTATCCAAAGAAGAAAGAAAGACATTCATATTTAAAATGATATGAATATATAATGATTAACGGAATGTTCCTTTTTGGGTGAACTATCCCTTTAAGGTTGCACTGCAGAGCCGAGAATAAAGCGTCCTACTCAAGGGCACACCAGAATTGTTCAGAGAAAGAGCAGAAACATCAGTGAACATCCCAGAGGTGCTAAATCAAAACTCTCTAGTGCACAAGTGCAATAACAAAGTTGTAGGCCATTAGCCCTCTGGTTGTTGGGATAAAGATGATCTACACTACAAATGATTTTTTTTTTAATCATACAGGGTTCACACTAGTGCGAAAGACATCAAGCTAATCTAGTAAAATCAAAATTGGTAATATGAAGCACTCTGATCTATCCATGAAATAAGGGCAAGGAGACAAATAAAAGCTACATACTTGGATACGTTGCCCACAACAATGGTTTTCTTCATGTAGAGCCGAGAAGCCTCCTCTCCTGTAGTATGGTAAGTCACATGCTGCTCTAAGGATAATGGCACACCAAATGTGTCCTACACATGGGCAAGTAATAAAAAATTGTTACTGTCAAGTAATGGCTCAGACGTGTATTAAAATGTTTTAGTAACACTTTACTTAAAGTCTTTATGCGGAATACATTCTAAACGTTTTTAATGCATTAATTATGCCTTGCTTGTAACTTTGCCAACCATACTTTTTTTTTACTAGCAACATAATAGCCCCTCACTGAAAATTTTAGGAGCACGAACTGAAAAATTAGGGGCACACCTTAAATCGACCTGCAATGCAGTTATTCACATTTAGAGCTTTAAAGTGCTTGAAAGTCAGTGAATTTCACTCTCTAAAAGGTTGAACAAGCCCTGAAATTAATAATGTAAAAACATTCAAATAGTTCTGCCACAATACCATGGTTACAGTTATTGTTACTACATTAAATCCATGGTGAATGTTGGTGATTTGTGGACTGGAAAGCATGGTTTCCACTTCAGCCCTGTTTGATCTGATATGGCATATAACAGAAATTTCTGCAACAAATTCAATTTTTCACTGGATCTGCCAGTGCTGTGCTGTAAAGGTGTTGCATGATCAAAGATCGGCCCACGATTGGCACAGCTCAAACGAGTAGCAGAGTTGCTTTCATTTCGTTTTGTTTGATATTTCTCATTTGCAACATAAATGGGAGGTCTTATTAGTTGGGCAACATGGTGGTCGCATCAGTGCAAAATTAGTCGCACCGGCAGGAAAAATGGTCACAGTCTGGAGCCCTGGTGTGGTCTCATGAATATTATTTAGAAAATATAATGCATTAAAAACTTTGCCAAACTGTGCCAACTTCAGATGTAACAAGGAATCTGCAAAATAATGCGTTTTAACTCTGGCTAATTCATTTTGAAAATATATAATGTATTATCTAACATACATTTTGAATACCTGAATACCTTACTTTATAATGAATTATACATAAAGGCTTTGTTCCCAAAGTTTTTTATCTGCTAAATAAGTACAACAAAATGTGTTTGATTTGTAAATAAATAAACTTGCATCATTATGTACCTTATGCAGCAATTTGCTTACGTAATATTTTTTGGTGCTGTTTTTTATACTACATTAAGCATTTTTTTTATCTAATTAGATTCTTTATAAATATTACTTAATAATTTAATAAACAAACCTTTGATAACATTTCAAGTAATCATAGAGGTCTTAGATTTACTTTTCTATCTATTTTTCACATTGTGCTTAAACAAACACCCCTGAACTATGATAAAATCACTGTGACACATTCTTTGAGTTTTCTTGAACTATTGTAGTGTTTCTGCTACATTCATTCTGTGGTAGCGGGGCGACACACCAAAAAAAAAGTTAATGGAAATGGATCTCTCCTCAGTCATTATTCATTCAGCATTCAAACAGCGCGTCACATTCGGGTACGACAGTCAACACGATGAAACTCAATCCAAGATCATTGTTCCTGTTTTTATACTTTATTTGTAGAAAAAGGTCTATGGTTTTTCATAGAAGTACTTTATCTTGCTGGAGTTTATTTCTGTTTCTATCATGAGTCTTTCTCTTTGGTGTGAGGGCACTATGAATTGTTCTTCCCACGCTGAGTAATTGAGATGTACAATTGTTAAAAGAAAATGCTCAATAAACTGTTGCATAGATATGATACACTAAGCATCAATATATTTTCTCCTTGTTTTCTGCATTTTCAATGCGAAGCGCTGCACGCAATGACTCCATGTTGCTTTAAGCGCATCATTCTGCACACGGGATGCTCATATTAGGCCTATGATACTTTTGGGTAAGGTTCAATGGGAATCACCCATGGCCTCCCCTGTGGAAATAGGCCTGCCACCACAGCTGGAAAAAATCCTAGAGGAAACACTGTATTTTACTTCTAATAAAAAGGGGGTTTGCAGCATTATTACTACATTCTGAAAACCTATTAAAGCCTTATGTTCTAATAGTGTGTGGGCCACTAACCTTTCCCGTGTTTCTGCCGGGTCGTCGTTCACGTGGAGCCACGTCCTCTCTCCCGCTGTCTGTCTCTCTCTCCCCAGCTTCCCCATGCTGGCTGAGGGACTCGGTCTCAGACTGGACCTGTGATGGCGTCTCTGAATTCTGGTTCAGTGGAGACGAGGAGCGGGAGGGGGAATCCAGGAAGCGCTTTATGGCAGGGTGGTTAAGAACAGATGGGTCACTCTTAGTGGCCTGGAAGCAAATGAAATCAGTGATCAACTGTTTGGGCTTAAAGGAGCTTTCAACAAAGCAGCAACAAAACCGGATGTTTATTCATGTAGAATGAGAAAAACCAGACATTTTCTGTTATGTTATATCACATTAACAGAGCAAACTTTTTGTGGCCTTAGTTCCAGCAGTATTTAATTAAATTTTCTCAATGATGGAATATATATATATATATTAAAATATGTAATATATATATAAAACTGCCTGCTTCTTATTTCGTCAAGTAAAGTACGAGTCTCTACTCATTTCAATTGAGAATACTATCTCAGCATCCCTTTATGAGCACTGTTTATTCATATCACACATTAAAGCTAAGCTTTTAAAAACTCACAATGTTCATTTAGGCTCTAAGCTCACAGAGTCCCACACCAATATTTTAATGATTAATAAAAGATGAATCACTGTCTGGCCATATGAGATTTCAGTATGGACCTAAAAGTTAGGATCATGATTTTTCGGAAGTATTACAGAATGCAGAGTGTATATATCAGCACCGTTTGACATGCTGTTAGACTTAAAGGGTCAAGACTTTTACTCCACTGTCATTTCATATTAAACTATCTTATTCCCTTAACTAAGATGAGTTGATGTTTGGAGGTGGTGTTTGGTCGCTTCTCTGCTTGGATCCTAATGAATGAACTGGGCTATCAAAGTGTCTCGCGAGCCACAGCGATTGAGTTTTTTTTGGCAGAGTTTCACAGAATCATGGGTAGTGTACGTTTTTCCAACAGGAATTCCACTGTTGAATTACTTCAGGCTGATTTAACAAAAGCATGCATCATCGAATAACAACCTCATCACTCATAATAGGTCGGTCTTTAAATGTTTAAAAATTATTGTTCAAAATCAATTCCCTTATGGAGAAAATAAATGGGATTTTTACTTGTTTCAATCTATAAACCTTATGCACCAGAGAAATGTGGGCGCTGTCATCTTTAGAATATTGTCTTTGAACTTCCGTTTTTGTGGTCGCTCTGTATATTTCTATGGCATCGCTGTCGTTGAGTAATTAGCTGGTGAAGTGGATTTACTTCTTGTAGAGTTAAGAAAAGTTATCATGAGCATTGTAATGTTTATCATAAGCATTATAAAGCAGATGTCTTAACAAATGTCGAACGGGAATTTTTTTACAAGCAGTTCATTCATACCTATGCAAGATCACTGTGAAAATACAGACCGAAAGTCAAAATACAATGAGCGCAGCACTGAAAAGGGGCGGGGCTACTTAAGGTCTATAGACAAAATGTATCCACACATTACCTCAGGGATTTTAGGTTGGCCAGCATTTGCATAATAGTTTGCAACAATGCAAGCTCTGAGCTTGTCCATCATTCTCCTGGCCTCATTCAGCCTCTGAAGAAGAAAAAAACAGATGAAAATAATAACATTATTAATGGTAACATCAAAGTAAATCTTTTTTCTGATTTATTTATGGGGATTTATATATTTATTACAATTTTATATTCTTATTAAAATATATTTTTGTCCATACAAGCAAATCATCTCACTAAACACTTATTTCAACCACAAACAAAATATATTTCATAACCTTATGAAGAGTCATCTCATCACTTTTAGACTCTTTTGACCTAAAGCAGCTGCTTTAACTAACACGTTTTACTAACAATCACAGCTAATGTGTGAACTTCAGTCCTTTCTTTGAAGCCTGCAAAAGTTTATATTTAAATACTAAAATCTGGAATACATTACACAACTTTTTCCAAGATTTTTGTCCAGACTTGCAGTCGGGAAGATTACAGACACCAGTTGCTGAATGTCAGAGCATGCAATTGTATAATGGCTAGTGTTTTAAAATTAGTTTTTTCCAGTTTTAAAAGTTGTGCAGTGTACTCCAAGTATTTATATAGACTTAAAAAAAATATTGACGTAGTGACGTAGTTATTCACATAAACATACCCATAAGTGAATGTAGTTTCTCAGTACTTTTTACACCCCTCATTAAAAAGTACATTTGGCCTAACAAAGTACTGCTAGCTTAGAAATAAGATAAAATTCTGTCCTGAAATCCAGTCCACATAATTTTGAGACATACTGTAAAGAACAAGTGAGTGTTGGACAGACGATTACCTGCCCGATGACCTCGATCTCATGCTCTTTATTCTTCATCTCAAGAGAAAACTGATCCTTGATGATGGCATCAATCTTCAGCACAGCAGCATCACGGGCTTTGAAAAAAAGTCAAACAAGCAGATAAAAAAAAACTTAGTTCACTATTAAGTAAACCACTGTGTTATACTTTACATCACTGTTAGGAAACTAGACTTACCATTCTGCTCCACCACTTTGCTCCTCTTGTTCTCCTGCACTTGAGTGATGTCCTCATAGTCAGGATCTTTGTCCTCTATTTTCCTTTTCACCCCAGACATGATCACTCATTGGCTGGACTGCAGAAAAAGTATACAAGAAGACAAATAAACAAAAACTAACTTATTCTACAGACACACAGGGGTTGTGTCTCAAAACTTAACGTTAGCTGCCTAACGTACTTGATTTCTTGTGATTCCCAAAAATGCGTCCTGGGTAGGCAACTTACTAGGTTTTGAGACACAGACCTAGTATCTAAGCATGATACAAGTGTCATTATATTTCCTTGACAAACTGCTATTAGTTGTTGCTGAGGTTTAAGAATACGATAAACTGAAAGAAAACGCAGCTAATCTGACACACACACACTAAGCTAAATAAAACAACAGCTTTTTAAGCAGTTATGGCAAAACTCTCATCACTGACACTTTACTAAACTGAGCAAAATGTGACGTAAACACGCACAAAAGTTGTAGGTGTGTTTAATTACACGTTAAACCTACGCTGAATGTGATGGTGAGATGTTTTAAAGGTGATGTGTTTAGCCGTTAGCTTCTCTTGGTCTCGCGCACAATAAAATCTCGCGCGGACACACGAGCTCGTGCAGGGCGCGTTCACGTTCAGGAAAGAGCGTAGCGAGCGCGCGGCCTGCAGATGTTTTCAAAAAGGGTCGAAAGCAAGGAGTGCTTGGAGGTCCTTGTTTAGAGAAAAACTGTAAAATAAATAAATACATAAATAATGCCTTCAATAACATGTTAATAGGAAACAAATGTAAATTGAAACAAACTAAATATTTTGCAAATAGTATGTTTACATATAGGCTACTATAAATTTTTAACAATATAAATTGAGTCTTTCTACAAGAAACTATTTAGATGGCCTTTAAGTTTCAGGGTAAGGGACCCTTGCATGAGTAGGCTATAATAATATCTGGGTGTACGAAACATCTAAAAGGTTGAAAATCCCTAAGCATTATTGTATTGAACCTGTACCTGCGCAAAGAACTAAAATCCCCCAATATGTATTTTTTAACTCTGCATTAACAATTAGAGTTAAAACAGCAACAATAGCTTTACACACTGACTACAACTTAACATCCTACATTTAGACTTTAGCCCCAGATTAGTGTTTGTGCCAGAAAATAGATTTATTTTTTTGTTGGTGGTGGATGCCCCTAATACATTCAAGAAGAGTAAGGCCATGCTATACCCGAGCCTGACCAAAGGGTGGCGCTGAAAACCACATTTACATCAACATCTCACCAAGAGTTAAAGGGATAGTTTACTTTTAAATTAATTTTTGGTATGTTTTAGCTTACCTCAAGGGCATCCAAGCTGTATGTGTCTTTCTTTCTGCAGTAGTTTCAATTTTGATATTTTTAGTTAAAACTAAACAGTCATATAATGGAGGTCTATGGTCACCACCTATGGACTTCTCTGTGCATGCTCTTTGAGGTGGTGACCATAGACCTTCATTATATGACTGACAGACAAGAACGGTTTGACCTAAAAATATCAAAATTGAAACTACTGCGGAAACAAATACACTTACATCTTGGATGCCCTTGAGGTAAGCTAAAACATACCAAAAATTAATTTCAAAGTATCTCTTTAATAATGAGATCCGCCAATGCATGTTTTAAACAGCAAAAACCACAGATCTTATGAAATGCATTTTCAGTTTTTTGTAACTTCTCATGCATGTCCGCATTATACTTCCAGCTTACATGTTAAAAATATCACATTTTTCATATTTATCATACCATGTCATGTCCACTTATTTGCATTTTCACATTCAAGCCCTTTTCCCTGTTTCTTACACCTGAGTCAGTCATCCGTTCCAAACATTACATTAACACATCATCACTGGGGGCCATTCATCCCCTGAGGGCCTTTACATTGACAGAAAAATGAAGACCTGAACATTGCACAGGTTTTGAAGTCGCGTGCTTGTTGCCAGGAATGTGATCCTTAATGTCTTCTCATTTCCTTTCAGTTTCATTCATCACACCAGAGCAAACAAAGTCAATTTCATTTAAGTTTATTTAGATTTAACAAAGGGAGACTTTTAACAATGGCAATTGTCTCAGGGCACATATAGCAAAACAATCAGAAAGCTAAAAATCAACAGTGTCAAGAAAAAATAAAGAAGAGACCTTGAGAGGAATCAGTGCTCAAAGGAAAGTCTTTCTTTCTGTTCTGCCCTTTCGCTGACAATAAAATAATAAGGTTTTAGAGGTCAACTTCAATAAGCTGTCTCAGTGCTGAAAATATGAAAATATATTATAATTGTTTATTTTTAAATACCAGTACTCTCCACTTTTTACAATATTTAAATACATTCTGTGTATTTCCTCTCAAAATTAGCACAGAAAATGCAAAAAATGTCTGGACCTAGGCATGAGCTGAGACATGTACAGGGCAAACTGTTTGGAGTGTTGACTAGCTGTAAAGTTTGTCATGTGGGCGACTGTCCATATGCTACCGAATTTAACAAATGGCAGGTATTAGGTAAGAAAACTGTAAGCTCACTGGTTATAGAGTAACAAATAAATCCCTGAAATTCATTTTTATAGGCTATTTTTAGTTTTCATGTTAATTATTTTATCAGCTTCATCAGCTTTCAATTAACAAATGTTTTAGTAGTTTTAGTTTACAATTAGATCTTTGAACCTGACTTGCCTTGAGTATGAGGAATATGGCACATATAACTTAGAAATCCTTTCATAGGAATTTCCATAGAATCCTGAAGATTGCAAATATATGTGTTTCCTCATGCCTGAAGAATGAATGAGTAGTACAAACACAGAGCACTCCAAACGTTCTTCATGCTTAAGATATAATTATGAAAATATAATGACAACATACATCAAAATATGGTGCCTGAAGCACTTATGCAGTTTTACAATTTCAGGTGTATTATATGTATATTTGGAAAATGTAAACATAAAATATAAATGTTAAATACAAAAAAGATTGAAATCTGTCAAATAAATAGTGTCCAGTGTTCACTTGAAATGGTAGTCCTTTCCTCTGAAAAGCAGAGACGGAGATTGCACTTCTTGCAGAGCGTATTCAAATATCCGTTTCTGTAGTGTCTGCAGCGCCCTCTCATTCTGAAATGAAGATAATAAGAGTTATAAAAAGAGTTATACAGGAACTATTTCAAGCAATAATTTATTAATTTAAAATGATTCAAATCTGATCTAAACAAAAAAATATAACAAATAACACATTTAGATATTGTGAATATATACATTATATTTCTGTAAGTATTTCTCCTGTATGTGAACATTTGAGAAGTGCAATGCCTGCATGTAATGTGCAAAGTGCATTCTATCCCAACGTTGTAAAATTACAACAAAGACATAAGCTAAAAATCTAATTTGATGAATGCATTCCACAATAACCAAGTATTTACATAAACTAGATATTTTAACCATGAAAAAAATATATATATATTTGGGATTTTACTTACTTCAGTGTTGAGATATCCAGTCCAATGAAACAAGGAGATGCGCTTCCAGTAAAGAGTTCATGACCTTATGCCAAGACCTATATTCACATTTACTATCCAAGACTAAACAATAGGACCCATTAGCTATGTAAATGTGGTCTTTACTACCACGGGTCTTACAGGGTTAAAGGGGTGGTAAAGTATGATTACACTTGTCTAACTTTAGTTAGTGTGAAATGTTGCTGTTTGAACATAAGCAACATTAAAAAAGTTACAATACTCAAAGTTCAAAGCAAAGGAAGATATTTGTTTTTAAAGAAATCGTTTTAAGGACTACAACAAACGGCTGGTAGGGACTACACAAGCTTCCTCCCGGGTTAGTGACATCACCAACCCTAAAATGTACATAAACCCCGCCCCCGGGAACACACAGTCCATGGTGAGAAGAGGAAAAATCAACTCAAACTTTAGCATCCATCTTTTCAGATGGATAGAAAGTCACTCTGTGTGCAGATTATCATGACAAAATATGCTAACTGAAGACTTCACATCAACAACATAAATTCGTCAACTAACCATTCAGAGACGTCTTGCTGCATTCTACATGTTGTCACTTCTTCTTGAGTCTCTCCATCTTGACTCTTTTTTAACATTAAAGGCAGAACAGTTTCTGTTATTTTAGTCAGTGTGTATGTGAGGTAATCGCAGCTGCTGCTAACTCATAGGAGCTCTTGAAACCCCGCCCTTTGCAGCAGCTCATTTGCATTTAAAGGGCCAGACACAAAACGGTGTGTTTTTGCATACCCTAAAAAAGTGACAACTTTAACATGCTATATAAAAAATATCTGTGGGGTATTTTGTGCTAAAACTTCACACACACACACACACACACTCTAGGGACATCAGAAATGTCTTTTACATCTTGTGAAAATGGCATTTTACCACCCCTGGTATGGTATGGTAAGGTGAATGTTTTTGGTCTTGGCAGACTAGATCTGAAATTGACGTATTAGCACCGAAAATGTACATATTACCACCTAAAATGTACATATTAGCTCATGAAATTGACATATTACCACCTAAAATGGACATATTATCTCCTGAAATGGACTTATTAGCACCTAAAATGTACAAATGAACACTTAAAATGTACATATTAGCACCTAAAATGTACATATTAACACCTAAAATGTACTTATTAGCTCGTGAAATTGACGAAAGTTTACCTTTTGAAAAGGTACAGCCCCAGTTACAGCTTTTGTACCTTTTTCTGAGAGTGTATGTATATTACAACAGTGACAAAAACACCACCATCTAACTCAGAAAAAAAAAAAAAACACACAATACAAAGCTGGTTTATTATATTTATTTAAAAAGAAGTGTAAAAGTACACATAATGGTACAATAACATTTACAAAAACCTTAGAACAGTAAAGCTGGTAATAATTCAAATGATTAAATGGGAGGAAAACAAAAAAAATCAACAAATCACATATGTATATGAAAATATAAATACATACATATATACAGACACACTTATATCATTGCAGGCAGAGATGACGATGCAGTGCTTTGAGTAAACTAGCTGCCAGCATCCTGCCTGACCCGTTCAGATGTATTGCAGAAAATGAAACCAATACTATGCATCTAATGTAAAGTAAGTAAATGTATGTCTCCAGTACTGACAAGCACTAGAGTAGAGACTGCAAAAACATAAAAACAGTTCCAAGGTAGTTTTATTTGAACATGCACATTCACGCAAACATGCAAGAATTTTTCCAGCAGTCAAACTCTAAAGAAATTAAATGTAATCTACAGCTATGAGCATTATTCACTAAACACGACATAAAATAATAACAGATAACATTAAAAACATAACAAAAGAGAAAAATGTATTTACACTGAGATATATTACTAACACTAGTACACACAAGTGCATGATTGGGGCTCTGCTTAAAAATAAAAAAAGCTCAAAAAGGCACGTCCTGGTGTCACAAAGATGATGAGATGCTTAAATACAGATACGATACAAAAAGGAAAAAAAAATACAATAATTCACAGCTGTACGGTTCATAAAGAACCTAAAAGAACCAGACGTGACATTTCATTGACCTAAATCAGAGCTGTCCATCACTGAGCTCCTGCAACGAGCCCTAGGTTTTCAAGTGCTTAGAACACAAAAAAACATCATACAGCATGTTCGATGTATTATTTAAGTGCTTTTTTTTATTTAATAAGTTCAGAAGTTTAATATGACGTAGAAAGAGTAAATAGCGCATTAAAATCAACTCCCAAGATTGAACCTAAAAACTATTTCGGTCTGCAGACTACTTCTCCATGTCAAGAAATCATTGTCAAAATTTAGGAGTAATGATAGAAAACAGTAATAATAACAGAAATAAAAAAACGGATTAAGGCATAAACAAATGTACATTTACAAATAAAAAAAGAAAGCATCACAGCATCTATGCGATTACTCCATCAGATTTGACATTCTCTAAATCTGTCTAAATCTTCTCTAAATATTTAGCTTTTATGTTCATTTTAGTTTAATGTTTAAGAATTTCATTATGAGCTTTAGTCATTTTGTGATTTCTTTATTGCAATTCAGGTTTAATCATTTTATTATTTTAGTTTTAGTTTCAACTAATATTTTCATTTTATTTTATTTCAGATTTATTTCAATGGACCCTTTTCACAGACTGTGATGACGAGTTTCCACTGTATCACAAATCTAGTAAAGTTTTTCATAGTTTCATTTTTTTTTAAATATATAATGCTATAATTTGTTATACATTACATCGGCAGTAAATAAAAAAATGAATCAACACATTTGCAAGGGTGTTTATCATACAACGGCAAAGAAATTAACGGCAAAAATCAGTCTATTTTCTGACTGCTTTACTCATATAGTCGCTCTATATTTTTTCCCTCTTTTGGAAAGTCGTGGAAGCGCCATCACAGAGTTTTTTATTTTGTTATTGGAGCATACAGGAATACATAAATTATACTTCCTGTCATCTCCCCTTCACCACTTTGATGACTTGCACGCCCGAGAACTGAGAAATGTGAAAAATGTTTCTGTAAATGGACACTTCTCATAGTTTTTCTAAATGTATTTCAGCTATGAGGAATGCCGTCTTCCAGAGAAACGAATGCAGGAAACTAGATAATCCACACAGATAATCTAAACAGCTTCGGCATGATGAAAAGAACACATCTGGTTATGCATGTTCAGACAAGGCCATGTTTGGGAGTTTGCATGTGCGTTAGTGGATGCCATCAGGCTTTGCGTTGTTTCTCACTGAAACGGTGTATGGTCACACAGCCATGGTAGGAGATAGGACGAGGCATAGCAGTCGTGGATGTGATGATGCCAGAGGCCGGGTCATAGCACACAATGTTGTCAGATGCGTCCCCATTTTCTCCCCGTCCACCCAGGATGTAGATCTTTCCGTTACAAATCGATATCCCGCAACTCTCCTAAAAACACACAGATGTACAATAATAAAATCAGTATGTGGGACAAAATGACAGGAACGTTTGACTTTTTGGTGTGTTAGCAGCTGTGCTTCAGGTACCTGTCTGCTGAAGGAGTGGCCCACATGCATCCAGTGGTCCTGTGAAGGATCGTAGCAGTAGATGGACTTGGTGAGGCCCCCGCACACGTAGATGACGTTATTGAGAGAAACGGCTGAAATATTGGGTTTGGTGAAGGGAATGCTCGCCCTCAACTGCCAGCTGTCTGTCTCTGGGTCATAACACTGGACCTTTGTGTAAAAAGAACAGAAAAAGCATGCGTTATAAAAGGATTCAAATTCTAAACAAACGACTTCATTTATTAGCGTTATTATAATATTATTTATATACAATAGTAATCTTTTTATCGTTATCATTTTAACATTAGTTTTAGTAAATGTGTTACATGTCATTATTATTAGTTTTAAAGATGTCATATTTTTAATTTTCAGTTTTAGTGATTTATTACAGTTAACTAGGCAACTTTTTTTCCATCTACAGTAATATTTTTATTTCAGCTTTACTTCAATTAATATTTTTCGAGTCATCACTGTAAAAGCTGCTTATTAAACAATTATTTTTAAGCTGCTTTTAAACAATCAGTAACGTAAATAAAGGTGACTTGGCAACTCTACTTTTCAGCATATGAACATTTTTACTTGTTCCTATTTTTTTAACATGAATATCAAGGTGTTATAACAGTGAACAACTACCATATTAATAACTTCCTCGTTGCCATGAGCGTAATGCCAAATATATTCAGCTGAAACCAGACAACAGGCCCTGAGGGTGAGGAAACAGAGCTAGCTAGTATTTAATATATGCATTCTTCAGTGCAAGCAATGTTTCTCTGTGCTAGCTGATGTATAGATTTAAAAAAGCATGGCATTGTCACCGAAGACACGCACTCTGTATACAGTAAAGATGTTTTGTCGAACAGACGCCATTTGAAACTCTCAGGTGACAGACGTAGCAATTGCATTGAGGAACATTTAGCATTTTGTGGAAGAGAGCTTTGTAGTAAACTATATAAGCTCCTTCTCTTTCTGTTCCAGATGGCAAGTAAAGGAAATGCAGTAATCTGAGCACTGGAAAAATCAATGAGAAACCTATGTTGTTATCCGAGATGGCACCAGTGTCTGAGGACAATAAGCTCACGACGGAGGTCCACCTGTTCACTCGTTTACAGACCACCTGCACACACACCCACATTCACTCCCCATCTGCCCTGCCATTAGCAGCCCTTCTGTTCAGAAAGATGCCCACATTCGAGGGGTTGCGAGGCACAAAATAAAGAAGAGCTTAGCAGGACCCTTCTCATACCCAAAAATCTGGGGTTATCACTTTTTTCCCCCCACAAAAATGCTAAGCAACTGTTTTCATCATTGATAAGATTAAGAATGTTTCTTGAGCAACAAATCAGTATATTAGATTGATTTCTGAACGATCATGTGACACCGAAGACTCGAGTAATGGCACTGAAAATTATTAGTCAGGAATAAATTACATTTTAAAATATATTTAACCTTTCCCAGAGGTAAAGGGAAACTGAGAGAGCATATTTTGTCCATTAGATCAAAAGATCTCAAACAGGTATGTGTCCCCCGTCTACTTGTGATCCGATCGTCTAAACACATCTTAAAGGAGAACTCCAGCACAAAATGAACCTTTGGTCTAATAAAAAATCTTTGGTCTAACCTAGTTGGTACCTAGTCAACCGTTCTCTGAGATGTTTTCATGATAATCGAATGTAAAGAGTTTTATCTCTAAAAACTGTTTAGCGTATAACGCTAGTGGGGGCATTTACTAAGTAAAAAGAAATCGCTAGTTTATACCACTAACAAGGCTCAAAATAGCCCCACACTAACACAGTAACATAATGAGGGTCCATACATGCAGAACGAAGCATTGAGAACTTTGTAAGTGTACAGAGCGTTTAATAAGAAGATACTTTATAAAGACAGTTCACTTCGTGTATACAGACAGGAGCCATCTTAGAAAATGGTCTCGATAAGTCGAGCCCCGAACGCCGTTCATACAGTTCAGAAGTTTGACTTGTCGAGTCTGTTTTCTAAGATGGCTTCTGTCTGTATACACGAAGTGAACTGTCTTTATAAAGTATCTTCTTATTAATCGGTCTGTACACTTACAAAGTTCTATGGACCCTCATTATGTTACTGTGTTAGTGTGGGGCTATTTTGAGCCTTGTTACTGGTATAAACTAGCGATTTCTTTTTACTTAGTCAATGCTCCCAGTACTAGCGTTATACGCTAAACAGTTTTTAGAGATAAAACTCTTTACATTCGATTATCATGAAAACAAATCTCAGAGAACGGTCGACTATGTACCAATGTTTTATTAGACCAAAGGTTCATTGTGCACCGGAGTTCTCCTTTAATACCAGGCGTAAACAAGGTGTGAATTACAGGTTGGTTAAACTCTCTTGCTCTGGTTACGGTCTATTTGCTTCATACAGGTATTGCATCATGGAGGAAAAAAAAACATGACAGTATCATTTAGATGTGACTAATCGTTTCAAGTTGGAATGAGCAAACTCGTGGAGTTAGTTGGAATGTGGTTTATTCCAGGGAACAGATGACAGGTTTGCGGAAAGGAAAGGCAAGGCAAGGCAGAAAAGCTGTTTTTATTTGATAAAAGGCATCATCTAAGTCAATTGTCACTTTTTTTTATATTTAATCCACCTAGTCAAGAGCACTCATTGGACAGATCTGCCAACACTTGAGTCACTGGGCATAATGACTGCATAATCAGTGCTTAAGCAAATATATTTGTTTTGATTTTATATTGTGTTTCTTTAGTGCTGTTTCTCAGTTACCTTATTGGAGCAGCTGTTTTCATCAGCTTGTCCCCCGATGACGAAGAGTTTTCCCGCACAGCTGGTGACCGCCGGAGAGTAGACGGCTTCTTTCATAGGGGCCACCTCGGTCCAGCGGTTGGAGAAGGAGTCATACACCTCCACGTTACTGAGACAACACTGTCCATCATAACCTCCAACTGCATACACCTGCAGGATACATACACAGATGAGAAATAAGAAATATTATATATATATATATATATACATTTATACACATACACATATACACACATATATACACACATATATATATATATACACTCACCGGCCACTTTATTAGGTACACCTGTCCAACTGCGCGTTAACACTTAATTTCTAAGCAGCCAATCACATGGCGGCAACTCAGTGCATTTAGGCATGTAGACATGGTCAAGACAATCTCCTGCAGTTCAAACCGAGCATCAGTATGGGGAAGAAAGGTGATTTGAGTGACTTTGAACGTGGCATGATTGTTGGTGCCAGAAGGGCTGGTCTGAGTATTTCAGAAACTGCTAATCTACTGGGATTTTCACGCACAACCATCTCTAGGGTTTACAGAGAATGGTCCGAAAAAGAAAAAACATCCAGTGAGCGGCAGTTCTGTGGGCGGAAATGCCTTGTTGATGCCAGAGGTCAGAGGAGAATGGCCAGACTGGTTCGAGCTGATAGAAGGGCAACAGTGACTCAAATAACCACCCGTTACAACCAAGGTGGGCAGAAGAGCATCTCTGAACGCACAGTACGTCGAACTTTGAGGCAGATGGGCTACAGCAAGAGAAGACCACACCGGGTGCCACTCCTTTCAGCTAAGAACAGGAAACTGAGGCTACAATTTGCACAAGCTCATCGAAATTGGACAATAGAAGATTGGAAAAACGTTGCCTGGTCTGATGAGTCTCGATTTCTGCTGCGACATTCGGATGGTAGGGTCAGAATTTGGCGTCTACAACATGAAAGCATGGATCCATCCTGCCTTGTATCAACGGTTCAGGCTGGTGGTGGTGGTGTCATGGTGTGGGGAATATTTTCTTGGCACTCTTTGGGCCCCTTGGTACCAATTGAGCATCGTTGCAACGCCACAGCCTACCTGAGTATTGTTGCTGACCATGTCCATCCCTTTATGACCACAATGTACCCAACTTCTGATGGCTACTTTCAGCAGGATAATGCGCCATGTCATAAAGCTGGAATCATCTCAGACTGGTTTCTTGAACATGACAATGAGTTCGCTGTACTCAAATGGCCTCCACAGTCACCAGATCTCAATCCAATAAAGCATCTTTGGGATGTGGTGGAACGGGAGATTCGCATCATGGATGTGCAGCCGACAAATCTGCGGCAACTGTGTGATGCCATCATGTCAATATGGACCAAACTCCCTGAGGAATGCTTCCAGCACCTTGTTGAATCTATGCCACGAAGAATTGAGGCAGTTCTGAAGGCAAAAGGGGGTCCAACCCGTTACTAGCATGGGGTACCTAATAAAGTGGCCGGTGAGTGTATATAGGCTTATATATTGGTGTATTCAATTATTTATTTGTCATGTAATCCATCACAGAGATGTAAAATAAATCAACACTATCTTTTCCATAGCTCATGGGTGATGTTTTCAAGGACAATATAAAATGGTCTCTGTAGCCAATCAAAAACAAACACTCCTCAAATCCGCTCCACAAACCTCTTTATCCTCAAACTGACACCGCAGAGGAAATGTGGAGGAGCAACGATAACAATTAATGACGCCAACCTACATTAAAGCTGTTAAACGGGAAACCTGTTCTTCCTGAGGCCTAAATTCATGTGCAAACACACATACAGACAGATGACCTCTGACCTAGGAGAGTAAAGTTCCCTCATTCACACTCTAATGATTTAAACTCTGTCACACCCTGTCCTCAGTGACAAATGGCATTCATATCAATTTTCCTTGGTAAAAAATAATAAATAAATAGGATAAGAATTTGAACCCCACTATCTTTGCACGCTAATAACAAATCATTTTATACATGAAGGCACAAACAAGAAAAGATAATGATGGATGGATATAAAGGTAGATGAAATCATGTTAGATGGCCAACTCATTCTTTGATTTGTAGTTGTTATCCTGTAAGTGCACAGGGATGGATTACTGATCGGGCCAATGGCTTGAGTGTCAGAACTGACTGCGCTGTCGCCGTTTTTGCCTCAACCTTCATCACGATAGCAACTAGGCTATTGTGTTTTTGATGGAGCATTGTGCATATAGCTTTGCGGGCAGGCTGACCGTCTCCTCAGGCCGCTGCCTATTGGATTCCATCAATCTAAATTTGAAATCAGCATCTTATGTGTATTGTGTGGTCGTATATTTGATTTGGGCTTCTTTTGTTTGTTTATTCTGTGTCTCATCTCTGAACAAAGCAAATCCGAGTGAACTTGGGTTATTTCAAACGGTTAACCTGTTTTAGTTATATTGTGAGCATTACGTTTGTGCTAAGTGGTTCAACTTCAATTATTTATCTTGTGAAAATGTCGTTTTCTTTTCAATTTAATTGGGGATATTGTACCTTCTAAATATTTGTTTGGTATTTTCTTTGAGTTTCTGTTGGATTGTATTTAACTGTTTTGTGTTTTTTTTTACTTTCTTGTTACAGGAGCTGGGGGTTTCTGGAGGGTGAAGGCGAGGCTGCCATTTGTGTGGTGTGTTCACATTTTAGTGCTGTGCATCTCGTCTTCTGTCGTTTAACCTTCACGTTTGTGTTTGGGCATTCGTAGTTGATTATCGTGACTGATGTTGTCCCTTTAATGTAAGAGTTTTCTTCATTTTGAAGTTTACCTATTTATTAGTCAATATCGACAAACATAATTAACTTTTCTATTTCTATATGGCTCATGTCTCTTCACCTTCTCATTCAAGACCCACCTGTGTGCCCTTAGGGCTCTTATTTCCCCAGTTGTCTGGGGTTTCGTAGTCGATCGTACATTGTCATCTATTTGTTAAGACTGTGGTAAATCACCCTTTTGTTTCCCTTTGCTACTGTACCGCCTCACTATATTTAGATCAGTTCACAGCACGTGCTGCTTGCACCGAAGTACTGATCTGGCATGTCATAAAGAGTAATTTGAAAGCTGAGAGTTAAAATAAGTAACCTGCCTTGTCTTATCTATCAATGTCAGTGTCCTCTTTGCCTCAGGATTTTTCATTGCGTGGAAAGAACGGAGAACAATGTCTACACGATGCACGAGATTTGGCAGCGTCAACACTCAACACCGTGCATTATATGGGGGGGGGGATTGCGGGGGACTTTGGAGATACCTGGCCCCAGGGCCTTTACAAGTCAAAATCTATCCCTGTAAGTGCAGGTTTCAGCAAAACTATAAAGAGGTTCTTCGGAAATTAGGAGAGTCTTTACAGTGTCACCACCACCACCATACAAGAACCAAAAAATACATCTGCTGTACAAATGTGGACATAAACAACAAGCACACAAACATAGAACACAAAATTAAATCACCCAAAAATTTTTCAAACCTGTATGAATTTTATTCTTCTGCTGAACACAAAGATATTTTGAGGAATATGGGTAACCAAAAGGTTGACGGGGCCCATTGACTTCCATAGTACAGAAAAAAAAAAATACTATGGAAGTCAATGACGCCCCTCGACTGTTTGATTACTGACATTCTTCAAAATATCTTCTTTTCAGCAATGTTCATCAATAGAAAGAAATCCAAACAGGTTTGGGTGAGTAAATGACAATTTTCATTTCTGGGTGAGCCATCCATTTAAAAGAAAACCTAAAGGAAAAAAAATCTAATGGAAGATGGAATTAATTAAATATGTGAGGGATAGTTTGTCTGCACAAAGACAGTGGTGTATACTGGCTCAAACCCACAATGCGTCAAAATGGTGTCACAGTGAGCCTGCTACGTCACTGACAATCAACAAACTTCTTTGTAAAACTCATTATGTATGAGGAACAACTGAAGAAAAAGTCATACGGGTTTGGAACAACATGAGAGCGAGTACAGGCTCAGATACACTTCAAGCGGAATCGAAACTCGAACTGATATGACGTCATTTCGAACAATATCAGGCCAAAATTAAGTTCATTCTGCGAGTTTGAAACAGCTTGCCAAAGCTAACTCTACGGAAAAGTCTACTACGGCTGGTAAACACCTTTGTATTGCCATAGGTCCATGGCGATATACGTAATAGGTGAGGCTCCCACCTTCTTTCACGTCGAAATCTTTACCAGTTCATTTATTCAGACCGTTGTGGTCAGACATCCTTGAGGAACAACATGAACACACTGGAGAGCTGCTTTCTGGTAGAAAATAAAGTTGTACCTCTGATAAAATGTTTTTCATGTTTAAATACAGTAAAGCTGCTTGATTTTAAGCAATCTATTGAATAGTGTTTTATATATATATATATATATATATATATATATATGAAGAGTTCAGATGCAAAAGCCTCTAAGTGCCATTTGAAATTTTCTTCTAGAATGATCATTTTTATCAAGCTTGTATATTTAAGTTCAGTAATTTCACTTAAATGGCAATGAAGATGACCTATTAATTGTCATTTAAGTGAAATTACTGAACTTAAATATACAAGGTTGATAAAAATGGTCATTTTAGAAGAAAATTTCAAATGGCATTTAGAGGCTTTTGCATCTGAACTCTTCATATACATGTATAAATCTGACTTTACTAGAAGTGTCGAATTGCAGAGCTTGTGCAAACATATTCACGTTGCTATGATAAGATGCTTTTCTTGTGCTACACTAAAATGCTTGCTGTTTTCTCAATTTTGTTGTGCGCACAGCACATATTAAGCGCACAGCACATAATACATATTCATCTACCCGTTGCTCTCAGCAGTGTGGGTGGCGTCAGATGTTTGCTAACAGTATATCGCTGCAAACATATTTAGAACTTTGTTTTACCCGTTTTACCCCTAAGCAAAGAACTATAAGGATATTGCTGTGAGTATATCGGGGCCTTAAATGTGAACAAAATTTCTATTTTTGGGTGAACTACTTTTTTTAAAAAAAAGAGGAGGATTTCAAATGAGTTTACATTTTAAAGCAACAACAAACATCCTGAAAATCATCCTGTAAACCAAAGAGGAGGACAGGCACTGGGCGGACAGATGAACACACACAGAGGAAGAGAGAGAATTAGCAAGGAATGGAATGGTTTTCCAAGGAAAACAGATTCCCAAGAGATCTGTATGTGCATGTCTATGCCTCCCTGGGTGTAGGAACAGAAGAAATCTATTACATCCAAGCAGGCAGAATGTTATACCCCCGCATGTGTAATGAAATGCATATGTCGCAAACATTTACAAACACCCAAAATAAAATACAAATTTAATACAGTATCAAGAAACCAACAAAACACTTTTCATGAGTAATTACAGAAAGAGGATCTTGATTCGGCATAAGACAAATAAAACATACAATACAGGGACAGCTAATTTCTACTAATTTCTTTTAATAATTGTAACCACAGTTATAATATACCTTTAGAAAGTATAATGCAGTATTTAACAAGGAATCTGTGCATATAATAATGCATTTTTAACTTTGGTTACAATTATTTATGAAACAATATAATGCATGTACATGCAATGCCTTATACATAAAGGCTTTTTAAGATTGTGGAGAAGAAAGATAAGAAGAATTCAAGAGAATTACATTACAGGACTAATTATGATAAGAAGAATTCAGAGGAATTACATTACAGGGCTAATTATGATAAGGAAAAACAAAGGAAGGGTGGGGGTGTCTAAACAAATGTCTAAAAAGTAGCCATGTATTTGAACCAATTAAAAAAAATGTCCAAGCACAAATGTCACAAATATTTTAGTACATTAGATGTGTAACCCGTGTAACGCACAGGTACAAATCCTGCATAATTTTCTCCAAACCGTTAGACTGCTCTAAAGGATGTGTTCCTCTGATTTAGGAAATGGAACACAGGGATTGGAAACACTCACACACGCACACCACACACACTCTCTCTCTCTCTCTCTTACCTTCCCCAATAGGACGGTCATCTTGTGTCTCCAGCGTCCCTTGTTAAGAGAGGCCACTCTAATCCAGACGTTGAGCTGGGAGTTATACATCCACACGTAACTGCTGTTGATGCGTCCGCCTGTAAATAATAACCAAAACATTAACGAGCAGCAAGAGCAGGCTCTTTGTCTTTGTACACCAACTTAACCTTATTTTGAGCACAAAAACTGGACCAGGCAGTTGTGGCCTAATAATTAGAAAGTCTGACTTGTAACCCGTCACGTGTTTCGAGTCTCAGTACTGGCAGGAAATTAAGGTGAGGGGAGTGAATGAACAGTGCTCTCTTCCCCTTGAGCAAGGCACCTAACCCCCAATCACTCCCCAGATGTCGCAGTAAAATGGCTGCCCACTGCTCCGTGTGTGTATGTGTGTGTGCGCACTTGGATGGGTGAAATGCAGAGCACACAAAACCCCACAAACAACAATCGTGATGGCAATCCATAGGACCCCAGTGGAAGAATCAATGTCTTCTGAAAGAAAACAATAGGTATGTGTATGTGTGTGAAAGTAACACAGAGAAGTAACACGGAAACACAAAGGACCACCATTTCTCGTGTGAACTTCACAATGCTATAATATGGGTTTTTCCAAGAGTCAAACAAGCAGCACCCATTCAATGCCATTATATGTACTCACAGAGATGGAGTATTTTCCTAAAAATATTCATTTGCGTTTATCTGAAGAAAGAAACTCATATACATCAGGGATGGTATGAATGAGTAATGATGAGAATACTTTCATTTTTGGGTGAACTATTCCTTTAAAGGAGCATTGCGCACCATTTCATGTTTAAAATACCCATTTTTCATGATTAAACAATTGCCCGAGGGGCTGAATGAGCCCTTCTCTGATCACTGCGATTGCCTCTATAATCCTGTACAGCAAAATAAATAAGAGGGAATTTGAGACGGTGTGGTGTGACGTCATGCGCGTTCACGCTCACCTGGCTATGTCTGGCAGGTTTGTGTATTTGCCACCATTGTCCTATCAGCAAAGACAACTCGACAAAAGTAGAAGACGGATTCAAAGAGTTCATTCAGCTTGTAGTTCATTCCAAACCCCAACGCAAACTCCACGTAAGACAAAGACAATAAAACGTTTGTCTAGTGCCAGGCGTCGGAATAAGACGAGAGTCAACATCGGGAAGCTTTCAACAAATGGAGAGATCTCCGGTCTGCTCTAGGGCTCAAACAGGATCCTACAAAGTAATAACTTGTATTGTTCATGAAAGTGTTTCCATAATAATTCAATCATAAGTGGATACAGTAATCACATAAAACAGTTCAGCATGGAGATAGATGGAAACAAAAACCGAAGTTTTCTACTACCCCCGTTTTCCCCTTACACATAAGTGTGTAATTTACTCAAATGCCTTCCCTTTCATATATTTAAAATGACTTGCAGATTTATAACTTTATTACCTCTGAAGACATGATGACTGTAACAAATGATTTGTGCGGCTGATTCTCCTTTGGTTATGAATAGAGCCAGACCGATATATCGGCAGGCCGATATTAGGCATTTTCCAAACTATCGATATCGGCAGTTATGATGGCCGATAAATGAATATTTCAAAAATAAAATAAAAACGGACGAAACACGCTTCAACCATGTCATGAGTGTTTTGCTGCATTTAAATAAGCCGAGAGTGAATTAGCTAGTAATAGTTGCGTTACGTTGTTACAGTGTAGTTGACTGACTGTCCTTTTAACTTTTGACAATGTGACTGAAGTATTTCTTTAATAGTGCGTGACAGTTATAGCAATGAGACGAATAATCTCTCCTTGGCCTGTTATATTGAAAATGTATATTTTACAATTTGCAGTATGACATTATACATTGCTAAATTATGGCTCATCAGACTAGCTAACCACAAAGCTAGCTAATGCCACTATCATCAGTCTGTTCTGTTGCGACAATAAAAGAAACTAGTTTCTTTTTAAAATGAATTATCATATTATTTTAGTTAAAACTCAGAAATAACTAATGTTAGAGAAATCTGTTAATGTTTTGTTGCGCGTTTCTGAAATAAAAATACCGGATTTTAAAACCTTCAAATATTTGTATCGGTATCGGCCTTTAAATTCCTTTATCGGTCGGGCTCTAGTTATGAACAGCTCGTGAAAGCATGTGCGTGGTCCATGTGTGCACACCTCTGGTTGCAGTTTTGCTTGTCACCAGAGGGGGCATTGTTCTGCAAAAGACTTGCGCAATGCACCTCCAAATGTATCCATGCAATGTATCCAAATACTTTATGGGGCCACTGTTTAGTTATCAAGCACTTTTGTGGTCAAGAATTTCAACTTTGCAAACCCACAAACATGTTATTAGCTCTCAGTTTGAGACAACACAATGTCTGTAATTATACAAACCACAGTGCTTCACCAGGGTTCCCGCTTAACAGAAATGCTCCCTTTGATCTGAACATCCTTTCTTGTTGTCATCTATGTTTATCTAAACCTGCTGAGGGCTGTTCTATTCTGTGCCACTTCACATCTGACCCAAATGGCTGGTTATCCAAATAGCATGTCTGAGCCAAGCTCTGACAGTCCTTCTCTCCCACACACACGCTAAAGACCTGGCAGCAGGCCGTTCCACTTAAATTCTGTTCATAGACTTAGATAATGTAGGTGTCAGAATTTCTCAAATAGCACATGAGGCCCTTCCTCCCTCTCAGAGTCCCTTCAAGATAAGTTGGTGCAGTAGCTGGGCATCTCAGCAACAAATTTATTCAACTATTTTCGGTGCAGGAAACACTGTTATCATAAGACTTTGCCATTTTAGCTTATATAATTGAACGCACATACATTTAAGAGTAAACATACTGAAAAAAAAGGAGAAAGGGGAAGCTCAAAAAAGGAAAAGGCAGGGGTTTTTGAGGAAGTACGAGCACCACAGTAAGAACTACAGTGCTCACAAACTCCATTAGCGGACTAGCTGAGCAGCTGTCTGGTAAACAAAGGAAGAGTCAAAATCTCTGTCTAATTAATGAGGATGTGTTTGCCATTTCCTCTATTACTGCATGAGTAAATCTAATAAAGCCTGGATCCAGTCCTTTTAGTTTGCTCTTCTGTCATAAATATCCCCTGACAAAAAAAAAACAAAAAAACATCAGGCCTTTGTGACATTCATTCATCATTCAGACTGAAGACCGGACAAACCAGCATTTAAGATAGAGACAGTCTCCTGCCGATACTTGACGTTGTCACGGAGATTGCTTAAAGTAGGATGCAAAACCTACACGTGAACAGTAAAGCTACTCATTAGCAGAGTGAGACATTGCTAGACATGCTTTACATGCTTCTCTCGCCAGTTGGGGAGGGGTGGGGGTACTGGTCATCCCATTTCTACAATTGGAAATACTCAACCCTCCCTTCTCTATGCAATAACAACTCATTTGAATATCATGCTATTACACTTACAACTCCCATTAAGATCCATATTGCGGAACATATGTTCGGAACACAAATTAAGATATTTTTGATTAAATCTAAGAGCGGTCTCACTCCTCCATAGGCTTCTTAAGGAATTTAAACTGGCCGGCCCAGAAAAGTTAAAGACATTGTTCAAATAGTCCAAGTGACTACAGTAGCTCAACTTTAAACTATTAATTTCCGTACAACCTAGAAGCTTTGCGTAGTTTCACTACGTAAAATCTCTCGGCCCCAGAAATGAATAGTTGAATAAAGTTATTTTTATTTGTTTTTTTGCACATAAAAAGCATTCTCGTCGCTTGATAAACTTAAGATTGAGTCCCATGTAGTCACTCGGACTATTTTAAAGATGTCTTTCATAACTTTAGTTATTACTGACAGAGTAATTATTGGCAGAATTTTCATTTTTGGGGTGAACTAACCCTTTAATAAATAAATGCGCTGGCTACATCAGCTGTGAGTAACCATAGCAACAGGAAGTCAAAATATCCATTTACAACTTATTGTATTAAAACAAATATCTATTTAGGCGTTATTATACCATGCCTATACTAAGTGTACTAATTTTAATTTTAGGTTTAAAAAAAAATGAAAGTGTAATGCTCATGGCTAGACAAGCCTAACTTGCATGAAAAAAAAATAAATAAATAAAACCTTTCTGGCTCGTAAGTTAGCTAAACTGAAGATTTCTACAAGCAGAGTGGATTATAAATATCTCGGGTTGCTAAATAAACCGTAAGGCATTACCAGAGAAACCATGTTATTGTTTGTTATTGTCCAGCTAATCAAAATATAAACTAATGTTTTAAAAATGTGTTATTTGGCAAGTGACCATGGTATAAAGGGGGTTAATGCCCTTCGAGGTGTCTGTCTGGTTATTAATGGATTTACCTAACCTGACTACCTAACAATGGACAACACATCAGGGATTAACCCTTATCAATAATCCTGAAAAAAGGAATCTTTTATTTGAGTTGGTTACACATGTATATAATAAGTACACTTGCATTACGCAATGGCATAAAGTCATTGGCATATGGCATATGTCAAGGTATGACAAAGTCAAACGTCAAGTAAAGCATATCTTTATTTACTCATTATTATACCATTGCAAACCTTGAAACACAAAATATGGTATTGAAAAAAAAAGATACAGTAGTTTAGTAGAAGAAAGAAAGTCATACAGGTTTGGAATAACATGAGGGTGAGAATGATAGTAATTTGTTTAGGCTCTTCTGAAGAAAATGCAAATAAAGGCTTCCAATGACAGATTACTTGGCAAGTAATTTAATACGTTAATTCCATAGAAACTGCCCAAATTGCAGGTTACTTTAGTGCATTTTTTTTTTTTTTACTTGTACACACTTTGACTGTATTTGTGTGAAATAAACCGAAAGCAAAAGCTTCTGTAAAATTATTACCGGTTCTGCAAGAGTAAAGTTTATAAAAGACAGCTGAACCACCAAGCCTGTAGGATATGACTTCTGACAGAGGAGAGGGACAGATTTAGTAAAGGGCCTCTGAACCTAATACTGGAGGCGGGCCAACTGCACGTGCACACGAGAACAGCAATAAGTAGCGTGTATGTGTGTGTGAGAGAGAAGGGCAATCCTGACACGTGAGATTCTGAGCTCAAAAACACAGCTCTATTCATGGAAATCATTCTCACTCCTTACTACTTTTTGTTTTTAGCGCACTAAATAATAGCTCTAGAAGGAGAATGATAAGAATTCAGAGTCCCTGGTTATTACATCTAGCTTGTGTAAACAAAAACACGCACATGAACTAAAAGTTTAGATCAAGTTGAAATGTATAAACGTCAGTGTTAAAGAAATTCCTTGAGTGCATGACCTGTATACATAGACATAACCTTTGCGCACTGGATGACGTGATGCAATAACTTCAACACCTGCAGCCAAACACTGCAGATCATTCTTGGAACTATTCTGAAACTTTTGGCAAAAATACTCCCTTAAGGAGCTGCTTGCCTATGCCAGTTAGAGTTTAAAATGTCCCAAGATCTCAGCCAATAGAACGCTAGAGTTTGCCAGTGAGAACAGCCCTTGACACACTAGGACACAGAGGCAGCTGTTGTTTCCGATTTTCATCGAATCATAAACAGCTGTTCTAGAAATGTCCTCACAAACAAGGCATTTGCTAAAAGCCCTGAACTCACCACAGAAAGCCCAGGACTAATTTGCCCAACCCATCCCTAACAGAATGTTCAAATGAAGCTCAACTGAACAATGCATTTAAAAGTAGAGGGTTACATTGTTTGAAGAAAATGAGAGTGGTGTTTGCTAATGCACAAGGCACTGTCACAACGCCAGGAAGGTGTGTATGGTTGAAAGGGTGTTGCTATGGAGTTACTAAAGTGGTATAAAACATGTTACTATGCGGATTTTAGGGACTTGCTACAGTGTTCTGAATGGTTGCTTACTAGCATGATACCATAAAAGCTCATTCTCTGGGAATGTCTGTGAGTGGTGCTTGCTCATGCCAGGATGGTGCCAGTCAGGATGCAGGGGCGGAGTGGCAATCGGAAGAGTCGGGAGTTTCCCCTGTGGGCCGGTAGTGTTTCGAGGCCGTGAGGGCCGGTCTGATAAAATGTATTCATTGCAAGTTCGCTTCGCCATGCGCACTTGGTGTCCAAGCGAGGGGAAGAAATGTTTTTTGTTTTTTTTTTACATTCGATAACGGAGCGTATTTTTGCAGTTTTGAACGAAGTGCCTTTCTTTTTAGCAAAAAGACGCCCGTCACGAAATAACTACAGTGGTGTAGGTCGTAGGGCGTGAAGTGCTTGAAAGCAGCTTTTGATGCGCTCGACCCGAGTTCGAATCCGCCTTTTGCCGAACTCTCTCGTCTCCCTTTTCCCAACACATATGATACAGGATGTAAAATGTATAACCTGACATAAAGGTCTCTAACGTTTTATTTTGCCAACAATCTAAAATCGAAACCATGATATGGCTTTGTGACTTTATAAAACAGCACGAGACTTTAAGAATAGGCATCCTGTTTGTGCTGCGTGATTTAAAGAAAAGTGTGCACTTTGCTCATGCAATCAGCATGGTTATCTGGTGTTTTCTCCTAAATAAAAGCTCAAGGGTTTATTTCTTGCAAGTGAAGAAATTAGGACAAAAGTATTTTAATTTTCCTATATTATAGTGAAATGTATAGGCTAAAATAGTCTTTTGAAATATTCATTTTCATTTATATAGTACATTAATAGGCTATATGGATTTTACGTCATAGGAATAATCATATAAATCATTATTACATTATTATAATAATTGTTTGGTATCCTAAAACACCATTGATAATGTAATGTAGACTGAGATACTCATAACTAAAAAGATGTTTGAGCCCTCTTTATTGTCCTGGTACAAATAAATGCTTTTGTTTGTTCAACAAGCAGTTCATGGGTTGAAGCTCTTAATTTTGATCTCTCAAAGAGCACGAGATTGATGCTTTTAACCTTAAAATGTACAAAATTCAAAACTCCAGCATAGTAAAACGAAGTTCCTTTAAAGACAGTAAAACTGTAAATGCCATATTAAAATGTCCTTGGACAAAATATACATTTGGCCTGCCTAAGAGGGGGCCTACAAGACATTGTGACCATTTTTGGTCCCACTGAGCATAAGCTTAGATGAGAATTAATGCAGAATCCTCTATCGCAGAGGATAGAGCCAAACAAAACCCCGATCACAATTAAGTTAAATTTTAAAGAAAAATGTTGGAGGATATCGATATAAGAGAAGAGGAGCTACATCTTGCCTCGGATCAGGTCACCCTTCTGCCAAAACTCGACTCTCTTGAGAACACGCGTACAGTCGTTCCCAGATACTAGTGATTACTTTATAAGGTTTTAAGTATGGGTGTTTTTCTTACAAAAACGCATCACTTCAGAAGGCATTTATTATCCCCCTGGAGTCTTGATTACTTCTATGATGAATGGATGCGTTTTTAGGAGCTTTAAAAAAAAAACCTGGGCTCGATTCAATGCCATTACAAAACTATGGGATGGCTTGAGGATGAGTAAATTATGGGATCAAAAAAAAAATTCACACAAATCACACAGTGATAGACTTCAGAATTTGGGCACTTTAAATGTTTTTTTTTTTTTTTTTGTTTCAAACAGCAAAAATCTATTGAGTCTAAATATTTTTGCATTCCTGCTGGTTAGATGTCATTTATGTTCCTCCTCTCTAACATGTAAATCTACTTTTATAGGAAGTTCTACATGCCTGTGCCAACAGAGAGAGAGAGTGTTTTGGGGTTCTGCAGAACTAGCTTCTTGCGGATCAGTCACTGTGACCAAGTACAGGACACACAGTACTAACAGTACAGCAAATATCACCATGTTCACAATCACAACCATTTAGATCATATAGGCCGGGTGTTTCATATACAGCTATGACAAGGGTTTTAAATCAAAGAGGATTTACTGTTGATGGGGCAACCCGAAAACAGAAAACAATATTTTTCAATGTATGATTTGTGAGGCGGGAATATGAGGGTCTCACCTGACACGATAATGTCGTTGCGGAGGGCGCATACAGCATACTCAGACTTGGTGTACTCGGGGTGTTTAGCAAGAGATGTCCACTCTCCCGTCACAGGGTCGTAACATTCTGTGTATGGCAGATTGAACCCCCCTACTCGCTCACAGCCACCCACCACCACAATGACCTCAGAGAAACCAGTGGACCTGCAGATAGAAAGAAACAATATCTTTAGATAAGCATAAGCTTTGAAGTGGATAAATAAAGAGATGACAGCATCAGGATGTGGTTAAGCTTCATTAAATGCTTAAGGTACAATGAGCTTCTGCAGTGATTCATTGGAAAAATAATACTCTTCCTAGACACTTTCAAGTGTGTTTTTCTTTTAAAATAACATTCAATGTTGTGCTTGAGGATTCTGACCTGAACAGGCACTGAAATAGCCTACACTATGCGACAATGTTAACAGAATGCCATCACGGCTCTTTTATGTGCGTTTAGTGCAGACAATAACTTGCGTCCTGTACAGTGAATGTTCTGCATTTGTGGTTTCTCTAGTCTGAATGTGTGCGTTTTTAAACCACCAAATCATTTTGAAATATGATTTTGATAGAGGTTTTATGGAAGAGTGGAATGTCTGAAAACAAGCTAATACATTTTTCAGCACCCAATGCAAGATCCTAACTCCAAACACAGATAACACAACCAAAACACAGATACGGCTTCTAAATACAGATACAGACCCCATATTAGGATATGGGATCTAAATACAGAAAGTCCATATTAAGATACTGCCTTCCAGTACAGATTACAGCTCCCCACATCTGACTGCTATAAATATAGTCATCTAAAAATACAGATATTTCCTCCAAACACAGATATTTCCCTAAATAAATACTCCCTCCAAAAGAAGACATGCTGCCACTAAACAAAGACTTTTTTTTAAATTAATGCCGAGCCCTCTTTTAAATGGATTCTTTCTCTAAACAAAAGTACCTAATGTCCTCGTAACTCATGATTAATGAGTGAGTATGTTGAAATGGATTACATTTGCTCTCTTAAAGAAAACCGTGAGTGGTGCCGGCCATGCAAAAGTCACAGACACAGTGTGTTTTGAGTGGTTGAAGTGTGATTCCTAGATATGATGTCCCTCCTGCAAAGTAAGTCAATGGGGTTTGTTTTTTTTAGGTCCAATCATTTTTTTTACTTATTAAATGGCAACACTGGCCCAGGCAAATACGCTGATTTCACGCAGCCATCCATTTATGAAATGGAAAGCGAGGCTCCGGTGGGAAGAATCGTGGAAGTACAGATGGAATACCAACCTGAATCTGCTGCTGCGTTTAAAACTATTAGATGTTAATATCCAATATAGGATATGTATATAGTTCGTTCCTGCTTCTTTTTTTACGTTCTGAATTATACATAAAAACATAATTGTATTTATAAATGAATTTCACTGTATAAAGTCTAAAGTATGAAAGAAATGTGTGTACATTTTTAGAATAACTAATTTCTATATTAATCCCAACAATATGCCATCGCATTCGCGACTCTCCTATGATTAAAGGCGACACTTCCGGTTTTCTTCCCACCGATTTCAAAATGGCAGCAGCGTGAAATCAGCGTATTGTTTCAAAAAGCGAAAAGCGCATCAAACTGAAGTATACTTTGGGTTTAAGGGGGTCATTCAAAATCAAAAAGAATAAGCAATACTGATAAAGAAAAAAAATATAACTAAACAGTTAACGTTTTTAATAACTTCCTATTTCAAACAGAATCATGTTCCTTTAATTTTTTCAGCTGTAGTGGATTTTCCAGTAAAACGTGAACTGAGTCAACATGAGTGCATTTTTATTTGGCAATGTCATTGAGCTGAGTAAAATTCAAGGACAGTGGTTTCAGTGTTCAGGGGTTTCATTTTCTCTGTAAAATGCATGTTATTTTAGTCCTTCACATGAAGAAAAAACTAAAGAGCAATGCTGTCAATGTGATCTGACATTGACCAATTTTTTTTATCAGAAACTACATTGTACCTGCGGGGTCTTGTACGTGGTGACATCATCTCATTGCCAAGTACATGGTAGCGACGTGCTTCATGCAGCAGTTGATAACATTCTGGAGCATTCTGGATCAGTTTATCACCTTCCACCTGCAGCAGAGAAATTACCACAATCTTATTGCTTGACTTCAAACCCGTTTCCTCATATCTGCTTTCCTACAGAGTCCAGCTAATCTCGTTCCATTATGACAATAAAGAAAGCTGAACTGACTAGTTCAACACACCTGCCGATAATTTTCTAGCGAACTCCAGGATCTTGATTAGCTGAGAGTGTTTTTGAATTGGAGCAAAACTCAGCAAATAGCCAAATCTTAAGTCCTTGCTTTATCTAGTTTCGTACTTTTGGGACCATATACAATTGAGAATGAGGAGTCACGTGCCTATTTGGGCGGGGTCTGAGCCGGTCGGCCATGATGGTAGGTGACGCTATCGGTTACCAGGGTTTTTATCGGTTTTTAACGAAGCAGTTACTTTCAGGCATGGTAAAACAGTGCGGTATTGCGAGAAACTCCTCTACTACAGAGCTAAAAACACACGTAATCAATACTGTTTTGTCGTGGGAATCCTACCAACATGGCGGAAAGGGGAGGGGCACTGTAAAATGACGTCAACTCCTCATTCTCAATACCCAAAGAATTTTTTTGGAAGGTCAAAACCCTGAAATAAGTTATGGTTCAATCATCCTGAAGTCAATGTTTTTTTGTTTGTTTTTGGTAAATGCCTCAAATAAGGTCTGTGGTTAACACAAGTTCAAGGTATTTTCACATTTATTTTACTTGTCTTGAAAAATGTTGGACTACAGAGGTGGCTTGGGACATTAAAAACAATCCTACTGGGTTTTTGTCAAGTGAACCAGGCTGATGTAGCTTCCAGGTTGGCCTATAATAAAATACAACACTGTAGCACTCTATAAACCTCCAAGTAGAGCATGTCTGGATTTGTTGAACTAACAACAACAACAACAAAAAATAATAATTTCCACCTGTCCAAATGAATTTGAATGTGCCACTCACCGTCTGGACAAAATAGTTGGGGTGAAGCAGAGGCAGTCGGACATGTTGCAGCAGATCTTTCAGCATGGGCCTGCGATACTCCACGGCGTGGTAGACCCAATGCATCACCGCCTCAAACACCAACTCCTCCTTGCCAATGGACAGTTCGTCGCTGGCCAAGTATTCCTCCAGCTCATCCTTGTGGAGGTCTAGAAACTCCTCATGCTGAGCCACCTCTGGAAAATTCAGCAAGGCGAAAGCACGGCAACGACTGGCCAGCTGTTTGAGAGAGTGGGCATCTGCGAAGCGCTGGATACCGAGGCAGTTGCAGGGGTCCAGCTGCTCCTCCAGGAATTTTGCGCAAGCATCCCGCAGAGTGGTGATCTGGAAGAGGCTGGAGGTCTCGAAGAGGAACTGGACGTTGTTTGTGGTGATGCAGGCATGTCCGGTGTAAACGTAATGCAGAAACGTGTCCATAGCGTCCGCCTGGATGCCGTTGATCTCCACCAGCATCTCGTGGCTCTCTTTGTGGTCGTTGCAGAACATGGCACGGAAGTAGCTGCTGCAGGCCGACAGCACGGCGCGGTGACAGGGGAACTGGCGCCCCTGGACACTGATGATCACGTCCGTGAAGAGGCGGCTGTCGCGGAATTCGTTGAAGACCTGGAGGACGCTCTCAGAGTGCGAGGAACCGGAAGAGAAGTTGAAAACGTCACTCAGAGTCTTAGACTCCATCTCAAAGATTTTGCACTTTATTGCTGGCGATTCAGGCACGCCACCAGAGTTCCCATGATTCAGACGCCGACTCAAAATGAGCACCATGATTGTATCCGACAGGAGCCCTTCACCAACTAACAATCACTATCAATGCCTGCAGGAAAAGAATCAGAAACCATTAACACCTGTAGAGAAACAACAGTTACAATCAACAAACACTATAAGTGGTATTCAGTCCTACTGAGGGCCAACTTCTTGAGAATGGTACCCCTGCTACATCATAACAGTCTGTAATTTTAAAGTAAATCCACAGACCTGGTTCAAATGTGTTTGTTGTTGTCACTTACTGAGAAAGAAACTACTGACCTCTTGCATTATTTATTTCATACAGGATATGGCCAGACTCACACTTTCAAAGTGTCTTTTTGACCCTGATGCTGAGGCTAAAGGACAAGTTCATACTCAAGAGAATTATTTTGCAAATCTTTCATTATTTGTTAATATTAGCCATAACCCCCGGTATCACAGACAAGACTTTTAAGCCTAGTCCTACACTAAAATGCATTGAGCTGTTTTAACAACTTAAAATATGTCAGTGCCATTGTTTGGTCTCAAGATGTACACCAGTAATGTATTTTTCTAAGGCATGTTTCATGTCATGCCCTGAGGATAGTTTTGTGACCGAAAGCTTGGCTATTAAATTTGCTTAAAGGATTCGAGTGTGCGGACAGTTTATTTATTTTTTGAGTTGTCGAGTTGTGTCTGTCTGGCACCTTGTTTACCATGAGTGCATGTTTATAAAAGCTACTACTTTAAATGTCCTTATTGAACTAAGGCCAAATTTTCGCATAATCTAAGCCTTGTCTGTGAAACCGCGCATATATTTTCATATATTTTTGTTGCCAAACCAAGTTATTAATTATTAAATCAGCGTTATTATTAAAGTAAAATGTTAACATAAGTGTTATTATAATTACAATGGTATTATAGGTGTTATAATCTGGCACAGGGTCATGATGACAACCAGCAACATTTTTAAAAAAAACTACAAATGTGTACAGCAAACTATTGCACAAAGTGATTGAGTTCATAAATATCTTTGAATGTTACTAGAGCACACTGAAATTTGTCAGGTGAGCAGTAAAAACTAAACAAATATTCCTCAAGGCAATATACTGATATAAAGGGAAAACTGATTCTTTGTTGTGCTGAGATAACGTGAGCGAGCACGTGTGTGAGTGAGTTTGCGCAATCTTTTTATTTTTCAAGTCACTCAGGTTTGTTTTGTTTTGTTGTGGAAGTAGAAGTAAAAGAACATGGACGGTTGCTCAATATTTTCCCTACAGCTAAACATGCCCCATGTGGACTGAAATGATGACCTCATAGAAATGAGATCCATAATGTGTGATTCTACTCTATAAAAGGCTAGAAAGGCAGGGTAGAAGCAAGTCGACCAGATATTATGTTCCAAATAACCATCCTGTTCCAAATAACCATTTTTTCTTTTTTTTTTTTTTTTTTGCTGGTCCAAGATAGTCGACCAGGGCTTTCAACATTTTCATGCAGATTCTGAATAAGTACCTATAGATAATATATCCTGAATAAATCCTTGTTTGTTAACTCGCCATAAACAACCATGACACAGAATCCATCTTTAAAAGCACGTTAATGCATTTATCAAATCGCATTATATTGAGTGCCTTATTTCGTATTATATCGACATAATCTCTCAATCATTAAAGTTGTTCAGAAAAGTTATTCAGGAATATTTTTCTCACCTTATCCCCAGGAGACCAACTTTCTGGAAAACATCAAAAACAATAGCAAAGAGAAGAGGTCCTTAAAAGTAAATGCGATCAAACAAATCCGGTTTGTTTCTGAAAAATAGCTCCATAAGCATAAGCACTTGTACTGTCACTGCGAAGATTTCTTTGTTAACGTCCGTCTCATAATAGCTCTCTGCGTATTCTGGCACAAAGAAAGTACACACAGCTTAAGCCTAGTTCACACTACATGATTTTAAAATGTCGGGCTGAACTGTGCAGTTTACACTACATGACTTGCTCTCAGTGAAATCATGAGTATTCAAGTTGTTTAGCTGTTCACACCACACAACACAACGTGATTGATCCACAACAGGAGGTAACTCACTACACGAGTTAACAACGCACTACATAGAGATACAACCACGATCGGATGATAAGAGCATATCATTTGTGACTCAATGAGAGCTGTTTCAGTACTATAGTATACGGTCTAAATCCTGAAAATAATCAAACAAATAACGAGTTGACAACAACACGATTCTATCTGGTCTAGAAACCATGTTTTGTAACGAAAAACCACGCAATAAAACGAACCAGAAATGACGCGAAACTGCAGAGAAGAACACAACACGCGAATATGGACGTCAGACAGAAACTAGTGCTGCACACTGTTTGCTCGACGATCTGCTCTGAGAAAAAAAAATGCAAAAAAGAAAAAGTAAGATTTACCTGGTGTCCTCAACCCATGCGTTGCTATGATTGGCTGTACTCATGACATCACTGAGATTGAGTCGCGCGACTGGGCGAGATATCTAGCATGCTAGATATTTTTCTGAGCTCGGTGACCTGTCTGCGAGCTGTCTGCGAGCTGTCTTTGATGCGTTGTTGGCTCTTTCACACTAACTGATTGGCGAGCGTTAATCGTCCGCTAATCGCCCGCGATTTGCACGCGATAACACCCTGACTTGTCGGCGACTCAACGATTTGCAAATCGGGCTTAAATCGGGCTTAAAATCACGTAGTGTGAACTAGGCTTTATAGTCTTCTGTTGTGTCAGCTGTTCTGCAGGGTGTTTATGGGGAAATGTAGTTCTGGTGGCGTATCACCATCATATCACCAGTTCTTCAAACCAGCAAAATAACATCATATCCCAGAATTCCTTGCGGGAGAATTTCCATGTGGCTGGCCGTTGTTTGCAAACAAAAACGTGATAGACAGTATATGTGTCATGTTGTTGTCACGGCAAAATAAAACTGCCTTTTCAAGTGTAGCCAATGTTGTTTGACGTTATTATACATATTACTGTGTACTACAATTACTAAGATTTAGTTATTTAGTCATGTCTCCCTTACATTGTAATCCTTTGTGTATATATTACATTGTTTTGTATTAAAAGGCTGATGTTGATATTGCGCTCGTTTCTTTCTGTAACTGTAGAAAGCCGACTTGATAAAAAAAAAAAAAAAAAAAAAAAAAAAAAAAACTACAGAAACGGGAAAACACCGTCACGCGTGACTAAACTTGATCTAAATTTCGATGATATGTATGCAAATAATAATAGGAATGTAATGTGAATGGTACGAATTGCGATCTATGCAAATAAGTATAGCAATATTAGTTTAAAAAAACATTTTATTTAGTGTAATAATTATATAGACAAAAATTCGCCAGTATAACAAGTAGAAATCACCTTTAAAAAACTGTATTAATATACCGCCATCTTGTGGTTGTTTTATTTATTGTTGTGTTTTATGGTTTTATGTTCGACGATAACAGTACAGTCAAACTGTATATTACAAAAATGTATTATACTTATCGCAATAATATGGATTAATATGTATTGGATTAATTTCCATTAGAACCATATTGAATTTTGCAGCAGTTGACATTTGTGAAGTTCATCAAAGTTCATTTTCAGGCGAACACGGGAGAGAGAGAAAGCGCGCAATGTTACCACTTAAACTTCTTAGGTAAGTGTTATTTATTCATTTTCAGTAGCTTTCAAAAAATCAGACGTATAATAACCATTTTAACTTAAGCCTATAGGTGCCCGGTTAGTCTCAATATGGCTCTGGTCGCCCTTATAGTTACAATGGTTTACAGCCTTTCAGTCGAACTATTACACAGTCACTGTAATAAAATATAGCAACTTGGATTCAAAAATAAAATAAAATTAGCGATTTTCAAAACCTTAGTCTTCGTGTATCCACTATAGGGTTTTTTTTTTTTTTTTCCCAACAGGCGATGTCACAGGCTACTATGAATTACTAGGCTAAATCTGATGTGCAAGACTCTGAACAAAGCATATGAAGGCTGGGAAATGACTTAGTATTTTTTTTTTATTGATGCGGGTCTAGAAATAAAACGTTTTAGTAACAAAATGCATTGTGTAAATACCATCAGTAATATAACAACACCAAAATAAACTACAACTTTTTGAATATTCACACACATTCTCATGCATTACATATTACTTTCCTCTTGTGAACAAAACCACAGTTGAGGATCGTTAGAGCTATCAAATGTAAGGTTAACTGAATGTGTTGATTAAAAGCTCAACAACACGCTTTCAAATGTCTTTTTCTCAGGTAAAATAAGCATCTTTATAGCACAGGTGTGATAGTTCTTGGCCTATTCAGCCGAAAGAACTGGAACAGCACGCCGCACAGTTCTCTATAGCGAAGCCCATACAGGTACGGAGCTAAGGCTTTGGGTAGGATGAGTAAGACGTTACACACAACCAGGGACATCCACAGGTTTGCTCTGAGGTCCAGAGTCGCACTATTGTAGAAAAGCATCAGCTCGATCTCCAAAACCAGCAGGGGACAGAAAGCCAGGAACAGGTGGAGATAATGGATGAGAAATGTTCCTTTAGCACGGGACGAGGCTTGGCCCTTCCACACACCTGAATTACGTGTATAAAAGTAGAGGATGAGGTAACCAGACAACACCAGGAGGAGGATGAAAATGATACCGGTGACTGTCAGCAACATTGAGACATAGAGTGGGTGAAAGTGGCTAACAGTCAAAACCATCAGCAAAGGCAGGGAGCAGATGTGGAGGGCGCAGGGGGCCGTACTATGGTACCACAAAAACATGCCAACAGCTGCCGCAGGGAAAAAGACTGAGACGACCCAGATGGCAGCAACTGCTCCGTAGGTTCGCGACACGGGCCACACTGCCAGGTAGCGAAGGGGTGCTATTACAGCAAAGCAGGTATCCATCACCATTGCTGTGATACTAAGTACACCAGAACTGTACAATACCGCGGATAGGAAGAGCAACATGGCACACGGCCACTCTGTCATCAACACACCAGATAAGTTGATGCAGCCACTAAGAATATTCATGCAAACAAAGAGCAGGTCGCTGAAAAGAAGATTGGCCAGGAGGAGGAAACGCGTCTGCTGCCGCAAGTCAACGCGGGACAGGATGCGTATTAGAAGAACCGGAGTGGTCAGCAGAATGGCCAGGAAGGCCAAAATGGGGCACATCTCAAGCACTTTCATGTGGTAGGGAGGGATGAATCCATGCCACTCGTGCGCAAACATCTCCGCTTGGCTCTCAGAAGAGTTGGAATCATTCGAGGAACGTCTGTGAAGCTCAGCTCGACCAGACCTGTTGTACCAATTGCCAAATGAACAAAGCAGAGATATAAAAAGGTCTTCCTCAGCTAGGTAGAAAAGCTTAGACTTTCCCTCCATCAGAGTTTCCATCTCTTGGCACGTGTTTGCGCGTCCAATCCAAGGCAAAAAGAGCGACGGACAGGTAAATTGGTCTCTCCTCCTCTCTTCTCGCTGACTGTGTAAGTGATTTAGGGGACAGGTCTGTCACAGACAGGCTTGTAGATGGTTTCCGTGGAGACGGAGAAACGGGTAAATATCACTTCACAGCTAAAAGGATGAGAATGAGACTGGGATTTTGCACCAAGGCATAAATATTGATATGTCTTCCTAGAATCAGGACTATTGCGTAACATTTACACTGTTATTTTTGGACTGATTGTTTAACTTGGAGGACTAAGTGCCTCAGGTTAAACATTGAATGCATATAGGAAGACACAATCATGTAAAAATCCTGTAATGTAAATTTATTTATCTTAAGAGAACAAAACAGCACTATCGACCAGTACTTACAAGAGTTTGAATCAATATTGTGGTCATGAATAATAACATACAGTATATTGCTGGGAGAATCTCACAAAAAACTGTCAAGAGATGTCCTTAAAAAAAGAACGATATTTTGCATGAAAACATCTAAGCCTGTTTTGTTTACATATGAGAATGGCATGCAAAACAATCTTATTGTCATTATGATGATTATCCTGTACACACACCCACACATATATACATACCGAGTTTTGTTTCCACATGAAGACGATGAGAATTTGGGGAAATTGTGCTCAAATGTAATGTCATATTGCTAAATATTAGGGTAATATTAGAATATGTATATTAAAATTATATATAGAAATATTAGTTTTTATTCTGAGTTTTGTTTCCACATGATGACGATGAGAATTTGGGGAAATTGTGCTGAAATATAATGTCATACTGCTAAATATTAGGGTGATATTAGAATATATATATATATTAAAATTATATATAGAAATATTAGTTGTTGTTTTTTTTACCTTTTTATTTTGGTGTAAAATCTGACCTGGACATTTTGAGATATTGAGATTCACCCAGTTGCACTTGATATAGTTTTATTATAATGAATAACGGGATTCGCGCATTTAACAGCATTCAATGTTTAGTTTACAAATGTAAATAGAAAAAGATTTAAATATGTGATATTTCATGTTAACAGTTAAAATGCTTTAATATAATATTAATACGAAATGTTTCTTTTGAGATCTCTTTTTGGCTCAGGAGTTATTGATAATAATATTGTGGTCATAAATAATAACATACAGTATATTGCTGGGAGAATCTCACAAAAAACTGTCAAGAGATGTCCTTAAAAAAAAAAAAGATATTTTGTCATTATGATGATTATCCTGTACACACACCCACATATACATACTGAGTTTTGTTTCCACATGATGCCGATGGGAAATCGTGCTCAAATATAATGTAATATTTCTAAATATTAGGGTAATATTAGAATATATATATAGAAATATTAGTTTTTATAATGAGTTTTGTTTCCACATGATGATGATGATGAGAATTTGGGGAAATTGTGCTCAAGTATAATGTCATATTGCTAAATATTAGGGTAATATTAGAATATATATATATATATATATTCAAATTATTTATAGAAATATTAGTTGTTGTTTTTTTACCTTTTTATTTTGGTGTAAAATCTGACCTGGACATTTTGAGATATTGAGATTCACCCAGTTGCACTTGATATAGTTTTATTATAATGAATAACGGGATTCGCGCATTTAACAGCATTCAATGTTTAGTTTACAAATGAAAATAGAAAAAGATTTAAATATGTGATATTTCATGTTAACAGTTAAAATGCTTTAATATAATATTAAAACGAAAAACATTAAATGTTTCCTTTGAGATCTCTTTTTGGCTCAGGAGTTATTTAAATTCACTCTTCTGCAAATTAATCCTCCAAAACTTGTTATTTTGCATGGTGACTCTGCTTTAGCTTCAAGTCCACTCTTCTAGGCTGCACTTCCCTGACTCTGATGTCTCTTCTTCCACAACACCTGCTGGACAGTCTCGTAAATCTCGCGATAGCGCAATATGTACAGGTAAGGAGTGCAACAGCGTGGCAACAACATCAGTACGCACATATTCACCAAGTTAATCAACACTCCCACCACATTATCCTTTGCTTCTTGCTTTAAAAGAGCCAGCTCGATTGCAAAAACCAATGCCGGTACAAAATACATTATGAGCAACAGAGCGTGTGCCAAAAGCGTCATACGCGCCCGGGAATAGCGACTACGCCATATCCCAGAAGTCTTGGTGATGACGTAGAGATGTATGTAACAGTACACAATGAGAGCAGTGCAGAGGCTGATGGCGATGATGAAATACAAATGAACCCCAACGCTCATTTCTTGCTCCAACGAGTGCAACGCAATCAGCATCAAACACACTGGACGCCTCTGATGGTTACTGCCCATCTCCATCTCAAACAGCACTAACAAGGAGACCGGACACACTGCGACCATCACCCATACGCACATGATTATCTTCTTGGCCCGAGATGGCGGGAGAATCTCTTTGTAACGTAATGGCCAACGCACAGCCACATACGTGTCGACAACCATCAGTGTGACCGTGATCACAGAGCAGCTGTACGTCATTACCATGCTCACCATCATAAACTCACACAGCGAGTAGGGCATGTGCAGGCCTACAGAGTTGCAGGAGACCATCGCAAGGTTTATGGTGAGGAAAAGCATGTCGGCGAAGAGCATGTTTGCAAGGAGCAGGTAGCGGTTCTCTTGGCGTAGCGAAGGATAGCACAGTATGCAGATGGACAGAATGGGGTTGACCAGCATTGTGACCGAGGTTAGCAGAACCGTGGGGATGAGGAACAGATTCATATGTCTGGTGTCCATTATTCTGTACCACTCCACAGAGATGTTAACAATGAAAGTCATATTTGAAGTCCAATGACGCGTTACTCAGAGAAAGCTTTTGGGGTGAAGAACAATTGCTCCACGGTATGCTGAGACTGGAGCACATACAGCTTCTCTACCTACAGAAAACAGAAAAAAAAAAAAAACATGAGTACAGAAATATGTACATCACCATACACACCTGTAAACGTAGGATGAGGCTGCAAAAATATTGAACGTTCTTCAAACAAATGCAAATTCAGTTTCATTTTTTTTTTTTGTAAACCAGGACCAGAAGTAAAGACAATACAAGAAATATTCAAGACGCATCCTGCAAATACACTGTCCAATCAAAAGCTCTATAGAATAAGAAAGTCTATCTTAATATTACAGGCAATTTATCTTAATCTTATCAGAACTGTCTTCCCGACCCAAGAGTGAAAACTCTTTTACTCCTCATGTTGTTCCAAACATGTGACTTCTTTCTTCAGTGGAACATAAAAAAGCTATTTTATATATATATATATATATAGTATACAGTACTGTGCAGAAGTCTTAGGCACACTAGTATTTTCGCCTCAAAGAAATGGTTTTAAGCCAGTTATTTATATATTTTGTTGTAGTGTCTCAGTAGGAAATATCAGTTTACATTTCCAGACATTAATTGTGCCATTAATTGTAATAATCCAGTGAAATGTTTGAATGCACAAGGATTCTGACAACAGCCAATGCTCCACACGGAGGTCGGATCTCACCATCCTCGAGTGCATCTGAAATTATATGAAGAAACAGAAAAGACTAAGACCAGAAGAACTGGCTTATAAATAACTATATAAATAACTGGCTTAAAACCATTTCTTTGAGGCGAAAATACTAGTGTGCCTAAGACGCACAGTACTGTGTATATATGAAGAGTTCAGATGCAAAAGCCTCTAAATGCCATTTGAAATTTTCTTCTAAAATGACCATTTTTATCAAGCTTGTATATTTAAGTTCAGTAATTTCACTTAAATGACAATTAATAGGTAATCTTCATTGCCATTTAAGTGAAATTACTGCACTTAAATATATAAGCTTGATAAAAATGATCATTTTAGAAGAAAATTTCAAATGGCACTTAGAGGCTTATGCATCTGAACTCTTCATATATATATATATATATATATTTACATTACAATGAAAAAAACTCAATGGTCACCCAAAAGTAGGTACCTACATTCTTTAAAATATCTTTGCTTGTATTTCATGGGAGAAAGAAATGCATAAAGTTTGGAATAACATGAGGGTGAGTAAATGGTGACTGAATTTTCAGGTTTGAGTCAACTTTCCTTTAAATGGTTAATATAGCCTGAATTAATCTTCCAGTTTGTAGTTTCTCCAAAAAATTATGGATAAATGTTACATTAATCATAAAAAACTAAAATCGAACCATTTTCTCCATTCTCTCAACACAAAATTTGATAAACACAAGTTGTTGTTTTTTTGTAAATCATTGTAATGTCTATGAATTTCTAAGCATCTCATTCCAGTCTCTAGTAAATGGACCTGAATGATGAACAGAGAATAAAAACAAATAGTCCAAACAATATACCTCTAATTAGAAAAAGTTAATTCGATTTTCTTGCAAATTCCTGATAACACTGCATTTTTTTTTAAAAAAGAGAAAGAAATGCACAAAATGGGTGAGTCCATCTTTTCATGAAAACATTAAGACACCAATTTAATGTATACAAACATACTTTTGAGTGAAACTGAATCAGCCTTATTAACCTAATTACAGTTTCATCTGAAATTGTCAGTCACAGTGCCAAAATGTTCAAACGAGTTAAGCAAACCAAATCTATGCAAATGTGTTGATTTTGTGCTAGAAGCTCTTATCTCTAATAACACACCAAACATTGTGACATGGCCGAGTTCCAGTACTATTCCTGATCCACAAAAACACTTCTGTTCGTTAGACAAACAGTTCACAGAGGAAGAATGAAATATGGTTGTATCGACTAACAATCGATTAACTGTTAAAATGACTCGCGTACCTGTTCCACTCATCCACGTGAAGTAACCTCTGCTTCCATCCAGACCTCCATTAGACTAATGTCGCCCCAGATCAATACCTCCCGACTCTGTCCTTGTTATCAGAGAGCAGGCGTTCCACTGATGCGCACAGATCCGTAAACCATCGCACGGCACTAACGCTCTTTAAGCTCTCTATGGTTACTCAGCATTTGGTGTAAATTGTGCTGACCCTCCCCATGACAGGCCGTTCAGATAAACTAACACTAACACCGTTATTACCTCAATGTCCCACGACACTACTATGCACCTCATATCCGGAGCTAAAAGCTTATAAAGCAATAAATGAGATGAGGAAGTTTAAACAAACAAATAATTGACAAAAAATGTTGGCATGACCACCAGTCCATAAACAAATTATGTTTGTATTTGCATTGTTTATGCAAAACTGATACTATCATGTATTACTCAAAAAGAAAAAAAAAAAACATTGGTGAATTTTGCTGAATGAAAAGGTTTATTCATTTTGATTGATTTTTATACAAAACGCCTCATCTCCTGTCCTTCTTGTAACCAGTGTTCCAGTGATGCTTCCTCCTGTGCTGTCCGTCATCATCATCATCTTTATCCTCCCCTAACTCCTCGTCCTCATCACTGCTGTACTCGTCCTCCCTCCCTTCTTCCTCCTGCTCTCTCGTCATCAGTTTACGAAAAACATGGAACTCCTCTACAGTTGCCATGGCGACCTGCGTCAGGTAGGTTTCCTCTGAGACGCAGAGGACGTCGTTGAGCGGGGGGTTGACGATGAGTGTTTGGCCCTTCTTGTCTGGCGTCTGGTACAGTCCCCTCCGCTCCAGAAAACAGTGACGACACCGAAGCTCAGACAGAGACATCCGGAACAACTTCGCCTTCAACATCTCTGCTTGCCGCACACCCATACGGAAATATGCATACTAGGGGGGGAGGCGAGGTTTGAGTCAGTTTGCAACTAAACACTGCCCTGTGAATGCCAACTCACGAGAAAGCCATTCACAAGGATAGTTTACTATAAAATCACAATTCTGCTATTAAGTACTATGTAATTAGAGCAAGGGACAATTCGTACCTGAAATTTGTACTCCAGCTGGACCAAATCCTCCTCTAAAACCTCAGGTGAGTCTCTGAGGATGTCTGTGACCTGTTGGACGGTGAAGAGGCATTTTTCTTTGAGCAATCGGGACACCATGTTTACCCTCTTGATAGGCAGGACCATGATCTTGGGGTAGTGACTGATCATCCTCTGCAGACTCCCTGTGGACAGAGTTCAACTTGACTGGCATTCAAACTGGGGTCTATGGAGTAGTCCATTCATTTTTTTTATTTTTACAAAATGTATTTTTAACAATGAGAAAAACAAAACAAAAAAACAGTCAGAGACAATAGTCTTGTGGGCAGAACTCTGAAATGCGGGCGACTCCAGTTTGAATTTAGGCTCGTGGACCCCCCCTCCCCACAAATAAAGTTGAATTTATTAATCAAGTTTATCTTTTATTTTGATAAGGTAAAATATTACTTGATACAAAGTAAACATTTTCCAAATAATGTTTTCACACATTTACACCACCATTCTAAACTTTGGGGTCAGTAGAATTTTAATAGTGTTTTATTGAGCATTTATTCTAAATAAAAAGTAATTTTATAAAGGTCTTTAATGTCATTATTTATCAATAGAATGCTGAACAAAAGTATTAATATATATATATTATATATATATATATATATATATATACTGACCCCAAACCTTTGAACGGAAGTGTAATTTTCCTACCAGAAAAGATACATCACCTTCTAACAATCCCATCTTCCTCAGATGATTGATGCGCTGCTGTAGGTCTGCACCTTTAAGTGAATATACCTCTGGACACTTTTGCATTATTTTCAGGATACTGGAGGGATTTAATCCCAGGAGCAACAGTGCCGTCAGAACAGACGGAACATGTTTCCCACGGCTCTTCGTTGCACCTTCATGCATCTCCTCAGCTTGAGTTTCTGAGAAGCCCATTTCAAGCAAAGAGGACAGAGTGAGCTGGGTCACAGGACTGTGGGTGACCTGACCGGTGCGGGATGGATTCACATGAAGGGGCTCTTGTGTGGTGCAGAACGGCATATGACCTCTGCTCGCAGCCACAGGACAAACACGCCATCTCCACATCCATTGCACCATCTAGGACACAGAGAGAGGAAGCAAATGCTGTTCAATACATTAAAGTGTTTGGACAATAAATCTGAGGCCTGGTTTCACAGACAGGGCTTAGATTAAACCAGGATTGAACCTTTTTTAAAATTAGGACATTTAAGAAGCTTTTATAAACATTCCTTAGAAAAAAAATATTACTGGTGTACATCTTGAGACCAAACAGAAATTGCTTTCAGGTAAAACAGCTCAAACATGCAATTAACGTTACTTTAGCAGCCACTTATGTGTGTTAACACGTGTGTAAACACACTTATGTGTGTTTGTTGAGATGTAACTGTTGAGGGGCTATACATTATTTTTAACCAGATTTAGCTAAAAGAATGGAGAAGTTTTAGATGTATGAATGATTGTGACCTTGCACTTCTAATCATCAAAGCAGACGTTACTTGCTAAACTATTTTTCAGGGTTTTTTTTTTGTAACGTTGTTAGTACACAGATTTTCTAGCAATCACATGAACGGTTATAATATTAAATACGCAATTAAACCATTTGTATAATCAGATTCATCACAATTGTTACTCTGGTTCTCGGACTCTCTATGATACAAAGATAAAGTTGGCTGCACCGCGAGATTCGCGACATTTTCTTACAGCTGTTGAACGGTCAATCAAATGTGTCTAATTCCATAATATGGAAAATGTCTTTAAGCATTTCGTCCTCACCTGTTTTCTGCAAACATGCGTCCCCATATCTGTGCCGCGTCAAAATACACCCGCGCTGCAACAACAGCCAGAGCTCAAGAGTTCCGGATATTATTTCAACAGAAGACGTTATTATAAACTGTAATCATTTTTATTTAAGAATTCCTGTGACAGTAACATTTTCTAGAGGCTTTACAAAGCCTGTGAGCAATTTGAAATAAAACAAGCCAAAGCAAACAGAAATTATGCCAATAATTTATTCACAAGATAAATATTGCAATGTTAAAATTAATTAATATGTTCATTATTTAAAAGGTTAAAAAAATCAACCTAAAAATATTTTAAAAACTCTGAAGGCCTAATAACGCACATCTTAAAGCTCGGGTAACCCGAGCAATCTTTGTGCTCGGACAATCCTTGTGCTCAACACCTTTACAACAAACAGCAAGAACTTTCTACATCGCAGAATACCATGTTTTAAACTTCAATGAAAGGTGAAATACACAACACGTTTGATAAATACACTCCTATTCCTTCACCAAACACAGACATAAAACTGTATCTTAGCAACACAGATTGCTTCCATTCCCAGTCACACTTTCCTTTTGCTCTTTGGACGGACTAGCATCATCAAAAAGGACAGCAGCAGGTGGATGGAGAGTTCTGCAGAGATTGTGCATTAGTGTTCATGGTGACATTAGATGTAATGTCATAATTAGTTGGCCAGAATGCATTAGTGTTTCTTTCACAACAGTTCCTCACTCGTCTGTGAGGTATTTCAGCAGCTCGGACTGCAGAGCCGCCATAGTTCTCCTCTGCTCCTCATCCTCCTCCTCATCTTCATCTTCTAAAGGAGTGTCATCAAGATCGTTTTCGGGGTCCAGGTAGAGGATGTCTGCTCGGTGCACACATGACGAGTTGGAGTCCACATGCTCTGTGGATTCTGAGACAAAATCGTATTTTGTATGAAACCTTCAGCATTGGATTTCAAGTAAAATATGTTTGACTGAGCTGAATATTATCTTTTGGTAGCATAAAAGGCCATAAAATTAAAAAACTAAAACCAATACCGTTGCTGGAGGGAAAGACCTCTCCCCACGAGTACTCTGCTAGATTTATGGGTTGCTGTATCCACTGTGATTCCAAGAGCTCCTCTAGATTCATTCTCTGATCGACGACTGGGTGCAAAAGACCAGCCAACAGTGCATGCAACTCTAAAACAAGAACAAAGCAACAGGTTGTACAGTAATGTCACGTCTCAACTCGATTCTTATTGCTGTGATGAAGCAGATCTTCAAACCTGTAGAAATCTGGCATGGAGGGTGGAGTCGGGCCTGCAGGGTTTCTTCCACACTGCAGAATGGGTTTTCACTGAACAGTAAGGTGTATAAGAGCACTCCTAGAGACCACATTTCCAGCTCTGGACCCTCATATCTAAATACATCAAAAAACACCACAATGAAATATGGAACTTGCAGTCTAATATTTCATCTTTAAATGCAAGCACAGATGAGTGGACATACACATTTGTGCAAAATTCCATTCTCATAATTTTAGTTAAAATTCTCATCCAGTTTTCACTTTAAGTCACATACAGACAGGAGCCATCTTAAAAATAGTCTCGATAAGTCAAACCAAGAGCGTCGTGTTGAGTGATCTGAACTGTATGAAGTTCAGCGAACTTCTGAACTGTATGAACGGCGTTCGGGGATCGACTTATTGAGACTATTTTTTAAGATGGCTCCTGTCTGTATACGCGAAGTGAACTGTCTTTATAAAGTATCTTCTTATTAAACGGTCTGTACACTTATAAAGTTCTCAATGCTTCGTTTTGCATGTATGGACCCTCATTATGTTACTGTGTTAGTGTGGGGCTATTTTGAGCCTTGTTAGTGGTATAAACTAGCGATTTCTTTTTACTTAGTCAATGCCCCATTTACTAGCATTATACGCTAAACAGCTTTTAGAGATAAAACTCTTTACATTCGATTATCATGAAAACATCTCAGAGAACGATTGACTAGGTACAGATGTTTTATTAGACCAAAGGTTCATTGTTTGCCGGAGTTCTCCTTTAAGTTGAAATAGTTGCCAAGTTCCCCTTTAAGGGCATTGTAGTGATATCAGTTATCCTGTGAATGTGTGGCTCTTTTTATAGACATGAATAAATAACCCACGTGTTACCTGATCCTATCCTCTATTCTATCCTATCCTTATCAAGCTAAGACACACAGATGGAACTGAGACGGGTGTGTGTTGTTTCAGTACGTACGGGTTTCCCTGAAGCACCTCTGGTGAGCAGTACTCCAGAGTGCCACAGAAGACGTAGAAAAGCTTTCCGGGTTCCAGCAGGGCAGCTGAGCCAAAGTCGATCAGCTGGATATGAAAGTTGGAGTTTATGATGATATTTTCATCCTTTATGTCCCTGTGAAGGACTCCTTTGCCCCGCAGGTAACTCACTGCGTCTACCAACTGCGTACAGACACATAGAGAAACAGTGAAAGAAATATTCAATAAAACTTTACTCCAGAGCTCACATCAGAATATTATAGGACCACTGACTACCGACACATGCTAGTTCTCATAGCCTGTTCCTCACCTGTCTGAAGATGTAGCTGGCAAGAGGCTCGTCCAGTCTAGGCTGCATGTCGATAAACTCAAACAGGTCTAGTCCGTCCCCGTGTTTCTGCATAACCATTTGGAAGAATCCCTCATTCTCAAACACCTCCAGCACCTGCAGCAAAAATGTAGGGCACTAAACGTTAACCACAGAGAACATGCTATAATAACGATTGCATTTTCTCAGGATTCTTTGAATGTTCATTTATGTAAAATAGAAATCTTTTGTAACATTATAAATGTCATTATACTATCAATTTTGTTAAAAAAAAAACATTAGAAAGTGAAAATTTCATGTCATGGGACCTTAAAGGGAAAGGTGTTTTTTTTGCCATTTTGTTCTTCCGGTTTAAAAAACAAAGTTGACCCAACATCACGAAAAGTAAGGTATATGCATTATTTCGGAGTAGTGATTGGCTTGCGGAGCACGGATGAGAAGTTTCTGTGAGGAACACACTGCAACATTGGCAACGCAGATCACAGTTCATATCCGGACTAGAACAAGAGTGTTTCAAGTTTTTACAGACATATTTCTCAGTCTCCTGTTCCAAACACGGGGGTTTCATAACACTTTAATGGCCAATTTATTTAAGCAGGAGCCATGTTTGATCATTTTATTTTGGCAAAAACAATATATATTTTAAATATTTAACATATAGTCAAAGAGTTCTCCGAGTGTACCTTCACAATATTGGGATGTTGCAAACGAACCAGTATGGCCACTTCCTGACTGATCCGGCCCAGATCAGGATCATCCACCCAGCATTCACTCACCACCGCACTTTTCCTAATGAATTTCACAACCACCTGAAATTGAAGTGAGTGATAATAAATTCATCTCTTCAGCAGCTCATATAATTGTCCATAAATGATTGAATGGACCCTACAGCACTGACACTAACTCAGTGTGTAAACATCCTCTTTTAAGAACCCTGTCTAAGGTTTGAACAACTGACATCAACATTATCAGGTTATTATCTCTCAACCGGATAAATACGAGTGCATGGACAGCAGTGAGCGCAGAAAGAGTGTCACTGACTTCCTGTCCACATATCCGTCTTGAAGCGAGCCAGACAAAGCCGAAGGCTCCCTTTCCAATAGAGCGCAGTGGGCGGTAGTTTTCCTCAAAATAACCCTCACATGCTCCGGACTGCTCCAGGTCCACAGAAGAATGTAAAGGATCTGAACGAATTGCCTGAAGGAGAAAAAAGTAGTTGCTTAAGAAATGAGCTTTTTAAAGCCCGTCTTCTAGATTAAGTAGTCATGCAGATCACCTCAGCAAGGCTGCAGGCAAAGGCCTCCTGTTCTGGGGCTCCTGTCCTCACTGTGGGAGACATTGTGCTCTGTAGCGCCTCCGGGTGGTGGAGCAAGAGATGACTCCCACTCAGCCAGAGACAGACCAGAGAGCTGCCGCTGGACAGGGACACCCATCGCACATCACACTGCACCTCTACACAGAGTGAAAAAAAAAGATGCGGAAAATTACCTGAAGGACTCATGCACTGAAACATCATAAATCTACTGGAGAAAACATGGATGGTGCACATGGCATACAGAAAGAGTACACAGTGTGAAATGGAAAAATTAAGTACAGTAAGAGATAACGTACAGTCATTATCACAGAATAAGCCCAGGCAAGGTTCACCCTGAAGGGCTTTATTTTTGCAATAATGACTACAATATCCATCTTATTACATGACTACTTGCCAAATAAATAAATGGATAAGAAATGTTGATTGGAGTTTATATTATTTTATCATCTCACTTGTGGTTTACATGTCACAGCATGTTGAAGACTGTAACTGTGGGGTTTCAAACTGAATATAGGACAAATCCTATAAGATCATGATCAAGATCACTTTGGAACGCCACGTATGTAGACTGTACGACCCAAGTTTGCATAGAATAATAAAACGTCATTATCCAGGGTTGGCCAGTTAAGACCCAGCGATTTTATCGGGGTTGCAAAAAATAAATAAAATCCAGCTTCAAATCTAGAGAGAAATCACTTAACATGCAAATTGCAACTGTGTATAGCCAGCATGTAATAGGCTACTTTAAAACTGATGTGGGACATTAGACATGTGACTGCATCTCAAAAACAGGACTGGTTAAATCATCGTTCTTATGTATCATTGTTCTTATGTAATGATTGCATTTTTGTCTGACACAAATTGGTTTCCATAGACATAGACAAGGAGTCTTGGACACAAATGCAATCAATCACCGGTAGAGCTCCTTGGGTAGACTATAACCAATTAAACAGCTTATATATGTTGGGAAACATCGCAAAATAATGTTTAAGTGGTGAAGTTTTAGCACCACGTGCTGTCGATCAATACGGCATTTCCTGCTGCGTTTTCATCGGTCAGTTAAGCCATAAATTATTATTAGTCAATAGACATAGGTCATATAAAAACACTGAGATGAATCATGACCGTGCTAAATTTCTGACACTGTTAGAAAACTATTGCAGGCTATCTTTTGTCCCAAGTCGGTGTCAGCTGTCTTTGAATCTCACTGTATGATGTTGGACCACTGTTTAGGAACCACAACCACAGAAATCGCCACAATTGGTCATACTTTTGTCTGGGACAGCTCAAAATCGAACAATGTGTACCAGGAACTTACCAGGGATAGTTCATAAAATAAAACATCATGTCAACATTTAATCACCAAACAAACTGTTAAAGGTAATAAAAGAGTATATTTTGCATAGAATGGAAGTCAGTGGGCTCCAATGTTGTATAGTTCCCAAAATATTCAGTCAATGTTTTCTTGCTTTAGCTGAGTTTCTAGCCATCTACTGTATATGATGATTTACAAACAAAAAGTTTATGCTCACCATAAAACTAGTATTGAGAGGGGGAAAAAGAAAAGCTATTCAATTTACAGCACTAATTAGCCACAGAAAGAGTGATACTATTTATGAAAGTAGCACCGATGCTATAGACAGTTTAACAGTCATTATAGAATTTTTTTTGCCACTCAATGCAGCGTAATGGCAAGTAAAAAAAAAAAAAAAAAATATATATATATATATATATATAAAAGTTCTACTCAATAGGGTCATTGTGTGTCCCTAGTATTATTAAAACAGGTGAGGTAGAGGTTGACATACCGATTGGCGTTCCGTCTCTGTTGTAGCACGTCACATGAATCCTGCCCTCTGGAATGGAAGAGTTCACCTTGACTTTCTTAGGAGTGGAGGTGGCAGGGTTGTCGCCTGGCAACAGCATTCCACCCCTCCCCCTCCGGAGATCCAGAGCTCGGCCAATGTCATTTTCCGAAAAGGAATTCCACTGTTCCCGAACTTTGGTAAGATGATTTTTTGGCAGTTGCTCCAGGGTCTTTACCTGAGGGCTTGCCTGCCTTTCTTTAGGTGATGGGGCAGTTCCTTGTGTTTCTTCTTGCCTAGAGCTGACATCTGCTTCTGCTTCAGTGTCTGACTCTACAATGAAGGGTGAAGGAGTACGCAGGAGCTCAGCAGTGTCACATGAGGTGAGTGAATGGTTAAGATCTACAGGTGCATTTGGGATCTCAACGCTGTCGTTCAGGTCCATCTCTGACATGGCATGAACAATGACATCTCCGTTGGAGTTCAAATCCAGAAAGGTGCTGCCAGATTCCACTTGCAGACATCCCTGCTGAGACTCATCTATCTTTTCCGGACCAGAACCGCCCACAAGCCGCTCACAGAACCCAGATGATGAACCACTGCCTAGGGAAATCACCTCAAAGCTGGAGTCCTGAAGCTGGGCCTGCTCTGAACACCGACAGGCCTGTGTGTGAGGTTCAGGATGTGGTACAGGGTCACAGGACTTTACCGGAGCTTCTTTACGATCCGAGTTTTGGCCTGCCTTGGAAGAATTTCGCCCAGTGAAGAGGCGCCCAAATGGGCCACATTGAGCGGGAACCATAGCAGAAGGGCAGGTCCTGTGGACCTCCAGGGACTCCACCAAAGCAAAGGTCTGTAGCAGAGCGGCGGTAGAGTTGGCAGAGTCAGACTCTTGAGTGGTCACATCCACAATCTTCTCGCAAAGCTCTGTAGTGTCATCCAACCTGAGATAAACAGAGAGAACGATGTCAAATCATGGAAATCTGCACTAGTCATTGTCGTCTTTTCTGATCTATAGAGCTTATTCAGAGCTGCACCATGACAGGTATGAAAGCGAGGCGGTAAAATTGCTGTGTTCCCAATGACATCCGCTATAAAAAGCTCCTAGATCACTTATTTTCCACAGCTCATGCTGTCTGGAATTTGTCTACTGATATTTTTTGGAAAGATGTTTTTGTAGAGTTTCCTCAGGAGAACAATCCAAAAAACACCTTAAAATAAAAAGTACCACCCACTGAAGAGATGCATGTCCCTCACAGACTCGCTTTCATTCCCGTTAAAAATGTGAAGATGGCGCTGCTGTGAAAAAGGTCTAAAGAGTGCTTATTTTATGACATGAACAGAAAGACGATACATATTTTAAGTTTAAGTGGGAAATCACACAAAGACACGCCCAGTTCATATTTCATTACAAAATCAAAATATAATCGATTCTTCAGAAAGAAGCTTATTTTTGAAAGCCAATTAGGAAAATTGAAAAATACAAAGTGAAATTTTCATAATTAAGACAATAATAAATGGTACACTACATATAATAGAAAAATAACATTTCAATTTATTTGTTTATTTAAATCGCAAAAATATTACAAGCAACAAATGCTGCAATGACAATCTGCAAAAATGTAATATAATAATAATGGGTTTCACTTCCTTTAGTACTTTTACTATAAGTACTTTTTTCCCCAGGTACAATATGACCTGGACATGTTTCTGACAGACTTTGAGAAATTCACTATAAATCTGTGCACATCAACAAAAGCTAAATGGTAGGATTTAGTCAAGTATCTAACCCATTCAGTGGTGTGGCGGTGACAGCAGGTGAGGTCATGGTTGGTGGGACATTGCTCTCCTTCTCCAGTTTAGCGATGGTCCCAGTAAAGATTCTCTTTCCTTTCCCAAGACCCGCTCTCCTACGCATGGCTAGATGCACCATCACACTGTCACCAGCAAGAACTGTGTTTAGATCTACACATCATCCAGAGACAAAACAGTGGTTAATACATAATGAAAACAGCAATCATTTATTCAACATTGAAGTTACAGCAAAAATCTCTCATTCAAATCAGTACAGGAAAAACAAAACAAAAGTAAAATAAAAAAATAAAATAAAAATAATTTAAAGGGGTCATAGCCTGGATTATTTTAATGTTTCCTGGGGTGCCCATCTATTGCTAGTATGATATTAACATCAAAAATGGTCATAATTTATTAAAAAAAGGCATTTTTCCATGCCTGATTTAGCCTCCGATTTCAACGCTCTGTTTTAAAGCAACAAAAAGTAAGATTTTTTTTATCTTATAATTAATCTTATAACTAATATAATTATCTTATAACTTTCCAAAATCATTTCAGTGGTTCATTAAGTCATAACAGGGTGAAAGGCACTTCTGGATTCGCTTTGCGGTCCTATATCTGCTATAACCACACTATGCAAGATTGCCAGATCGCGTTGCGTTTCTGTAGTTCTAATGAGACCTAAGAAAACTACAAATTTCACCTGCTTTACGTCAAGCCTTACAAAAGTCATTATTTTGTTTTTCAATACATCATACTTTCATGAAATCATTCAAAATACTTTACCTTGTATGTGAACATCGTTCATTCCTAAGCTGGATATTCGACGAGCTTGCGAGCGACGATAGGCTGTGGTAGGCTAAATTATTTACGACAGCGGTAATGGACAATTCCGCTTCCAACCTGTAGGGCGTCCGCAGAGGAAAAGTTACTTGGGTCACGACTGCTGTGACACTTCAGTGTAAACGCCCACTGCTGTGATTGGCCGACACATTTGCATATGAAAAAGCTAGCATTACATGTGGAACTCTCTAAAAGTTTTACTACGTTTTTACTATTACAGCGATCAAGATTAATGAATCGTGAAAAGTCTTGATCATCACATGAAAGGTCGCAGTGAAGAGTATTGAGCAGATGACAGACAGTCTGTTGATCGCCTATGAAATAACGCCCGTCTTTCACCAAATAACAACGCAAGCACAGTAAGAGCTTTGTTGTACTGTACATTGATTTTGTGATTGATTTTTAATGAATTTTGGCAAGTGTCCAGATAAACACACTGTTTGATTGACAGCTTGGGCAATTGGAAAGGATGCGTTCAGTTCACAGTTTAAATAGGATTATTTTCATCCTTCTAAGAGAAACAATGTGAAATTGATTGTTTAGTCACTGGTTTTGCTGAAGCATAAACAGTATTGAACGATATTTTGAGAGATAATCTGTCTGAACTTAAATAATTATATCAGAAATCATTGATCACAGATCAGGCATTAGAATAAACATGACTACCGTACTTACAAGTTTGTGGCGTTGCTGGCAGATCCATATCATAAAAGTCTGTTTGCAAAGCCTGCACCAAAATTTACCAAATAGTCTGCATTGAAATACACCGAATACAAACAAATGAGTCTCCACATTTTAGATCCTGTTGTTTGCTGGCCTTGGTTTCAATAAAAGCAGTTTTTGGAATAACAAAAGTTTTGAAACTTACAGGGTATTTTTATAGTAGGCTACAACGAACATGACAAAGGATCAAGGAACATTTGAATTCTCATTCTATGACCCCTTTAAGCGACAGCAATTCAAATTTAAGTGTGTATTGAGCAAATCACAGTAAGAACTCACTACATGTCTCCTGTTGGTCATCCTTAGTTGAGAGCATGTCAGTAGTGAGGGCAGAACATCTACAAGGGTCTGAGAAGTAGGCAGACAGGATGAGAATGGATTTTAGAACAGCATCCCAAGCTCAAGTGTGTGTCCTTACAGCACATGTCTCTTTACCTGTGTGGCTGTCAGAGGGGACGAATGCATCTCGTGGATGAGATGCAGGCTGGTCGCTTCGTTCCGCAGCATGAACTCGCTCATAAAATGCTGGTATCAGGTATGTGATGTTCTACACAGGTGCAAAGAAATGCTGTTAGCATATAAACTAGCTTCGACACATCGCTTACAGGTTGGATCAGCTTTCACATTTAAATTTCCATATTTGTGTTATTTCCCCTGAGGGCATTACCTTTATAAAATGCATATTGTGTGGATGTGTGAAACACCATGTGATTACAGAGCTGTAAAACTCATTAGCTGATTTCTTTCAAAATTATTATAGACCACTAGGGCCATGAGTCGAACATGCCCACCGAGTTTTATTCTGATTGGGCCCTGTTAACCTCGTCTAATAGGTGCTCAGATTTCATTGGCTAATGGTGGCCATGTTAGATATGCAAATGTCCTCATAGAGTAGACTATCATGGCACCCGGGACAAAGACACTGCACACCAATTTTTAAGTCAATCAGACTAAAGGTTGGGGGGGTTATAGCCATTTTCATGTTTCCCCCCCTGTTGTAGTGGCACCAAGTGTCCAATCACTACGGTTATTTTTACCCCCTTAGCCACCATGAATCAATTTCATCTTTTTTTTTTTTTTTTTTTTTTTTTTTACAATTGTTGATATTCAGACTCCAGAGAATATTTCTGCACTGGTTTGGTTTTGATCGGGCCAAAAACCTATGACTAGTTTACCAAGTTGGCCTAGTTGGTCACAGTGGCCATTACCTTCTATGAATACTATGGAAGGCAATGGCTACAGTCACATGTCTGGTCACCAACATTCTTTAAAATATCTTCTTTTGTGTTCAACAGAAGAAAGAAACTCATACAAGTTTGGAACAACCTGAGGGTGAGTAAATGATGACAATTTTCACTTTTGGGTGAACCATCCCTAAGCATATCTTTATTAAAAAGGTTCTACAGACCCTAAAAAGTAAATCCCAGCAACACGGGACAAATAAAAGGGAATGTTTCATAGCATCGCTACCTTTCCATGTAGTTGACTGCTGCTGTATCCGAACAGCATAGAGCTGAAGGGGTTGTTGAGACTGTGAATGGTGCCGTTGGGCAGGAGCGTCAGGAGACAGCTACTGGGAGCAAACACACACACTGACCCAGAGTACAGCACACCAGTGCTAGGGGACAGGACACCACTCGTACACGATTTACCACCTGCAGGACAAGAGTGCACTGTGTTGATCATACTGAAAATCAATAGCAATTTGAAATTTAATTGAAATGTATTTGATATAATTACATTTATCAGCAACTTTCTTAATTAGATTGGACAAACACCAACAAGAAACAATAGTATAAATTTTCAAGTCAGACAAAATATTGGAAATGCACTATAACTAGCAACCTTGGGTTATTATAAATAAATCCCCACATACAGAGAAATCTGATTCACAGTTAAGAAATCTGCATATTTATATTTTCGATGTGAAAGTACGAGACACAACACATACTTAAGATTGACTGTGTTTGTGACTTAATAAAAAAAACAGTTCTATAACTCTGCATGCACTGCAGTGAACGAGAGGACGGACCTGAAGGATGTCGGTTGGGCCATCGAGAGCTTAGGAGTGAAGCATCAGAAGGTTCTGGATGTGGTGATCCATTCATCTGGAGCAGTGATCTTCCACAGGACACAGCGGCCTGCAGGCGGACACATGCTGGAACCACCAAACCAGTCCTGGCTTTCACAAACAATCTCTGCATACGCAACACCTGAGAGAAAGAGCAAAGAAACAAAGGTGCACAATAGGATTGTTTTTGAAAATGAACCCAAATCAAAATGATTAAAAACACTTGTATATATTAATTAATTATATATAAATATTATATATAACCCAACTAAATGCAAATTTTGCCTTGGCAAAAAACTAAAATAACTTGAACCACTACAATTACTAAAAAACAAAGAGACAAAAACTAGCAAAAATAGTAATATATATAAAAAATAAAAATAAAAAAGCCCAATATTACTAAAAATCTAACAAATCTAAATGAGAACAAAAAAAATCCAATTCAAAATATTCATAAAAACTATACAAGTATATAAATAATACAAATATAACACTGTAGCACAATGCTGGTTTGACTGAACCAATCATTAAGTTCTGATTCAGACTGTTATTTTTGTTGTCTCTAGCATCATGACAATCATGACCTTGGGAGTTGTCCTGCAGTGGAAGGGAATCTGTAAAGATGGCATAAGAGACATGATTGAAAGTCCAGTCATCTCCTCAGCAGCGTGGTAACCATAGAGATGGGCAAAAGTGGCATCACAACTGAGGACTCCACCCTGAGGAAACAGTAAAAGGAGCTGGAACTTTTCTGGTCCACTGAGCAGCAGCTTTACAATACAATTTCCGTCAATGGCACACTACACTAACCCACCCCAAAAGCTTTGGATCGGTAGGAATTTTTTGATAGAAATCTCTTAAGATGACAAAAGGCTGAATTTGATTAAACAAAATACAATTAAAAAAATAATATTGAGAAATATTTATCAACATTTTTAAAAATCTTTCTATATTAATATATTTCTGTGATGGCAAAGCTGAATTTTCAGCATCATTATTTACAGCCTTCAGAAATCATTCTAATATGCTAATTTGCTGCTCAACAAACATTTCTTATTAACAATGTTGAAAACAGTCGTGCTACATCAGAAATAGAATAGGGAATCAATTTACCGTTTACCGCATCCAGTGTTGACAGCATTACTGATTATAATGGGTTCTATTAGCTTTAATGGCATCGCTTGCTTCTGGTCTAGACACGGTGCAAGTCACTTTTGCTTAAATATCTTAAATATTTTATTTAAATATCTTACTAACCCCACAACTTTTGAACGGTAGTGTATGCTCTTTTGAAAATAACACTAATGATCAACATCATGCTTACAAATGCTTAACTTTGTAAGTAAACCTTTCAGTTCACAAGGGAATGAATCTCACATTTTGAGTGAAAGTCACGTGTGCCGTGATTCTCTCCACTCGCTCCAGCAGGAGCTCTGAAATCTGCTGCTGCTCTGATATCTGAAGCCACACAGACACAGGAAACTCAGCTCCTGTCAAACTCACTGCAGTCACCTGTGGAGAGAATGAGTCAGAGCCGTGCGTGACGCTCACATCCAGCACATGAAAGCAGAGATCAGAGCCAAAAGACACTTTTCCACCATCGGGGCAAAACGTTCTCTTTGCTTAATCACTCCATTCCGTGCGGATACGGTCCAGTCGGTATGGCTATGGTTTCATTTTCCACCGTGGCAGTGGGACTGATAATAACAGAGCTTTTTGGAATTAAATAAATTATCAGTAGTTGCCTTGCTAACACGAGAGTTTACAGACGATATGTGATGTAAATAGATGCATCAATGCTTTTAATTTAATATTAATTTGTGTTTACGCTGCTCAAATAGCACACTTAGTCAGCCACAGAGAAACTGGTAGCCAGGCAGCAGACAACAAGTGATCAATCCTGAATGGTGATGACACCATTCATTGAGAATTCAAGGCCGAGAACCGTTTGTAAACAAGCTGTACCATACCAGGCTCAACTGGAAATACAACTGGAACCGCTCGGCTCGACGATGGAAAAGCGGCTAAAGACAAAACGTACAGCATGGAAGAAATTATAAATTCATGATGACTCAAATAAGTTGAGCGACAGCTAAGTAAATTGTTTACAGTAGGGCCAAAAAGTATTTAGTCAGCCACTGATTGTGCAAGTTCTCCCACTTAGAATAATGAGAGAGGTCTGTAATTTTCATCATGAGGTACACTTCAACTATGAGAGACAAAATGAAAAAAAATCTAGGAAATCACATTGTAGGATTTTTAAAGAATTTATTTGTAAATTATGGTGGAAAATAAGTATTTGGTCAATAACAAAAGTTCAACTCAATTCTTTGTAACATAACCTTTGTTGGCAATGACAAAGGTCAAACGTTTCCTGTAAGTCTTCACCAGGTTTGCACACACTGTAGCTGGTATTTTGGCCCACTCCTCCATGCAGATCTCCTCTAGAGCAGTGATGTTTCGGGGCTCTCGCTGGGCAACACAGACTCCACAAATTTTCTATGGAGTTGAGGTCTGGAGACTGGCTAGGCCACTCCAGGACCTTGAAATGCTTTTTACGGAGCCACTCCTTCGTTGCCCAGGCGGTGTGTTTGAGATCATTTATGCTGGAAGATCCAGCCACGTTTCATCTTCAAGGCTCTCACTGATGGAAGGAGGTTTTGGCTTAAAATCTCACGATTGATGGCCACGTTCATTCTTCCCTCAACACGCATCAGTTTTCCTGTCCCCTTTGCAGAAAAACAGCCCCAAAGCTTGATGTTTCCTCCCCATGCTTCACAGTAGTTATGGTGTTCTTGGGATGCAACTCTATATTTTTCTTTCTACAAACACGACGAGTTGAGTTTTTACCAAAAATGTCTATTTTGACCACATGATATTGTCCCAATCCTCTTCTGGATCATCCATATGCTCTCTGGCAAACTTCAGACGGGCCTGGACATGTATTGGCTTAAGCAGGGGGACACGCCTGGCACTGCAGGATTAGAGTCCCTCTCGGTGTAGTGTGTTACTGATGGTAGCCTCTGTTACTTTGGTCCAGCTCTCTGCAGGTCATTCATCAGGTCCCTTCATGTAGTTCTGGGATTTTTGCTCCCCGTTCTCATAATCATTTTGACCCCACGGGATGAGATCTTGCGTGGAGCCCCAGATCGAGGGAGATTATCAGATGTCTTGTTATGTCTTCCATTTTCTTACAATTGCTCCCACAGCTGATTTTTTTTACACCAAGCTGCTTGCCTATTGTAGATTCACTCTTCCCAGCCTGGTGCAGGTCTACAATTTTCTTCCTGGTGTCATTCGACAGCTCTTTGGTCTTGGCCATGGTTGAGTTTGGAGTGTGACTGTTTGAGGCTGTGGACAGGTGTCTTTTATACAGATAACGGCTTCAAACAGGTGCCAATAATACAGGTAACGAGTGGAGGACAGAAGAGCTTCTTATAGAAGAAGCTACAGGTCTGTGAGAGCCAGAAATCTTGCTGGTTTGTGGGTGACCAAATACTTATTTTCCACCATAATTTACAAATAGATTCTTTTAAAATCCTACAATGTGATTTTTTTTTCTCATTTTGTCTCTCATAATTGAAGTGTACCTATGATAAAAAAAAATTACAGACCTCTCTCATTATTCTAAGTAGGAGAACTTGCACAATCAGTGGCTGACTAAATACTTTTTGGCCCCACTGAAATTAAATGCAGTGTTTTATACCACTTTTGCAGAAATAGCAACTAGGTTCCCATCAGAATCCAGAGTTTCCTCCTTCAGGACTTCTACTAGCGTCTGATTGGCTCTTAGTAGAGAGGTCAGCTTCCTTCCAATCAAATCACTGTATGCACAATCAAACAGCTTACAAGCATGTTCATTTGCATCCAAAACCTTGCAAAAAAAAAAAAAAAAAAGAGAGAAAGACATCATTGAAATTGAGAATTTTATGAATAATAGTGCAGCAAAAAGACAAAGTTAAGTATTCCCATTACCAATATAATGTAATGGAGGCCTTTATTTAATCAGAAAAAGGCCTATGATGAGCACAACCGTCTGATACCTGTGATGTGGTGCAGTTAATGGACAGGACAGCTTTATTCGGGTTGATGGTGAGAGATGTGCCTCTCTTCTCTGGAGCGATACAGATGAGCTGTCTGAGCAGAGAGTTCTCCAACACAGGAGACCCTTGATTTGATGACGGAGAAACAGGTTGGAAGCAATGCAGATCAGAAATCTGAATATTCCTCATCGCCACAGATGAACCAACATGAGAATCACCTTTTGGAAAGGAAACAAGTCAGGTAAAAAAAATTATATTCTTTCATTATTTACTCAACTTTCCAAACCCATTTAAATTTCTTCTTCAGTGCAACTGGAACACAAAGGGAGATGTTCGGCAGAATGACAGCTTCAGGGACCGTTCACTTTAATTACATATTACACAACCATTCTAAGTTGGGGTTAGTACTTTTTAAGAACTTAATACTTTTATTCAACAAAGGATGCATTCATTTGAGAGTTAAAACGCATTAAGAAGTGAGATTAATGACATTAATGTTTCTATGGACAAAAATGCTATTCTTATGAACTCTCTGATTTTGATAGTTTAATGTTATTATTTTATATATTTATATTATTTTATATAAGTCCACACATTGTGGCACAGGTGTGGAAGCTGCGTGGCCCACCTGATGCGTCCATGCGGGTGAGAGTGCAGTTGCGTGCGGAGGGAAAGGACTGGTTCATGCAGAATGAGTCACTCTTCATCATACTGCTGATTTTACTGCCATCTTCATCATCATCGGCAGCAGCAGCAACACAAACATTGTCGCCCCTCGGGCTGCTCCTCCGGCCGTGCATCAACATTCCCAATGAGCTTCAAATGAAAGTGGATAGTCCAAAACACGATTCTAACCAGCGACCTTGTTGTTTTCGAGATATGTTTAATCACATATATCGCATAATAAACAAATACATCATGATTGTAGGGAGCGCGACTCACCCACCGCACTGCTGAGCTGTGCTTTCAGTTTACAGCCTGCAGCCTTGGAGACAGCGAGAGGGAGGTTTCCTTCTTTCCTTTTACACGACTTAATTGAATAATAAATAACAAAACAAACACTTGCTTAAAAAATAAAGTTCTCAACTGCCATAAACAGTGTAGTTTCGAAGTGTTTGTTTGAGTGAAGTATATCGCGGCCTAGAATGCTTGGCGGGTATGAATTCGAATTAAGGTGACGAAAGACGAGGGAGAGCAAATGAAAAAAGCGGATTTTGAAACTGACAGGGAGTTTATCGAATAGAAAACATCAGTGGGAGGAGCTTGTTGCATTGAGGGAGGGACGGGGTTTCTATGGATATCAAAGGGTAATGTTTATGTTGTTCAGTATTTTCTTGTGACCTATTTCCTCCGTTCAGTTATGCCTTGTTCTGTAGCCCACACTTTTCAACCATGTTGTTTAGATTTCAGTCAACGTTTTGTAGTAATGTTCATAAACCAGCAATATAACTTCCCATTTGGTTACACAACTTCATTACTTCAAACATTCATTATTATATTGAATATTATTATATATTAAACACAACCTGGAGATGCACATTTTTATTTTGATGTTAAAAGCACTCTGCACAGCTCATTCATTAACAGCTTCATCATTTCCATGTTTGTAAACAGTTTGACTCATTTCATCACTCCTTGGACATTAACTAGTTGCTTACAGTTGTTGTGCAGTTTATCTCTCCGGCTTCAAGTAGCCTATGTACTGCTTAGCAGTTCAAAACTTACCAAAAACAGCAGCAAGCATTTGTCTTTAACAAGCGTTCATCAACTTTGTCACTGGAAAAGCATTTAAACAAACTAGTTTCTTTTATAATGTTCATTTAAAATGGAGAAATAAGAAATTATTGAACAGATTAGACATGACACAAATTGTAGGTATTACAGAGGGAACATACACAAACAGTCTAACAACGATGGATGGATGAACATTTTGGAGAACATTTAAACATCATAACAGTCCACTTTGCTGTTGATGGCTTTTTAATCCAACACATTTTTACTAATGCACACATCTTACACAGTTTAACTCCACATGCTGCTCTGCCATACATCACAGTTCTTTGCCATTACATTCTCAGTGCGATATGCAGTGCATTTTCTTTACTTTTTTTTTAAATAGACAGTAAGCAGGGCCTGTCATTCGTCCCTTTTCAGAATGAATATCCAGAGGTCAAGGGTCAAGACCAGGTTCACTTTGGCACATATGGGCGATGGACAGCTGTATGCAAAACCCCATGGATGAGGAAGTCCAGGAGCTTCTGTGCTTCACAGGCAGGTGTCTCTCCACAGAGATTTTAATGCAAGGTTGAGCTCAGGTTTAGGTCGAACAGAAGCATGCATAACACTTTAGCATTTCTACTGTAATGGTAACAATGGCTCTCTGCAGAAGAGGTTGACATAGACACACACAATGGTGGGAATCGAATCACACACTGTGGACACCCGCCGACACAATAGGGCTGGCACGGGATCCTGAGTCTCAAGGCTTACAGGTTCACAGAAAGGCCTAATGATGGTAGTCCTTCTTACTGTGTGGACGGTTACCCAGGACTTTGTCGATGTCCGAGGCCACTTGAGTAGTGATCTTTGCAAGAACCTGTCAATGAGAATGTGTTGTAGGCTAACTATTAAAAATGCAGGCAACAGAGTCAAAAGTTCAATGTCATTATTCACTTTAAATTAAAATTATTTCATCATTAATTATAAGGCAACCATTTGAGCTTATAAAACTTAAACCTTGTTTTTTTTTTGTTTTTTTTTAATGAGCGATCGTTTCGCTTGATAAGACCCTTATTCATCGTCTGAAATCGTTAAAAGCCCTTTCCAGTTTGCACTGAAACTGTCTTTTGAACCTTGAACCGTTTGGTTCCCATTGAAGTCCATTATATGGAGAAAAAAACTGGAATGCTTTCATCAAAAACCTTAATTTCTTTTCGACTGAAGAAAGAATGACATGGATATCTTGGATGACATGGGGGTGAGTAAATTATCAGCAAAAGTGTTTTGAATTATTCCAATTATTCCAAGTTGTCTCAATTTGTGGTTCTCAACCGTTTTGATTTCATTACCCATTGTCCACAACAAAATGTTTTCTAGTTGTTTCTGATTTACTACTTAAGAATTAAAAAAAAAAAATTCTACCTAATAATTTTAAGATTTTCCTTTTCAGGTCATGATGATTAATTGTTTAATACTTGTTTTGTTTTCATTTTAAATCATATTGAGCCCCCCTTGGAAGTTTGATGTTCGCTAATTGAAAACCATTGGTCTAAATAGTTTCGCCAAGCTAGAAACCACGTAAAACCATCTTTTGTCTGAGGCTTTGGATCTTTCATTGGTGTGTGAAAGTTTGCCATTGCAAATAAAAATAGCATCAAGCAATATCCTGTTTTTGATGTTTTAAATGTAAATGAGAGCTGTAGAAGCTTATGTGTGACAGTGTATTTGACATGTTTTGAGAAATCATAAATTTCTTGCCTGTATCGCCCCCAGGTTTTCAGTGAGCTGTGCAGGGTTGGAGGTACCCAGGAGAACCGAACTCACTCCTTCATTACGGAGGCACCAGGCTATAGAGGAACACAGAAAATAGATGTATGAGGGAACTGTGGTTTGGTCATGCAGTATATGTATGAAAGTTTCAAGCCAGTGAATAAGTGGAATCTTGATCGGGTGCTACAGCCAAAGGTGTGTTCATACAGGACTTTTCAACAGTACTTTTATAACAAACTTTTTTTTTTTTAAATTAAAACATGAATAAAAATACACAATAAAATTAAATGTAAAACAATTAATACAAACAATTTTTTTTTGAAAAGATATATTAGTATTACTCAATAAAAAAATATAACAAAATTAAAATAATAATTAACATTTCATCACCAATTTTAAACCAATCAAAGAATTAGAATTAAGAATTTTACTTCCAAAATGGACCAAAGTAAGCCAAGATTGTTTTTTTTTTATTTTTTATTTTTTTAAGGTATGTCATTTTAGTAGATTACAGCCATGTACTGTAAAGTGTTAGGAGTGACAACCACATTTGAGTACGGGATTGAATCCCCTGAATTGTTGGTCCGTGTGTGTGGGAGCGGAACACGTCTCACTCCCGAAATTGCGATGATTGACAGTTCTGGCATCTCGAGAGTTTGGTATCCTCTATTTTTGACTAAGTAATATTACAGAGGCCAAACACTCGCTATGTTCTGCAATTTTAACTAAACCACCATATAACAAAAACAAAAAAATAATTCGGAAACAACCCAAAGACTTGGTGATTTTAAGGCCATGTGGGTTATGTGCATAAAAGAAAATTCAGCCTTTTACTCATGTCTGTACTGCATATGGCAGAACAGTCTGAGTCACTCTGGCATTGATAATATGTGGCACACTGTGACAGTTGAAGTGAAAATGAGTGAAGTTCTTCAGACCAACCGATGGCAAGTTGTGTCAGGGTACAGCTGAGCCTCTCAGCAATGTGGGTCAATTCCTTAAGCTTCGCCTGCTGCTTTCTGCCATCCTCACTCAGAATCTTCTCCTTCAGCCACTGATACGGCTGCACGGAGAGAGAGAAAGTGAGACAAGCAAACCTTCCCTGACAGACCTACCACCCTCACCGCTGGATAGCCTACAAACTGAAGGTGTAATTTATTAACTATAGACCTTATGTAGCCACGCCCCTTTTCAGCACTGAGCTTTTTGAGTTCTGTCTTCCAGTTTGTATTTCCACAGCATGAGGTAAGATCTTACGGATTTATTAATGAGCTGCTCGTTTTAAAATTTTCCCGGTCTACTGACATTTGGAATGACATCGACTTTATAAATATTACAATGCTCATGATAACTTTCATTAACTCTAAAATAAGTCAATCCACTTTATCAGCAACAGCGATGCCATAGAAATATTCAGAGACAAGACAAATTTCTAAAGAATCACTCCTAAATCACTTCATCTGACAAACTGTCCTGTTCAACTGATTAAAGTACCTTCAAAGAGGCTCTGGAAGATTCTGGGATGCCATTTTCATATTTTCCTGTGATGATGCCACAGGCCAGGGGAGACCAGGACACTACTCCAACACCTGCGGAACAAGACATATTTTAATACAATTTTAAGGCCATTTTGATGGGTGTTTATGAGTAAGTATTTATGTACAATATGTGTTTATTTTTTACCAATCTTATGGTAAAGCTCTGGCAGTTGCATCTCCACTTTATCCCTCTGAAATAAATGATACTCGGCCTGTTCACACACAGGTGGAATCAGATTAAACTGCCTCGCTACAGAATACGCCTCCTACATGGAGAGAAAGACGTGACAAAAAATAAAAGACAATGATATTAATACTGTTAAAAGGGGACATATTATGCCCTAATAAAGGGAACCTATTAAGCCCCAATTTTGATTTTGGGTCTACTAGAATAGTATTTTTATGCTTAAATGTTCAAAAAACACATTACTTTTTGACATATTTTACACTGTTGCAGCACTTCTCCTCCCAGTCTATCAGTAACGCTTTTAGTTCCGGTCTCTATGAAGCCCCTCCTTCCGAAAAGCGTAATGTGCTCTGATTGGCTGGACCAGTGTGTTGTGATTGGTCAACCGCTTTGAGTGTGTTTAGCGAAACGTCATGTCCCTTACCATAATCACAAGTTTCAACTATAGAGTTTCAACACACTACAAATGCAACTCAACCAGGCCTCGCCCCTTTTTTGAAAATGCCATGGTTGGGAATTATTTAAATGAGGAATTTTGTGAAGTGTACGTTCCCGGAAGAAAACTGAAGACTACATTTGAGTCATTTCACAGAGTAGGCCTATAGAAACAGTGCTTACTGTTACCTCCGTGAAGTTGGCACCCCATAAAATAAAACAAAAAGAATCCCAAAAACTGTGCAATTTGTTTGTGCTGATTTTTTACGCAAAAACGAAGAAATGGTGTTTGCGATATTGAACATTATTTTGTTTTTATTGTGGGATGTCACTCTTATTAAATATTCCAAAAAAGTCCCTCACTTAAAACACCCAAACAGTGCCCACACTGTCATAGAAAATCAAAAAATAAACAGAGCAACAAAAAAAAACAAAAAACATTCTTGATGACAGAGATAATATTTATAAAATATGACAATATAAAATAATTTCATAATCAGTATTGACTTAAAGATGCAGTCCGTAACTTTTTTATGAGTGAGTACATAATGAAAAAAAAACCCTGTGTTTTCGTCTTATCAATCACTACTGTACACCTATAATCCGTGTTCGGGAAAGTTACTTTTAAAAGTAATGGATTACAATATTACGTAACTCGCCAAAAAAAGTAACTAATTGCATTACTTAGTAACTTTTTATGAAAAGCAATGCATTACATTACTTTTGCATTACTTTTTCTCATCATTGCTAAAAAAAAAAATGCTAAAAAATGCTATTTTTGCCAAATGTTAAGGCGGCTATCACATAAAAAGTGAAATGAATAAGCCTCAGGCTAAAGGAAATGCATATTTACTACTGTACAGTAGAGGGCGCCACTCAAACAAACCTTTCAGCAGCTGCTGTTCTGAATTAAAGAACAAAAGGAGACGAGGGAGTTCAACACTCTTATATCTAAATCTAATCTAAAGTCATATTTGCTTATTATGGTTGAGTTAGATCATTGAAGGTCAGCGGCAGAAGGTCGGCACCGCTGTGGAGCATCCCAGTACCTGTGTGACTCTAACAGGAGAAGTAGCTCCGGCCACAGTGTTCTTCCGCAAGTCGCTGTAGAGCGCCAAAAGTAACAGACTGCAGCTTTAAATATGTGGAGGAAGCATTAGGAAAGAGTGCACCGAAGTTTGTCCTCTCCACTCACCATGATTTCCATAGCTGACCAGCGTGATGTGCCCCAGTACATGGACATACCGTGGTTAATAACATGCGTCATGGCTCTCACTATCTCTGAAAACACACATGACAAAAATATCAGCCAAGCTTTTGAAATAGTTTGCTCTAGATCCAGAGAAATCATTTGTCTGCTCACCATTAGATGGCGCTATACATCCTCTCCTTGTGCAGTAACTGGGTTTATTTTTTCATAATGTCATTTAAAACTATATGGGAATTCCCAGGATGCATGATTGGTCCAGGTGTAAATGTGTATTATTTGAATTATGTTTAGTAAAAGGATACTTTGCATTGTTACACAAATGCCCAGAACACTACAAAGGATATAATGGTGGTACATTAGGAACTGAAAAGGACACCACACATTTTTATTTAATGAAAATTATTCTGCAGCATTATAGATAATATCTATTATGTTTACATTAAGGGGACCCTGAATTGCACAATACAATTTATTGTACTCTTAGTACAGTCCTGCCAGTCCTAACAGTCCTAAAGTATAGCATAGCATCCTAAAATTCAGAAAAGTCCAGTTCAAATTGCTTTCAGCGCTACTTTCTTTGCTGTGTACGCATTATTGTCTGATTTATTCCTTAAGTGAACTGGGTCCTAAACGCATATGGTAATAGACCACCATCAGAGAATCACAAATGGGCATCAAAATACTCACATCTCATAGTACTTTTTTATCCATTTTACTGGATGAGTTAATGAGGATTTTGGTCCGCATGATGGTCTTTAAGAGGAGATGGGGCATATTGAACTTTTAACACACTAAGGAAGGCTCAGTGTTAGCACATTTGTGTTTTATATCATCTGGAGCTAAATAAAGAGGAACTTAACTATCCGTCTGTGTGCAGACCATCATTCCTTTTTTATAGCTTACACTAAAAAAACAACAACAACTAAATAGGCCAAGCCATAAATGGCAAAATATTTAGTGGTCTTATAATGGTCTTTATCTATTTTAATCACAAATCACTGGAAAACAAGGAAATTAGCAAGAATTGCACAAACACTGTAGATTGCATGGATTATCCCCTTTGTCTCCTATAAATGTTTACAACGCATTCTCACCCCAAGGCGTCACCTTTGACCATGCTTCAATATTTGACGTTTTAGGCGCCCTTTAGCGTCACTTACATGACGCGATCCTACGGCGTCATCTAACTGACGCTAAAGGAAAGCGTCAGTTAGAGGACGCGGTTAGGTTTAGGTATGGGGTGGGGGTAGGGTACACGCGATCCTAGGGCGTCATCTAACTGACGCTAAAGGGCGCCTAAAGCGTCAGATATTGAAGCATGTCCAAATGCTTCCCAAGGCGTCAGTTAAGTGACGCCTTGGGAGTGAGAATGGGCTGATGTTTAAGCCATGGGTAAACTTGCAGACAGCTTTTTACAGAAAGAAGAGTGAGTGTTGTTCCAATGTTGATGGCTTCAAACAGTTCATGAGTAGCTAAAAAATGTCTCCCAGTTGTTCGTAGAATTTAAAGTAAGAGCAAAAATTCACTATATGGTTAGAATCTGGACTCTGACCAGAAACATGATTTGTTCTCAAGCCACTTCTTGGCTGTCTTTGTAGTTTGGTTAGGAGCATTGTTGGAAAATAACATCTGATCATTCCTCTTTAGATGACAACATTTCATTTGTGGGAAGCAAGCCATTTTGTAATATTTTGTAAGACTTTCGCAGGGAAGCAGCTCACCAATACCAGGAGATAATGACTCCGCACACAATGACACTCTTCCTCAATGCTTCACTGTAGCAGAGAGGAATTTATTGTAATATTTCTCACCAGATTTTCGAAGACACCGCTCTGGAGTATCACCATGCAACTCTTGTTGTTTCATTGTGATTCATCACTCCTCGCAACTCTGCTGAACCCTTTGGAATCAAACTTCCCATATTCTGCCAAATAATTCATTCGGTTTTTGATGTTTTTCTGAGGCTTCCTATATGTGTAGCCTAAGTTTTTGTTCATATGTAACATAAGATTTTTGTAGGCCTACATTTTGATAATTGCGGAGAAGCACAACGCATTCTCACCCCAAGGCGTCACCTTTGACCATGCTTCAATATTTGACGTTTTAGGCGCCCTTTAGCGTCACTTACATGACGCGATCCTAATGCGTCATCTAACTGACGCTAAAGGAAAGCGTCTGTTAGAGGACGCGGTTAGGTTTAGGTGTGGGGTGGGGGTAGGGTACACGCGATCCTAGGGCGTCATTTAACTGACGCTAAAGGGCGCCTAAAGCGTCAGATATTGAAGCATGTCCAAATGTTTCCCAAGGCGTCAGTTAGGTGACGCCTTGGGAGTGAGAATGGGCTGAGAAGCATGTATTGACAACATCTAAAATTTACACATGCACAATTTAGAAGTGTAAAATTTTCATAATAAATACATTTTAATAGGTATATTTACTATTATTGACTGAATCTTATTCATTTATTTTAAATTTAGATAAAATGATGTACATTTTTTTAAATGAGTTCAATTCCACACAAGAAATCGCACAGGATAATGAAAATGTTCATCATACCAAATGAATGTGAAATTAGGTAGGTGTTAAATAAATGTGATGGTTTTTAATGTTTTTAATTAATCTATGAATTCAATAGGCTTATTGTAAATATAACAAAAATTTATGTAAACATCAAGTTGTTCATACATAAATTTGATAATGAACTACATACACTTCAGTGTCAACATGTGAAAATGTACGATACTTTTCCAAAGTTTGAGGTCAGGTAAGAAATAAATGGGATCAATGCAGAAATGTATACTGTAGATTTTTATGTTACAAAAATGTATATTTCAAATTAATGCTGTTCTTAAAACTTTCCTGAAAAATATGCCACGGTTTCCCCAAAAATATTACAACCACACGTTATGATCAAATATACAATTTGTAGTGAGATCATATATAATGTTAAATAGAAATATCATGTATAATACCCACAGTCTTTGTTTTTCGTCATTGGAAACGATTTCAGTGTGTATGACAGAGCAAAAAAAGAAGCGTGAAGTTCGCACATTAAAAATAGCTGCTCCAAATTCATTTATTAATAGCACAACGTTTCGACCCTCAGGTCTTCATCAGGCATCAGTGTTTTTGATTATATTTGACAGAGCGTCACTCTGCAGCTAACAGGAACACCATTTGCCCTGAAATCCTCAAGGCACTATCCCGTTCTACGCCATTACCAGCGGAGCCCTTTTACTCTTCAGCGGTGCTTTATAGCTTTTGGACAAGAACAGCGAGTACAAGAATTGCTCAAAAACCTCCGTCATTGAGTCAATAAAGCTGCTTTATCGCTTCATCTTTCAGATTTTCATATGCAAAGAGCTGCTTTTCTCTGTCTCATCAGTGTTTTGACTCAAGGCGCTTCGCTGTGGCCATTACTCTGCGTCCTCTGAGTCTGCGTTTCATCTTCACATGCCACCAGCGAATGATGTCTGTGGGGAGCTCTTTGTCTGTGTACCAGGGCTGCCCTAGTCTCATCAAATGCCACGCCTGAGGACCAACATTTTGTTCACTGACTGTCAGAAGTTCTGCAGAAAAATTGGAACACGCTTGTTAAATCTGGCAGGCTCTAATCTGATTGGCTGGCATTAATCAGTCCACCTAGTATATATACTATATAGGTGATTGGTGGCGCTAACAGCGTACACCATCTTTTTGCTGCTGGTAGAGAAACCCATTTTCTTTATTTTACACAGTTTATAACAGTTTGTGTGTCTTCTGGTGCTATGCAACATTCTTCTTCTCAGTGGTCAAAGACGATCAATAGTGGGTTGCGCCACCTAGTGTACTGGAGTGAATTAGCCAAAGGCGAACAATCGTTTTGCGCTTGGTGTGAAAGTACTGTTAGCTTCGCTTAATCGACGCTGGTCGCTCAATGCTTTTCTTGTCTAAGTGGGCAGGTCATAGTCCAATGTGGACCAATCCTGTAAGACCAGGGCAGCTAAATAGAGCATCACAGTCCCGCCCACAGCCCGAGAGAGCGTTGGTGCCGGAAGTAAATTTCCCATTCATTTCTCCCATTGACATTTTGTAAAATCCATATCTAAGGAGTATTAGAGCATGTCTGAGGATAACCAGCTACGGCTGAACTCATAAGCACAACGTATCATTTCGAGTGAAAAAACGAAGAGAAAATCCAAAAAAGGGTAGGCTACAAGCCTGTATACTTCTTTTCATTTCCGAGCAAAGGAACTCCTCCAGTCACTAAAGTCGACTGAAAAGTCGGCTGTGGCAACTGCACATCAAATGGCGCGGACGCCCCGGTGCGACCTGAGGTGCGACCAATGAACTAGCCCTACGTCATTACACGATCTTCAGTCTTCACGTAACTTCGCGGGGTTTCAGACACGTGACACGACTTCCACCAATCAGATGCATCACTGTGGGATTGTGGGAATGGGATTGTTCAGGATTGTGGGTAATGAAGTACTTATCCAATACATCGCGAATGAAAGGCATTTATCTTAAAACAAGGTTAGTGCCCCATGAACTTCTGGCGTTTATACAATCACTTAGTACAGCCGTAGCTGGTTTTAAGTCTACCATGCATGGTTACGTTTTTATGGCTTATATCTCAAATGTCAATGGAGAAATTGTATTGAATTTTTACTTCCGACACCGGCTGTGGGTGGGACTGTGATGCTCTATAGAGTGCCCAAGTTACGACGTCACTCTGTAGGCCAAAACGTGGAAGTGAGTTAGCATTTTAGCACTACCGGTTCCATCGCTCTAAACTTAAAGGGATACTCCACTTTTTTGGGAAATAGGCTCATGTTACCACTCCCCCAGAGTTAAACAGTTGAGTTTCACCGTTTTCAAATGCATTTGGCCGATATTCTGATATTTAGAAGAATATCAGTAACCAGACAGTTTCTGGTTACTGGCATTCTTCTAAATATCAGAAAATCGGCTGAATGGATTCGAAAACGGTAAAACTCAACAGTTTAACTCTGGGGGAGTGGTAAAATGAGCCTATTTCCAAAAAAAGTGGAGTATCCCTTTAAGTCTATGGGATTTTTAAATGGGTTTTTGCTGAATCGCCTGAAATAAGGTCTGTGGTGAACAAAGCCTCTAAAGATTTTCACATTTTGATCTATGACACACACAGTTATAACCATATTGTGTTTTTAAAAAAACTTTATATAGGCTTCAAAATGTATTGGATTAACTTGTAAAGATTATCTTGATAGACAAAACGCGTAAGGGTCACAACTCTTTGTTAAACACAGATCTAATTTTTTGCGATTTTCCAAAAGTCTATGGGGAAAATGCATATCCGCTATGCAATGCCGCTAGCTTCCGAGTTGTCCTACAAAGTGATGTCATCACTTTGGCACTCTATGCACAAATGTGAGAAACAAAAGAACTTATGAGAAGGAAAATAAGGCAAGAGAAGGTGAAAAAAAGATTCAAAAAACAAAACAAAAAAACAGGAGAAGCCAAATTTACCTCAGTAGCCTATAAGATGAAAATGAAAGCCCACACCCACTCGCTCATTACGAACTCTGCACGAGTGAAAAGAAATGTGTGTGGGTGAGAATGGAGGAGAAAAAGCGAAGTGAACGTCAGCTAAGCACAATAATACATGTGCTCAAGAAAAGAGAGAGCAAGACAAAAACAAGGAAACCAGAGGCACATGCCAGTGAGAACAAAAATGAATGGTTCTTCAGAAAACAGCTTCTTCTAACTAGAGACTGTGAACTCTTGGTCAATTCTGCTGGATCTCATAGAACATCCCAACATTAGAGCCTTGAAGCATTAATCTCATGTGAATGTCTGGGGTTTGTGCAGTGCGTAGGCTGAAGTGTGCATGTGTAGATGCGTCATGCACAAGTGTCCCATCCGATTTTTGAGGCAAGTGGATTTTGATTGCAATTTTTCCCAATAAATCATGCTGTTGAGTGCTTGTTAGGGAAAAGAAAATGTAGGGGGGGGGGTCCTTTTACATTCATTTAGTCAGTTTGAATGTAACAAAAATACATCACAGCCTTTCAAGCTCACTCACACAGCTTGGTTAATATAAAAAACAAAACAAAAAAACAGTATTAGTTCAGGTTTAAAACATACACCACCATTCAAAAGTTTATACGATTTTTAAATAGTTTTTACAATTTGAAATATGGGTTACACTTTACAATTACAATAAAGTATCATTAATGTAACTAACATGAACTAACAATAAGCAATACGTTTATTACTGTATTTGTTCATCTTTGATACTTAAAAAAATGGCGTTGGTCATGTTAGCTCAGTTTATTAACTAATGTTAACAAATACAACTTTTGATTTTAATAATGTATTAGTAAATGTTGAGATTAAGAAACTGGAAGAAAGGGCAACTCTACGAAAACAAAGGAAACTAACATCTGAACTAAATCCCCATTCGAGAGATGACTTGAGTTGATCACCTCCCAATTTACAATTCTCTCCCTTCCCCATCTTGTCACTCTTTCATGCTGAGATCCCCAGAAATTCAGCTAAAAATCTGTGTGTGTGTGTGTGTGTGTGTGTGACACAGAAAGACAGTGGTAGTGGTGTATGATTTTGATTTGTGGCATTAATATCTCTATGTGGACGATTCAAGCACAAACAGGTCATTTGAGGTTTGTAGAAACATGTCAGTTGGTGCTAGTCACAATATCAGATGAACACTAATAAACACAGATGTGTGTTTGGTGTTTATAAAAAAGGCAACAAATATTACAGATCGTGAGTGCATTATTGAGTAATGCTGTTCATTAAATGACAGAGGACTATGTGTGGTATCCAATAGTGCTTTAATAATTTATGCTCTAACAGTATATTACATATTTTCTAATTATTACAGAAAATTTCAAATGGCACTTAGAGGCTTTTGCATCTGAACTTTTCAATTGTTTCCCCTAGTTTGTAAAAAGCAAACAAAAATCCCATTTAAACTAATGCATTGAAAACTAAAGTCTGAGCACCAAATTAAATCTTGATGACCTCATCTTTGTGCATGCATGTATATATGTTGGCCTATGTGTGTGTGTGTGTGTGTGTGTGTGTTTTAACATTCCTTGAAGCCCATATACGTACAGAATAACAATATATCTGCTCTAGCATCACATTGATGATCTTTAGTAACAACATGTGCCAAAAACTTAAACAACTCTCCAGGGAGACCACGGATAGTATGTGTTCTCAGTTCAGTTCCAAAATGTTCTTTTATTAAAATACCCCATTTTCTTCCCACGAGGATTCAACTGTATGTGCCAAGAACAGACTGCACATCAATTTGGATTAAAAGCATTCCAGACTTGATGGTAAAATGATGATTAAACGTTTTACTTTGATAGATCTTCCTCTATTCCTCACCGTAAAGTGCAGCAGTGCCTCTAAAGCTCTGATATAGAGTCCTCTTGAGATTATCCTCACACTGTAGGAAATCTATGCAGTGCTTTCTGGCTTGTAACCCTGATGTAAAATGTGTTTACGTGTTGATAAGACTCGCTCATGCAGACAAAAATCCTAAAGCAGTCCAACGGCAGAAATCAGTTGGTTTACTAACAAATTTGTCTAAGTTAGCTAAATCTGACTAAATAAAATAAGATTTTTTATTTCTAAAAATGTAAAAGCCTCACACAAAAGCAATCCAAAGAGGTATGTTCTCATTAGATTGCAAGTAAACATGAGTATGTGCTTGTATGTGTACAAATGTCAGAAGAAAAGTTTAGAGTTTGGAGACACAGTAGGGAAAGAGCAGTTTAAAAATACACTATCTACCCCATGGGCAACTCAGTGTATAATCCCCCTAGAGAGAGAGAGAGTCAAAGAGAGAAAGACAGACTTGAGTGTGTAAGAAGCAGACTTCCTAAGCACTGCAGTGCCACAGAAATTGAAAGAGAGTGAGAGATTGGTTAGATTGGGATTATGATAACAGTATGGGGGAAAAATGGCCTCGAGATGTATGGAAATAGCTTACATACTGTTTTACACACACACACTCACACTTGGTGCACCTTTCATGAGGTCATCCATGGGCGAAATGGTTTTTATACTGTACAAACTGTATTTTCTATTTCCTTACTCTAACCCTACCTCTAAGTCTACCCATCACAGAAAACTGTAATACCAGTGTAATATGCTATTACATTATTATGATATCATACATATTTTAGTCCTCATAAATCATATAAACAAGCACACACACAAACACACTAAGTAGGCCGATTCCCACCAAGAATGATTCAGCTTTGCCATCACAATAATAAAATACATAGATAACAATTGTTATATTTCACAATATTGTCCTACTGTTTTTACTGTATTTTTGATTAAATAAATGTAGCCTTGGTGAGAATAAGAGACTTCTTTTCTGACTCCAAACTATTGAATAGTAGTGTGCACTTAAAGGTGCGGTAAGCAATTTCTGAGCACAACACACTTGTAACCAATCATAAGTAAGGGGCGTGTCCACTCCTGATGGGGGAGGAGAGAGAGTGAGGATGAAAGAGAGAAGGCTGAGAGACATCATGATTTCATGATTTCACGCAGGCGGCTGCGTGTAATGTTAGCTATGGTAACCGGACAGTTTTGAGTGTCATTGTTTGTTTGGAAACAGCTGTGCTGTTGGTGACTAACAACCGACTCTTGCTTGTATAGTGTACTGTAAGTACATTTTTTTTGTTTTTCCTTGTCGTTCATCTTCGCTTTATTTTTCACGAAGCATTATTTTGCTTCGCTTCAGCTATGGTAAAGACATCCACGTTCATTTTGAGGGCGGATCAATGAAGCGAGGGGTCTGTTTGTTTTTGGGTTGATTTTAAATATTTTTAAATGTTTCTCAGAAATTACTTACTGCACCTTAAAACAGTGTCCTAGCAAAACCTCAAGGGGGCGCTAGAGTTATCTTCAAAAGTCTATGCCGTATTTTTATTCAGGTAACTATGTGATATTTAAAAAAAAATCAACTTTAACTAATTTTCTCACCAAGACTGTTACTCCACCATGACAGTAAAGAGAAAACCTGCCTAAGCCCACCATAGCTGCTCTTGCGACAATGCCAAATACATTGCTTTATGAATTACTTCAAACATATTTCAGAATGCAATGATGCTCAAAAGTGAGCTAGCAAAACTATCTGTGTAGGGACTTAGAGGCCCAAGCCTCACTTACCCTCCATAGGTGTGTTGCTGTCAGGGCGATTGGCGAAAACCACATCCACATATTCCAGCTGTAACCTCTGCAAAGAACCCCTCAGACCTAGAGAGAGAGAACGCGTAAGAGAATTTCAATGCTTTGCTGAAGTGAGAGTTTGATTTGTGAAACCAAAATGCACCCGAAATCATTATACAATGTCCTGGGGAATGATCAGTGTTCGATCAGAAAGACATTCATCAAAAAATTACACACAAAACTATTGTATGGCTTCAGATCATTTGGGATAATGCCTTAGTTTTATGGACCACATCTATAAAGCACATCAATGTTTGTTTGTGTACGTATATTTATAGACTAGGGTTAGATCAGTGACCATTTTGGTATCGTCCAATATTAGGTTTAAAATGATCCAGATTATTATATAACTTTGAACACTATTTTGAACACAACCCTAACAGATGTATAATATTGAGCATTATATTAGTTATCAGTCATAAAAATATTGCATATTTATTGGTATAAAATTCAGGAACACAAAAATAATAATCATAAGTCAATCATATCGACCAGAATATATCGTTTCATTCTTATTTACAGACCAGTGGCCCTAATAGAACACATCAGGCACACTTAAAATTAATGTTACACAACACCATAAACAATACATTACTATTACCAAAGGTTTGAGGTCAGTAAGATTTCCTTATGTTTTTGATGCTTACTTAGGCTGCATTTATTAATAAACTCAACAATATTATGAATTAGTATTACAATTTAAAATAACTGTTTTATTTTCTAATGTATTATATTAAAATGCCATTTATTATTTTTCAGCATCATTACTACAACATTTTTTGGTTTAAAAATATTCTACCGGGATTTTTTTTTTCTTTTCGGATACTTAATGAATATAGAGTCAAATGGAACAGTGTTTATTTGAGGTAGAAATCTGTTGTATTTATAAATGTCCTTATTGTCACTTTTGATCATTTTATAAATTTCTTAAAAAAGAAACATCTTATCTCTTGCCTTTCCATTTAGAACCTCACAAACATCTGTTCTGTCAAATGTTTTGCATGAAAAGTGTTCTTGACCTGTTTTTCTTTAAATAAATGCAACTTGGTTTGACATTTAATGCAATGACAAGCTTTTCTGAGGGCTGTTTAAGTGTCCAAATACTTATTGGGGTCACTCCATCTCCGAACACATTTATCCTTCGTTCCATTTGAGCTTTTCTTTTAAATATAATTGTATTATTTTATACACCTACGTATGTGTAAGTACTGTGAAAGTGAAGCATTGGCAAAACTATGATGCTTTACAGTCATGCCAATAAATCTTGGCTGAGAGAGAAAGAGAGAGAGCAAACACCAGGTGTGCTGAAACAAAGTCAGAGAGCTTTCAGGTGATCAGACGCCGACGTGATTACTCTGCCATACTGAAATTAATCTGACAGATAAACCGCACACTAATTCATCACAAAAACACTGTACCAGCCAATCTCAGAATCATGAATCTGCCCCTTGCTCACCGAGTGCGCCCTCGCATCCGCCACGGCTATCATCAGTCACAATTTTCTGGGTTTGTGGATGAGATATTCTTAGCAGCAAGCTTTTTAAAGGATAAACAGACGGTCCTTTTTAGCCCACAAACAATGTCATACAAACACGAGCTAACAAGGACAAGAGAGAGAGAGAGAGAGAGAGAGAGAGAGAGAGAGAGAGAGAGAGAGAGAGAGAGAGAGAGAGAGAGAGAGAGAGAGAGAGAGAGAGAGAGAGAGAGAGAGAGAGAGAGAGAGACGAGCCAGAAAGGAAAACTACACACAAGCTAGAGTGGTAAACTCTATGCAAATGATTCAATTAGTTTCATGAAATACAAACTGTGAGGTTTCGCAATCAGAAAGTGATACAGAAATGACATTATAGATATTAAACTATAAAATCAGTGGTCTGCATCCGTCTCATAGTAATACAGTAATAGAGCAGAGATAAATGAGAATATTATTCCATGTAGATTTGCACTCTTAATCAGGCACTCAAATAAAGCTTACAATCTCAAACACTTCACATAATTACATGCTGTCGATTATGAGAATACCACATAAGGCCTATGGTAAAATTAAAATTAAATTACGAAATAAATGAAAAGCTTTTAAAGGTGACAAACTGCAGCTAAATCTGTATGTGATCACGGGAGTAAGAAAAACATAAACAAAGAAACAAATAAATAAGTCTTACTCTTCTAATTTAAATGTATCTTGTTTTAAAGATTACAGTTTAGGCATTTTACTGGAAAACAAGACAATCATATGATTATAAAAATTATATTTGAAAGTGTACGTGAATGGTTTCTACATACTGTGTTTAAATCATTCCATTGGTTTGCATGTGCTCTCTGTATTAAATCAAATCTACATTTATCGAGAGACAGAGAGAGAGAGATAATATATATATATATATATATATATATATATAGAGAGAGAGAGAGAGAATCTCACACTGTTTAAGAATGAATGTTAGTGTGGGTGCTGAGCTTTTATTAGGAACAACACCACACACTGCAGCGAAGGAGAAAAAATCAATAAAGGAGGAGGCAATGAGAAAGAAAAGAAGAAAAAAGGTTCAGGTCAATTACAAACAACAGGGGGATTAGAAGAAAGAAGAATATCTACCTTCAATAATGTGCTTCCTCGAGAGCCCACGCTCTGTCTCTGCCCTAGAGAGAGAGAGAGAGAGAGAGAGAAAGAAAGAAAGAAAGAAAGAAAGAAAGAAAGACAGAAAAATGCCTAAATTTTAGGGAGAAAATAAGAGTATAGTTACTACTAATAAAATGAATAGAGTAGACGGACGGACGGACTATAGATGGATGGATCCACTACAATAATACTTACTTTCCTCCCCAGTACAGTTTAGTAGTGATGACCAGACTGGATCTCCTGTACACACACAGACAGATTATGGATTATGTGTAAAGTGATTATGTTTTATACATTTCTCAACTAAATTGATCAGTGGGGATCTCCTTTAAATAAATATATTTCTAGAAAACTAAGATAAATACCTCCAACACTTCTTCTTGATAATGTTTCCTAGGATGATTTCAGCCCTGTGAAGAAAGACACATTTTGAGTACTTTGCAATAATATTTCAAAGAAAGTTACTGTCATTCGTTTCAGGGCAAACACACCTCCTTTGTATGCAGTTTCATTACCGAATTTGCAACTATCACAAACGTCAGCGCTATTTGCCTCAACACAGATAATGTTGAGTTATGGTTACTGTCCGGGGAAATCGGTAGGAAATTTAAAGCTTATTCGAAATGAATGTAAGTGTACTTTTATAGTGATTATGGCAACAGTCATTTATCAAATGATGCTCAAAAGCATTACTATCAGGCACATATCCAGACTTTTGCCATTTTAAAGGTGTACAGATACATATTGTTCATAGTTTGTTGCATCCTGCACTGCCAACGCGTTCTCATCCCAAAGCGCCATATAGGACGCTTTTGCAAAAGAGTCTTATATGGCGCGGCTCGCACTGCTTAACAGGCCTGCAAAATTGCCCCATGTAAATTGCATTCAATACTAAATTTGTGGCAGTTTGCATCACACCCTGAATGCATAATTCCTTTAGTGAATTTGATGCATCAAAGCATTAATGCAGAAAATATGTACAGAAATGATGCTATCAGTGGGCGAATTTCAATCATAGAGAATTCCCTTCTGCATCTCCTAACAGGTTTAGATAAACAGCCGGCAAGATAGAAGTTTGGATATGAACTTTACAGGCTGGACTATGTGCTGAATCCCAATTCCCATAACTATCCATTAAATAGGTTATGTAGTATGCAATATTTAGAATAGTTAGATGGTATGAAACGGTAATAAAGGTGTCCAGATGAATTCAGCCATTAATTTTGCTGTAAGTCAAAGGCCAAACTCACTTCCCAGCTGAGTAGACCTCTGCAGTGTCAAAGAGGTTGACCCCGTTTTCATAGGCTATAGTCATCAGCTGCTCTGCTACCTGCAAAACACACACACACATGCACGCACACACACACACACAATCCCCATCAAGCTCTCAGCTGCACTCAATCATCAATGAAGAGAGCTTAGAATCCTCTTCACATGACTCACTGCCATGTGAAGCACTTTTATAACGTTCATGCCCCTTGCACTTAACCGAATTCAGGGCTGAGTTGATTTATTTTTGTTGTTGTTGTTTTTTTTTTTTACATATTGTGTTAAACCTAGAATATCTTTGCCACTTTTATTCATATTAACAGTGCAGTTAGGATAGGCAATCATGGAGAGAGAGGAGCAGAACAGGATCACAAAATGTATGTTATTCTAAAGGAGCCATTTATCTTTGTAATCTTTCATCAAAATGCAATAGCTTGCTCTGTCCCTGAAAGATTTTCCTCTTCAGCTGATTTCACCGAGCACTGTTATTTTAACCCCTCCCTTCCAAGCACTCGCCTCTATCCTGGCATTTAATGCTGCTTGTCACTATGTATAGGAATAACCAACACTATCTCACGACCAATTCGTACGAATTCGACGCATGATTAAAAAGTGGCTAATTCGTACTAATTCGTACGACCTCACTCGTACTAATTCGTACGATTTGTCTAAACCCACGTGATGGTTAAGTTTAGGGGCGGGGTAAGGGGTAGGTCATTCGTATGAATTCATACGAATTGGCCAATTCGTAAAATATGTACGATTTAGCAAAATCTTATTAATTCGTACGAGTGAGGTCGTATGAATTGTTACGAATTAGCCACTTTTTAATCATTCGTCGAATTCGTACGACTTGGTCGTGAGATCGGGTTGGAATAACAGCATCTGACAGTGTTTTCATTCTGTTCACCTCACATTGTTTGTCTCATAATTCTGAAAAAATAATACATGTCTTTACGGATAGATTTTCAGGCAGATGAACAGAGTGGCACTCATGTGCATATTAACACAAGATTATTATTATGCAATGGATGCTTGGTTAATATATCCTTTAAAAATTGTGCTCATCATTTTATAAATAGTAACAGTCATGACTTAGGGTGATAAATTAAACTGCATTGCAATATCACAACTATCTTCAATATTTCAGAGCACAAGCTATTAAACACACAAGTCATCATTACTAATTTGAAACGATTGTGATTTTGCGTTCCATTGCACAGTTTTTTCATTGTTGTTCTTTGTAAACAGTTTCTAGATGGACGTGTCTTTTGCAGCGTCTTGCGCATGGCAAAAAAAAACTAAAAATCAAAAAAACAATCAGAGTCTCATCTTCCATTCCCTTTAAAGGCAGTTGTGCTCACGCCATGGCGGATTACTATTTGCATGGTGGAATTTGCAAGCGGAAAACAGGACAAGTCGGATTCCACCCTATCTTTATGTACACGTACAATAATGATCTTTTTTTGATCTTTTGTAACCCTTTTATTTTTAATATTTGGCATGTTTGTTTGCTGCTTCGCGTCCCTGTGTGAGTAATGAAGTGCAAGATGTGAACGGTCAAAGACATCCGTCTAGCACGTTTCTGTGTGAACAGCCACTTAAGCCCCGGTCACACTAGACTTTGAGCACAAGGAATTTCAATGGACACTGTCGTGAAACGACGTCACTCTGCAGCATCTTTTTTCATAAACAGGAATTCAACATAACAAAAAGTAATACAATCAAAATGTAAAAACATACAATCTACTTGACTTTACTGCAGAAATATGGGTCCTTTTTCATACAGCCAGTGGTCATGCATGCAATGACATATCGATCAGAGTTTTATCTTCTGATGAAAGAACCGTTGAAATGGTGGTTAAAACCTCTGCAATCTCTACAATCCATCAGTCTCTCTCTCTCTCTTTCTGTATTTGATGGAGATCTGTCAGCCAGCATGAGTGACAGTGATCCGTTCTGTCGGCGTAGTTGTATATTAGCAGGCCGATAAGGGAAAACCGTCTGTTCAACTGTTGATGAGATGACTTATGACATTTGGAGAAGGGGACCGAACTGGGACGTTCGCATCTCGCTTAATTTGATTGGACAAGAGGGATGACTGGACAAAAGAGGAGACTCCGCCTCTGGGGAGAGACAGGCTTGTCGTGAAAGTTGTTGCCACAGGGACTTTTATTATGCAAGAACTGCTAGTATTTATGTGCATTTGCCTTGGGTGAGTGTCAGAAGGGGACACTGGCAGAATGATGTTATTATTTGAATAATGAGGAAGACCACAGCACAATGTGTCTACGAGCCTTCCTCTCTGCCAAGACTGTTAACACAGAACATGCTTATCTTGGCTAAAGCCTAGTTCACACTGCATGATTTTAAAACGTTGTGCTGAATTGTGTGTGACTACATGACTTGCTCTCTGTGAAATCAGGAGTGTTCAAGTTGTTGAGCTTTTCACACCACACGACACAACGTGATTGATCCGCAACAGGAGGTAATGCACTACACGAGTTGACAACAACGATTCTATCTTGTCTATGTTGGAGAATTCTGCTTGTCCTATGTACATATGAAAGAAGCGTGCATGTAAGTCTGTGCCAAACAGAAAAAACTAGGCCAAAAGGCAAGTCAAGTGAGGACAGGAGAAGAAACTGGGTGATAGGGCATGGAAAAGTACCTGAAAATCATGCATAAAGCCATTTTTAAAAAGATACGCATGCGCAAAGAAGGTTGCCCCAATTAAAAATAAAATAATGATGCAGGTGTGTTTTATCTGGGAGGAGTAATAAGGAGGAGCAAAGAGAGAAAAGATAACGAGTTAGGCGCTAGTTGGGTACCACAAGATAAGAAAAAGGTATAAGAAACCAGTGCAGACCATTGTAAGATCAGATGACTGGCCGACATCTCACTTTGTTGAGCCGCTCAATAAAGTTGCTTTTCTGAGACCCAAAACCTCGACTCTGAGCAATTTTCTTCACGAACTGAACCAGACTTTGATTATTTGAATTGAAAGTGGAAATCTGCCACAACATCTACAAACCACGTTTTGTCAAAAAAATTTACTGGAAATTGCGCGAAACAGCATACGTGCCAATACCCAGCGAAGAAGACAACACACGAATATGGACTTCAGACAGAAACTAGTGCTGCAAACTGTTTGCACGATGATTTGCTCAAAAAATGCAAAAAAATAAAAATAAGATTTACTCTGTGACCTTAACCCATGCCTTGCTCTGATTGGCTGTAGCTCATGGCATCATGTGAGGTTGAGTCGTGCGACAGCTCTCTGGATATCTAGCATGCTAGATATTTTTCTGGGCTAGACGACATGTCTGCGAGGCATCTGTGAGCGTCTTTGATGTGTTGTTGGCTCTTTCATAATAACAGATTGGGGAGCGTTCATCGCCCGCTATTCCCCCGCAATTTGCACGCTATAACACCCTGACTTGCCGGCGAGCTCAACGATTTGCAAATCGGTCTTAAAATCATGTAGTGTGAACTAGGCTTTAATTTGTGCTTATGGCTAAAGTGGATTTAGAAATGGGAATTATGGGTCAAAACAGATTATGTACTATTATATATATACTGTATACATATATATATATGTGTGTGTGTGTTTTAAAAAAAATTTTAATCTATGGATTCATTTCTGTTGAAAATGTATCGTAAAGAATTAGGTTTACTTTCTGGTTATGAATATAAACATTTTGAAATACTCACCTCATCTGTAATCTGCCCCCCGAATGTCACCCACGTGCCTGATAGAGAGAAAGAAATTGAAAGAAAGAGAGGGAGGGAGTGTGAGTCAGAGTTATCCAGTGAGTTTGTTTATTATTATAGTGATTTTGTGCCTCTCTGTGATGCCGTCGCTCATCCACATCCTTACCAGAGGCCTACAATCGGTAAATGAGCCATGGCTCGTGTGGTACCATCACAGAGAGACACAAAATCACTCTCACTGTTTTTTTCACAAATTTGGTGTTCCTTGCTGGTGGAATGATCTCCCCACCTTCATCCACAATGCAGAGTCCCTGACAACATTCAAAAGACAGCGGCAAACTCAGCATCTTTTCTGTAAGCACTTAAGCTCATCATAAAAAAACTATCTTTCACTTTCCTTTAATCCCTTCCTTTAATGCTAGTCTAAGCAATGTCTGAAACTTTGTATTTTAAAGGGGTGGTTGATTGCGATTTCACTTTTTTCATTTTTTCACCCCATAAACACAGTCATGAAAAGAAAAAAAGCAGTAAACCCCCCTTTAAGCACGTCTTCTCTACTCTTCTTCTTGTTTGCCTTTTCATGATGAATCGCTTGCTGCATTCCTCATTTATAAGTCGCTATTGTATAAAAGCGTCTGCAAAATGAATAAATGTAAATGTATTCCAATCAGAGTTTAATTCATTTGGTCTGGCGCCTGCCACTGAAACCTTCAAACACATTAGAAGGAAACACAGACCTGAATCTGAATATTTTACAGTAATAATACAAGTTAAAGAAGAACTAAAGAAAACTTCATTGTTGTTCAGTGGACTTGATGTGGGTTATACATTTCACTTGCCTATTGATGTAAACAAATCAACATTTCCCTATTGATTTCATTCAATATGACATAATAATGGTGTTCTTTTTTGAAATGCTTTTTACGGAGCCACTTCTTCGTTGCCCGGGCGGTGTGTTTGGGATCATTCATGCTGAAAGATCCAGCCACGTTTAATCTTCAAGGCTCTCACTTATGGAAGGATGTTTTGGCTTAAAATCTCACGATACATGGGCCCCGTTCATTCTTCCCTCAACACGGATCAGTTTTCCTGTCCCCTTTGCAGAAAAACAGCCCCAAAAGCAGGATGTTTCCACCCCATTTTTTCATAGTAGTTATGGTGTTCTTGGGACGCAACTCTGCATTCTTCTTCCTCCAAACACGAAGAGTTGAGTGTTTACCAAAAATGTCTATTTTGACCACATGATATTGTCCCAATCCTCTTCCGGATCATCCATATGCTCTCTGGCAAACTTCAGACGGGCCTGGACATGTACTGGCTTAAGCAGGGGGACACGCCTGGCACTGCAGGATTAGAGTCCCTCTCGGTGTAGTGTGTTACTGATGGTAGCCTCTGTTACTTTGGTCCAGCTCTCTGCAGGTCATTCATCAGGTCCCTCCGTGTAGTTCTGGGATTTTTGCTCACCGTTCTCATGATCATTTTGACCCCACGGGATGTGATCTTGCGTGGAGCCCCAGATCGAGGGAGATTATCAGATGTCTTGTATGTCTTCCATTTTCTTACAATTACTCCATATTCTTACAATTAGTTGATTTGTTTTACACCAAGCTGCTTGCCTATTGTAGATTCACTCTTCCCAGCCTGGTGCAGGTCTACAATTTTCTTCCTGGTGTCATTCGACAGCTCTCTGTTCTTGGCCATGGTTGAATTTGGAGTGTGACTGTTTGAGGCTGTGGACAGGTGTCTTTTATACAGATAACGGCTTCAAACAGGTGCCAATAATACAGGTAACGAGTGGAGGACAGAAGAGCTTCTTATAGAAGAAGCTACAGGTCTGTGAGAGCCAGAAATCTTGCTGGTTTGTGGGTGACCAAATACTTATTTTCCACCATAATTTACAAATAGATTCCTACAATGTGATTTCCTGGATTTTTTTTCTCATTTTGTCTCTCATAATTGAAGTGTACCTATGATGAAAATTACAGACCTCTCTTATCATTCTAAGTAGGAGAACTTGCACAATCAGTGGCTGACTAAACACTTTTTGGCCCCACTGTGTATATATATATATAAACAAACAAATGCTTCAATACTTTAGTTCAGCATATAGCTAAAGAGATAAAAATGAGGTTGATTCTTGGGAAAATCTGTCCCAGGATTTCCAGAGGCCTCTATTATTCTTGGCCTGACTCACACTGCTGGCAGTCTAAAGCACCCATGATTCATTGCTGTCAGGGTAAGACTCTGTAGTCACTGCCCCACATCCCTGTCAGAATCACCTACTATCACCCTAAAACTCACCCCCGCTGCGGGATGAGCATCTCTCCAGCAAGCATTGGTGTCCTGGGCTTCAATATATGGGATCAGTTGGCATTCGAAGAAACACCCGACTGTGTTTCAGGGTGAGGGAACCCGTCGGGGCTGATCAGCTGTTCCCATGGTGATCAAGCGCCCATGGGTTGCCAGATAAAAGAGGAAATGGTGTGGGCGTTTGCAAGTGTTACGTTCCCTTGGTGACACCTGTGCAGCGATAAGAAGCATTTGGCGCATTTCTTGTGTTTGGTACATGACGTAACAGTCCTCATCCTGCCAGATAACTTTATGCGTACAGCTATTGTGAGTAACAGTGTCCACCAGGGTCTTCAGCAGCTCATCAACTGAGACAAACTAGGGACAAAGGGAACGCAGGATCTTTAAGCCTATAATCCAGGATCTCCTCACATATATATCTTACTGAGTTTTTAAATTTACATTAGTATATATATATATATATATATATATATATATATATATATACAATTTAAATTAGGAAATTAATAAAGACCTGATGCTGTTATATTTTACACATTTATTCACTAAAATATTGAAGTGTACCAAGAGTGATATTTACTAGTTATACCTATTTTAGATTTTTGCACAAAAATAAACCATTTGTCACCGTTGTGTTTCAATCAGTCTTTAAACAAACACCACTGACTCGCATGAATGAACATACATTTATACATGCACATATGCACACAAGCCTATATAAAAAATTACTGCTGCTTTGGTGGTTTCCACTGAAAGCTGTCCTCATGTATTCAGTAAAGTGCATGTCTGAAACACTGAAATCTTATCAGCCTGCAGTGGTTGGTCAAGTGGCTAATGTTTGCGATGTCCGACCTGAAGCAATGACCTCTGACGTCTCAGAATAATAGAAGCTACAAGCAATGAAAGTCAGTTGCAAAGTATTTCAGCACTAAAACCTGCATTTCAATCACTAACCATCAGTGAATAAGCAGGCGTGAAATTAAGCTATAATAGCTTTTAGTAGTTTAAGCCTTATTCACAAAACAAGTTGCAAGTTTCATTCAGCACAGCTTGTGTGAGCATGTTTGCTGATTTGTATACTCAGGTACTAAATAATACAGAAAGTGCATGTAAAAAACTAGCCTGGTTAAAACCAGACCATTCTCAGTTGTAACTGAGTTATGGTCTGACAAAGCATCATAGACAAATCATTTCTAGAGGGGCGTCACCAACGGACGTCGCGGGTAGACCTAAAACCAATCAGAGCGATGAAGGAGTTGACATATGCATCAAGGGTGTAATCCATCAGCCGGAAGATGAAGCCTCGCGGGAGCCGCCATTGTAGCAGAACTTCACTGTTAGCATCCCATTCATTTTGGCGTCACTTTGACAGCGAATAACTTTACATCTGAGGCATCCAAAGACTTAATTTGTCCATTATTTATTTCTAAAGAAACATGACAATGTATAAAACGCTCCATTACTTTGTATCTTACGTTACGCCCCTGTAGATGTCGTTTTTGTGAAAAATAGGCTAACGATTGCGTCATCACGCAACTTTCTGCCGCACAATAGAGACATTACCGTATAGACAGAAGGAGAAGCTTGCAGGCAATCTTTTACGGTCTATGAGGCAATCGAGGGGACATGGAGGCATAAAGTCGAGGGAGAAGCCTTTTACTGTCAATGGGAGAAGCCCATAGATAGAGAGTCTTGGCACAGCTACTAGAAGATTTACAACTGTTAGACTGTCGTCACGCTCAGTTTGAGTCTGCGCAGTGGCTCAGACATCAGACAGGAAGTGGGATCAATGGGGTCGCCCTGTCCATTTCTTTTAATGTCTATGGGCGGCCAGCGGAGAAACATCTCCGAGTGTTGTTCTTTTTTTCTTCGGTTTTTAACAAAAAGGAAACGTTCAAACCGCTTAAAACAGACGGGATAGCTGATTCGAACAAGTTATGTTCGACGGTGGCATCCATCTTTGTAATACAAAATCTGCTTCAAAATCCCAGCGCTGTCGTCATTGTGTAAAGCCCCATCAAAGTTTCTGATTGGTGCCGCGATTTCGACGGATTGGAAATGGGCTTGAATGAGCTCTTTGCCAGACTAACTTTCAGAGCAAATCTAAATTTGCCGGAAGTTAAATAACACCAAACGCCACTCAAATCCATTTTATTCACTTTTCATTAAAAGTTGTATATTTTTCCGTGACACTGACAGCAACATCAATGCAACATCAATGAGTTCAACATTTTGATGTTAACTTGGTCTGTTAGCTAATAATAGTGAAAGTCAACAATTCATATAGTAATAATACATGGATGTTGTTAAATAAGTACAATTTTACAACAAGGACATTTTTTTTTTCAAGTAACTTATTTTTAATTATTATTTCTTTCTGTACATTCCCGTTCAAGAGTTAGGGGTCAGTACGATTTAAAAAAAAAAATAAAAAATAATACATTATCACCAAGGATGCATTAAATTTAGCAACAGTGACAGTTAACTTTTTTCCCTTTTTTCCCCTTTCATCTAAGATGCATTATAATAATCAGATATATTTCTTGAGCAGCACATCTGAATATTACATAAGATTAGCACAATTTCTGAAGGATAATGACACTGAAGACCAGAGTAATGATGCTGAAAATTCAGCTTTGTGATCACTGAAAAACATTGTACATTTTTAAAATATATTGCATTTTTAAAATTGTAATACAATTTCACAATATTACTGTTTTTCTATGTCATTGATTAAATATTTGCAGCTTTGGTGAGCATAGTAAACTTTTTTTTAAAATGTTTTGAAGGGCAGTGTGTATTTGGATGCAGGAGGAAAGACTCGTACAGAGGAAGATTCTTACCTAAGATAAGAGAGACACCATATGGAAATGGATTGTGGAGATAAGCCTGGGGCTTTTTTATGGTGAATAGCAGCTGTTTGTTCCTCAGTGCTCTTTCTGAAAGCCTTTAGTGTGACAACAATAAAATCCGTCTTACTTATCCTAGTTCAGTCCACACCAAACCAATTCAGTTTTCAATGCCCTGTGGTTTTCATGCGAGAAAAATAAGTTTGCTCTTGGATACGAAACCATTTTCAAAAACACCATTCGAATTCTTGCAATTTTATGAAATAAGAGCAGAACATCACACCAGAACTGACACTGCTGTAATTTTTTTTTGCATATCTTGAATTAGTTGTTGAAGTGCTAAATATAGAACGGCCAGATTGGAATAAACTGCGTGATCTCCTGCATGGTTTTCCAGGAACCCCGCAGCAATAGAAATGCCTGCTATATAAGCCACTGCGTGTTTTTATCTCAAAACTGATTTATACAGTCATTATGTTTCCATTCACAGGTCTTGTTAATGAAAACATCCAATCGGAAACTAAAAGGGAAAAGAGAATAAATTAAGCGTCAACCCATCACTCTCCCGCTGTGTGTGGAGTGTGTGAGGCAATTAGTGAGCGTGTGTTTCAATTATGAATGGAGGGAGGATAACATTTCCAAGATCACGTGACTTCAAACACAGACTGTTGCCTGCACATCATTGAAACATATTGTGTGAACGCATCACAGATCTATGATTATAGTCAGTGTGACCTTTTGGGTGTTTATGGTTTATAGCTGCTGGTTTATAAAAAAAAAAAAAATGCTCACCAAGTCCAAGGCATGACACCCGCAGTCCTGACTTCCCAAGATTCCTGTGGAGAAAGTTAGAAATTTGTTACCAAGGACATAACATTCAAATGTCTTCACTTCAGAAATCCCTGTTTTTTATTTTAATTTTATCTTATTCTATTTTCTTATTTTATTTTATTTTTTATTTATTTTTTTGTTTTATTTTATTTGATTTCGGGTGTGTCTCCTTAAAATAAATGTGCTAAATTAATGTGACATCTTCTTATAAACACCAAAAACTTCTGGATAAGGCGTAGGGAAGCTCATTGCATTCCAGTTTAGAATTTACTGATTTAGATGTTGATTGGTGAATAGTATAAATCCCCTGAATATCTCCTTTCCTTTCTGAAAAGAATACTATGGGCCTATATATATATATATATATATATATATATATTACTATTGCAATAAAGGGATGGGCAAAATTCTAAAAATTAAAAATTTGGCTCCATTCATGAGTATGAATTTGAATTGGCCACACCCACAATAAGTTAAAAAAGTTAGAATAACAGTAAAAAAAATAATTCAAAATTGGTATTTAATTGAAATATTATAATTTATTTATAATTATATATAATTTAATTATGTTTTTAAACCTTAAAAACTTCCAGTAGAGTTTTGAGTGCAGACACATCCTTCAATAGCATTGAACTGTGGCATTTACATAAATAAATACACATTGAAATGTTCTGTACAGATATATTTATAGTACACTGAACACTTTTTTTTGAAAGGTTAAAGGAAAATAAACCATTAAAAAGCCTCTAAGGTCCTAACTGTTCGAACATTTTTCTGCTATTTGGTTTTCAAAAAAAAAAAAACACAAACATTAATGACCTCCCACACTGGGAATGCAGTGCATGTAAATAATGGACCTCCTTTTCGGACCCAGAGAAAACCATTTTAATTTTCTCTCAGTGCAGATGACAACTGAATGTTTAATCCAGAGACCGCTGTGACTCTTACAGCACTTCACTGATTTAAGATAGCTATTACCAGAGAACAAAAACTCTTTAATAGCTTTGAAAAAGTACACGTGAATGCACACGTACAAAATGGCTGGCTGGTATTTATGACCCAAACTCTTGGATCTACACTTTTTATGGCTTGAGCCGCCCATTTAGATCATCTTATTTGGCTACAATATAAAATACATTAGCTACAGCTCTATTCATCGGGGTGTGAATGTGACTTTAACAGCAGTCTTGGTTTCAATCTACAGTAATACCTCAGTAATCCATTTCCACTCCTCTATCATTAACATTGCCTCTACTCTGAAATGTGGAGTCCTTTTAATGCCTGACTGAGTCACAGATGAAATATCATCAATTTGCTCTGGTTCACTGTTACTGTTACGGTCCTCAGATTGCTTAACCATTTGTTTTTATCCTGTGATTATGATAAACATGTAGACTAAGTGTAGTTTCTTTGACTTTTTGTAAAAGTTTTTGTAAAAATCTATCTATCTATCTATCTATCTATCTATCTATCTATCTATCTATCTATCTATCTATCTATCTATCTATCTATCTATCTATCTATCTATCTATCTATCTATCTATCTATCTATCTATCTATCTATCTATATCATCCACCCACCCATCCATTTATCCATTTATCCAATTATCAATCAATCAATCAATCAATCAATCAATCAATCAATCAATCAATCAATCAATCCATCCATCCATCCCATTATCCACATATCTATTCATACATCCATCTCATTATCCATCCATCCATCTCATTATCCATCCATCCATCCATCCATCCATCCATCCATCCATCCGTCATTCTATCCATCCATCGATCTCATTATCCATCCATCCATCCATCCATCCATCCACCCATCCATCGTTCCATCCATCTCATTATCCATCCATCCATCCATCATTCCATCCACCCATGCATCTCATTATCCATCCATCCATCCAACTCATTATCCATCCATCCATCCATCTCATTATCTATCAGTCCATCCATCCATCGTTCCATCCATCCATCTCATTATCCATCCATCCAACTCATTATCCATCCATCCATCCATCTCATTATCTATCAGTCCATCCATCCATCCATCCGTCATTCTATCCATCCATCGATCTCATTATCCATCCATCCATCCATCCATCCATCCATCCACCCATCCATCCATCGTTCCATCCATCTCATTATCCATCCATCCATCCATCATTCCATCCACCCATGCATCTCATTATCCATCCATCCATCCAACTCATTATCCATCCATCCATCCATCTCATTATCTATCAGTCCATCCATCCATCGTTCCATCCATCCATCTCATTATCCATCCATCCAACTCATTATCCATCCATCCATCCATCTCATTATCTATCAGTCCATCCATCCATCCATCCATCGTTCCATCCATCCATCTCATTATCCATCCATCCATCTCATTATCCATCCATCCATCCAACTCATTATCCATCCATCCATCCATCCATCCATCCATCCATCTCATTATCCATCCATCTATCATTCCATCCATCCATCTCATTATCCATCCATCCATCCATCTCATTATCCATCCATCTATCATTCCATCCATCCATCTCATTATCCATCCATCCACCCATCCATCTCATTATCGTTCCATCCATCCATCGTTCCATCCATCCATCCATCCATCCATCCATCCATCCATCCATCCATCCATCCATCGGCAAACACTGAAGTGATAAACACTTAAAGAACTTTAATGTAATGTGTTTTTGCTATACAGAAAATGACACTTCAAATAATGTGGATTGCTGAGGAGAGGTGTGATATTGCTTTTCTATGTGATTGAACTAAAAATTTTCAACCGGTGGATGAAAAATCCCATGAACTTGCATAGACCTGAATCATAGTTATTGACCGCAATAACATAGATAGAGACACCCAGAAAATCCAAGCAACCACACAAAACACTAAAAAACACTCAGAACGCCTTAGCAAACATCCTGACAACCACCCACAACACCTTGGTGATGGTGGGTTTTGAACGAGCAACACCACTCACATTTTCCTTTTTAGTTAAAAATACCAGCAACAGCACCTGATGTTTGGATCTAACCCTGCCAGCCTCAAAACCTGACTTTGCATCATAATAAGACCATCAAGATGGATTTTCTTCATTTTGTGGTATTATTTTAGGAGGAACAACCAGACATGGTACCTGAATATTTCTGTGTATTTGTGAAGCTGTGCATTGCCTCACAGGAAGCGAGTTAGCATGCATTTGGTGGGAAACCAAGAACATTAATTTTGGCTTGTGGAAGAAAAAAATCAGTTTACGATTAGAGTTTACATTTCCCTTCCAAACGAATCTGTCTTCAAATTTTTGCGTATCAAACTTCCTTAAGCAATCGGAGTAAGAATGAAACCAAATTAAAAGATAATGATTATCTCTCTGTCTTGTTCCAGCAGGTCAGGTCACACTTTTTCAAAGATTATTGCCTTTTAAAATAAGATAAATCTGTTGTCTTTATAAAAGATGGCTTCATCCTTCACACCGATGCAGCTGATGCATGTCGCCGAAACATCATCTCTACATTTTTTCTCCGAGCCCTTATTAGTTTGTGTGACATTACAACCATAGCACATTCTCAGCTGCAGACATATATAATTTAAAACTCCCTTTTCTTTGTGTGATGGGGGTGTGCGTCTTTTTTCCGGGTAGCTGACACACATGCTGTTGGTTTTCAAGGGATCCTTCCTCATCACAGCGAGCTGAGTCAGAGAGCTGAAGAAGAACTGAGAGACTGCATGACAGAAGAGCTCAGAAATACCTCCACAAGCCAATGGAAACGGTATCTTCTCACTGACATTGTTCAGAGGAAGGTGTGTGTGTGTCATGACAGGAAAGGAGGTCTCATTTATGTGTACATGTACATGACTGCGTGTAGGAACACAACAGGTTTTTTTCCTTCTTTGACTCGATGCTCAAAACACACACAACACAAAAAAATAAAAATACAGAATCACTAGTTACAAAACATGGTATCACCATATGTCTGTATATGGTAAAAATGACATTTTTCCTCAGAATGCCTCCATTATAACTATAGCTGGTACCACAGTTTAGACACTACCATAGTGTAAGTGTACCATGTGCCATTGTTATATCATATTTGATGCAAAACACTCAAAAAGTACCATAGCGGTGGAAGTTTTTCGGACATTTACCATAGTAGTAGTGCAGTATTTTTTGGTAGTAAACCATATAAGAACCATTAAACATGAATTTCAGTTTCATTGCATGTTCCAAACTACCATAGTACAAAATATATTGAATAAATTTGAACATTACTTTATTCCTATGATGGTAAAGCTGAATTTTCAGCAGCCATAGTATTTGGTCACATGATCCTTCAGAAATCATTCTAATATGTTGATTTGCTGTTCAAGAAACATTATTATCAAATTTTCAAAAAGTGGTGTTTAGTGCTTAATATTTTTGTGGAAACTATGATTTATATTTTAGGGGACTCAAACAGAAAATTCTAAAGAACAGCATTCATTTGAAATAGAAATCTTTTGAAACATTGTCACTTTTGAACAATTTAATGAGTCCATGCTGAATGCAAGTGTTCATTTCTTTAGATAATAACTTTTGATCCATAATATTACCATGGTACCATGTCCTAAAAAAAATTAATGTACCATGTAAGAAAAATACAATGCCATACTAAAGTACTATGATGATATGATGTGATACAGTCACAATAGTTTTTTGTCTGGGTTTTGATAATAAACTAACAACATGCAGCATTTGGAAGACCAGAGAGACTGAAGACAAGCATTTAAATATTTTTCAGTATGACTGTTAAAAGTGTTTCAGTAAGAGTGTGAGCTTATGATAGTGTGTGAGCGAGGCCTCATTACTGTCTCTTGTGATAGTGTATAGTCATAAAACAGAATTGATAACGAGTTCAGACCTGCGGAGTCAGTGTGATAACTAATTACTTCCTGTGAGAAAGTAAGACATGCTGCTGTTGTACGATACAGCATACACAAATTACACATAGCAGATCTATCAGGCGGAGCTGGGGACGGTGGAAAGCTTCTGAAAGCTGACCAGTATTTGAAGACTTAGCACATAAGCTCATTGGCTACTGATACAGCAGGAACCAATCAGCTGCCTAGAAAATGACATGATTGCAAGCAGATTGAGTTAAGGAGCCTGCGCCAACTAACAATAAGATAAGATAACTAACTATAGATTAGATAACTATAACTAACCTACAGTAAATAGGCAGTCAGACAAATTCAAATAGTGATAATTTTGATTAATAATAGAAAATGTTGCTCAAACCATATATTTTCCTTGCCTACCTAACTAAATATAGATACCACCAAATATGCATAATCACAAATGTCTCTTCCAACAAACCCAGAAAATAAAAAAATGAAATATTCCTGTGCCCTATAGGCTGTTTGTTAGGTTTCGTTATCCTGCATGTGCGTCTGAAGATTCTGGAACACAGTGACACTCATGCTGCTGTGTTACTCACACACACATTAGCACAACGGACCATTATGGTCTTACAAGACAAATAAAACTAACACATACACTGATTGACTTCTAATAGGCCAATGGCCAAGAAAACAGAAGCAATGACAAGGATGAATGCGTGTACACACACAGACACACACACACACACACACAGCACGACTGCCCATCTGGACTGTGCATCACCGGCCAGTGAACCATGAAACACTGCAACTGTTTGCTTTACTGCTATGAATTCAGAAATACCAGGCAAAATTTAACGTCTATGATTTGAACAAATAAAAGAGAGAGAGATACAAATACAGAGACACAATGCTAATGCTTAATCCCTTGATATGATGAGAGGGAACGAATATGGCGGAGGTATATGCAATGGGAGAAACTCCTTTTCCTCGATTTACTGAAGCCTATATGTAAAACGCATTTGCAGCTGCACAGCTAGAACACTGAGCGTCTGGCACGCTCAGGTTGTGCTGCAGCAACTTCACATCCAATGGCGCGAGCGACTCTGACGTGCAACCAAATAGCTAGCCCAACATCAGAGCACACCTAGGGGGCGTGGCCTAGCCTATATAGACCCCCGAATTCGCCATTATAGCAGGTTAATACGACTGAAGCAACAACTTCACCAATTATGGTGCGGCCGGCTACGCAGTACTCGTTTCCTCTCTCAGGGAACTGAGGTTACGATTGTAGTTCCCTTTCAAATGGTCACTAGTTCGTATTGCATAGCTATACGCAGTGGGGACGTCATGCGAAACGCCGCACCTTAAGAAACTGGTTGCATATTTATATAACAGACCAGACACTGTCAGGCCTGACTATCAGTAACAACTAACTAAACCAGACACTGTCAGGATTTTTAGTACAATTTTATATCCGGCCGAAGTTATATATATATATGTATGTGATTATGCACAGTAATTTTTGTAGACAAGACCAGACAACGTCAGGTCTTCATCATACCGAAAGTACCTTTGCCTGCAGGGAAGGCACCTCCATATTATAGAACTTCATAAATGTGGAAGGCGAGGACCAGCCGGCCGCATCACAAATATCTTGAATGGAAAACCAGATGACCAAGCCCATGGGCCTTGACACCTATAGGGCAAACCTGACCCACTGAGGAATAGGCCATAGAAATGGCATCCACTTTCCATCTAGACAGTCTTCGCTTAGTGAGTGGATCACCCTTAGATCTGCCACTAAAGCAAACAAACAGCTGTTCTGACTGCCTAAAAGACGCAGAACACTCCAGATAGATTCACTCCACCCTGACAGGGCAGAAAAGATTAACCTCCCCATCCTCGGCAGAAGGGGTAAGGGCTAATAGCGTAATAACTTGTGCTCTAAATGGCAATGAGAGCACCTTGGGTACGTAACCATGCTTGGGTTTCGCAAACATGCAGGACTCACAGAGAGAGCCTGCAGATCCCCCACTCGCTTGATAGATGCCAATGCTAACAGGAGAGCAGACTTTAGCGAGAGTGGTTTTAGGTCAACCAACTGGAGCGGCTCAAATGGCGGTCCCCTCAGGGCCCTAAGGACCGTGGAGAGGTCCCAAGGTGGCACCGAAAGGGGCCTGGAGGGGTTAATCCTCCTAGCGTCTTCAGAAAACTTACCACCAGTTCATTGCTTCCCAGTGATTGGCCAGCCACCAAAGCATGATGTAGCTGCGATGGCTGCCACGTAAACTTTGAGCGTGAATGGGGTGCTGCCTGTGTCCAGTAGCTTCTGTATGAAGAAGAGTACCACAGACACCTCACATGACTTTGGGTCAACTCGATTTTTCGAGCATCAGCTGGAAAAACCTGACCACTTCAAAGCATAAAGGCGCAGAGAAGACAGGGCCCATGCTTCAGATAGTGCTTAAGACTCTTTCAGGAAGGTCCCTGTGTACCCGTGTAAGGTCCACACATGGAGGCCCCATAAATCGGGTCGGGATGCCAAATTGTTCAATTGGCCTGTGTGAGGAGATCCTTCTTCATTCATCTTCGGAGGTACCTGGTCGATCATAGGCCTTGACACCGGGGGAGTGGGTAGCGCTGTGTGGGTCTTGACTAGTGGTGGCTATCAGCAGCCGCAGAGCGGGACTGAGAGGCCTGCTTTACCTGTTTGGCTCGATGAGGCGAAGGTCGAGCGTTTCAGCAAGAAGTGTCGCTAAGCCTGGGACGCTTTCTGTGCACCTTTCCGAGAATCCCAGACATCCCAAGTCTCCCGGAAGTTCCGGGAGTCTCCCGCATATTGATAGCGTCTCCCTGATGCCCGCAAATTAGTTCAAATCTCCCGGAATCTAGAGCGAGACATAACATACATAGCGCGCTGCGCGTGCACTGTACAGAGGGAGAGACCGAGTGTGCCTCGCAGACGCGAAAGTTAGCCCTCCCTCCCACCCAAGATCCTGTTACCGAAATATACCTCCCAGAAATGAATTCTTGCAGGTTGGGATGTCTGGAATCCCTTCACAGCTGGGCCAAAGAGACCGGAGCTAGAAACCGGTGCGTTGAGAAATCTAGTTCTGTCGGCTTCTTTGGTCTCTGTAAGGTTGAGCCAAAGATGGCGCTCGAGCACGAAACAAGCTCGCCATGTTCCTTTCCATGGCCTGTGCTGTAGCCTTAGTAGCATGCAGCGCTAAGTCTGTAGCACTTCTCAGGTCTCGAAAGGCCTCCGGTTCCGGGCCAGCCTCGTCTAAGGACTGGAGGAGTTTGACCTGGTAGACCTGCAACACAGCCAACAGGCCGATGCAGCCTGACGAATAGCGGAATACGCTTGTCCAGTGAGGGCTGAGGTGTTTCGGCAGGGTTTGTTGGGATGAGCAGCTCTAGCTCGCCAGCTAGTTGCAGTGCTCGGCCAAAGATAAGCGGCCACGGCCTCTTCGAGGGGCCGCAAAGATTCAATCCTTTTCCGCTGCGCCATATGATTAAACAGAAGCATGGCCCAAATTTAACAATGCCCAAATGAGAGCATTTAGATATATTTTCCAATCCATTTGTCTTTAATGTTATAACCTGAATAAAATGAGAAACAAAATCATTCTGTGAAAAAAAAATAAAAGAAATGCTCGTCCATTTCCGGTTGTGGAGATTAAAGCGGAGGAAAACCGAGGAAAACGGGATTATGGTCTTCAAAATTTACTGTCCTCCGGTCTTTGAAACGAACCGTACATACGTTTAGATGTAATTCTATATATAGTTATGATTATCGGCGGAAATACCGCCGTGCATAGAGCCCATAAAGGAAAATTCAGTAAAACATTAATAACCTGAAGTTTTTCTCAATATACTTTCCATTAGCATGTGCATCAGAGAGTTGGAGCAGCAATTTACTTTCATGTCACACATTTATTCAATTACATTCATTTTATACATTCTGACCACCCACTACAAACACACACTCTTAATCACAGACACAGAAAGATGTTCAGATGTAAGCATGACTTTCTACAAAAAATGTAATGTTACAAAAAGACAAGAGGTTCTACGCTGTCAGAGCAATTGCTATTTCTAAACATCACAGGAAGTGACAGATGATTAAACCACAGAGACAGATATTTCTTCTCCAGGACATACGACATATACGTATAAACAGAGGGTCATTACTCATGGTTAACTTTGCCTTATGAAAACAGTCTAAAAATTCTCTGCAAGAGGCAGGTTGTGCCCTGTAAGCAGTGTGTTTGCCTCTTGACAGTTTTTTGTTATGTGATTTGAATGTAATATCCAATATCATTTAATAGCTCATCAGCTAAGACAATCCAAGACAATTGCAGGGTATTTATATTATTTAAAATATGCAAAATTTCTAGTCTACTTAGCATAAAATTAATGTATTACATTTCTGTATATTTATTTTTCACTGTGTATGTATTGTATATATATATATATATATATACATACATACATACATACATACAGTACATACAGTAGAGGGGATATTTGTTTTTAATGACCCTAAAAGTTAGATTAGACCACCAAAATATGAGAAAATAAATATAGGGAAGAAAAAAACACTAAACTTTATGGTCCTTATTGGGCAAAATAATTTTGCAAAAAAAAAAAAAAAAAAAAAAACTCAGTAAAAGCATCGGCTACAACATAATCAGTTATTTTTGCATGTTTTATTGTTTTGACAATTGATTCCAAGCTCAACTGCAGTATGCTTATATAATCTTTAATAAGTTTAAATTAATTGTGGAGATTTAATAAAGGATGAAGATGTCAATTTTGCTAGGCCAGACATCACTTTTTGCCACTATATATACTCTCAAAAAACAAATGCTGGGTTATTTTAACCCAATTTTGGGTCAAATATGGACAAACCCAGCTATTTGGCTAAATTTTAAAAATGCAATTTATAATCCAACAATTGGGTTTGTCCATATTTGACCCAAAATTGAGTTAAAACAACTCAGCATTTTTTAGAGTGTACATATATTTATTTCACCTTGAACAAATGTAAATGAACAAGATGGGTTTGCTCTCTATTAACACTGCTCCAAATTTCAATAATTAACTCTCTGTACCTTGTGACAAGTTCACAAAACAATCTAGAAATGTGCAACACAAACCCAGACTAATGACTAATATGACTAAAGACTAATATGACCCAGATCTTGTCAACAATAAATAAATTACTCTTATTTCAAAAGATTAGGACAAAGTAATTTCCTCATTAAATTGCCCTTTTAATCATGCAATGAATTCATTGAAAGTGTCGAAAAGTAATAAATGTCAAACATGAGTGCATAAAGCTGGACATCAGCCGAGGGTGTTAAGGTTTACCCTGCTGCCCAATTATGACCCCTGCCCAACAGCTAATGTGTCCAATTAGAGTAAAGCGCAGGCAAACTGCCAGTTCTCTGTCGTTATGGAAACTAGCAGATATGCCATAACTGTTGCATGCTTGTGGTTTACTTGTATCTCAGATGCAATTAATTATTTCCAGCACAAAAACCATTAGTTCACACCTCCCCCTCATATTCTCTCTCACACACAAACACACGAGTGTTTTCAGCTCTCCATCCTTTAAAGGGTTAGTTCACCCAAAAATGAAAATTCTGTCAGTATTTACTCACCCTCATGTTGTTCCAACCCCGTAAGACCTTCGTTCATCTTCGGAACACAAATTAAGATATTTAGGATATTAAAATCGCTCCTGCATACAGTCCATAGGCTTCTTGAGGGACTGGCTCTTGCTGTCCTCGAAAAGTAATTGAAGACATCGTTAAAGTAGTCCAAGTGACTACAGGGGCTCAATCTTAAGTTTATCAAACGACGAGAACACTTTTGTGCGCAAAAAAACAACAAAAATAACGACTTTATTTCAACTATTCGTTTATTTCTCCCTCTGCTCGAGTCAGCTAACTAGTTTAATAGCGTAAGCTTCTGTTATTGTACGTCACACGCATCACACACACATGACCAGCGTCTCACAATTTCACACACAAGAAAATAATCAACTGTTCGTTGTCAGTGAATGAAAAAAAAAGTTGTTCAAAAATGTAACCAAACACAATTTACTTTTCACTTCATCATTCACTCCACCAAACAATCACTTTAAGACTGTTACCATATGAACTAAAAGTATAGTTCAGCCAAAATAATTCTGTGATCATCGTTCCAAACCTGCATGACTTACTTTCTTCTTTTGAACACACACACACACACACACATATATATATATATATATATATATATATATATATATAAATGACTTTAAAATATATATATATATATATATATATATATATATATATAGTTTTTTTTTTAAGTCAGGTCCAGTGTTTCAAAATATTTTGTGCTTCACAAAAGGAAAAAAAGTCACCCTAGTTTGGAACAACATGAGGTTGAGTAAACTATGACAGAATGTCCTTTTTTAAGTGAACTATTCCTTTAAGATTTCAGTAGGATGACAGAATCTACTACAATGAGTTTGTTCATTCACAGAGTAAACTGCTATTTTTTATAGAAACCTTTACCATTGAGAATAAAAATTTAAAAACAAAGATGAGCGTTATCAAAACTATAGCTGTCAGTGTAAAAAGATACAAAAAAAAAAAAACTGTGTCAGAACTGATATCTCAAAACAAGTTTTCTGTGGTTGCCGGAAGTTTCCCATACCTGTACTTCATGCCGGTGAGTTTTCCAGTGGACTCCTTCAGGGAAATGTGGTGCCTGTGCGTGAAGGAGCCCAGGCTACGAGCAATCAGAGCCACCGTTCGGAACCGTGCCCGTGCCGCGCTGGCCGTGTTCGGACTCGACGTGTTCTGCTTGTTCGGCTCACTGGTACGCGGGGCTTTCAACCCATGATCCGTACACGCGAAGGACACCTGCATGACTGTTAGTTAGCTGCAAAGGATCTTGAGCAGGGGAAACTGACAAGGCTTGTCCTGGAAGTCCAAGAGAATCGGAATGCAATTTTGAGTTGGATCTCAAAAGCTGAAGAGTCCCTATTTCAGAGTTCAGAAATTCAAAGTGCTGCTGCCTCTCTCTTTCTTAAACTCTCGCTCTCTTTCCCAACAGGAGCTGATCCCGTCTGATGCTCTTCTTAACCTGTGCGTTGCTGCTTTGCCCTTCACTCTTGTCTCGTTTTGCCTCTTTCCTCTTCACTGTTCTTAGCTGACCCTCAACGGTGTTTCTCCTCAGGCTGATGACGGGCAGAGGGGGGTTTTCTTCAGCCCACGCTCTTCACCGAGACTATAAGAGCAGTCCGAGTGCACCGCAGGAGATGCACAGCTATGCAACCGACTCCGGGACTCATGGGAAAACACTCGGCGGGCAGCAAACCGGATGATCGATGTATTCCTGAAAGTCTGAACAGGACCCCTTCCCAAAAGCCGTCGAGATGAGTGAGCTGCAAAATGAAAAACACACTGCGTCCCACATCTAAATGTCCTCTTACCAATGCAGTTCAGCTGGCACACACACACACACAAAACAGTCAGTTTAATGAAGATATATGTAAACAAAAGCAGACAGGCGGAGGAGAGGACAGAGAGAGAGAGAGGGATGCGGCATGATCACTGGGGCTATAAGTGAAAGAGAAGCTAACAGAGACGGAGAGAGAGAGAGAGAGTGAGTGTGAAAGAGGATGCATGAAAGCCTAGCGTGTGAGAATGATGCTTAATCAAAAACGATATAAGAAGAGAGGATAGAGAGAGTGGGAGAGAGAGAGAGACTGCAATGAGACTGAAATAACTGCAGTCTTTCACCAGCGGCTCAGCGCTGAGAGTGAAGACAATCCATCTGGATGGGACTACGCCTGAATGTGCGAGTGTGATACATTCGGATACGTTTATAATGCAGATGTCATTCTTATTTTGCAGTGTGTCACATGTAAAAGCTTGAAGAAAGGGTGTGATGGAACAGCTAATCATTGATTTGACATCTTTAGCCTGTATTAAACCCCTGAAAGATGTTACTGAGTAATGTTACTGACATCTGGTTGTCATATGAAACGCATTAATGTGAAAGCAGAGCTTGACCATCCTAAAAGCAGTAAGCAATGCTCTTGTCAGGTCACACAATGTCTCACAATGCATTTGGCCTGTGTGTGCCACTGCTTTCCCCGAAACTTCCTTGTGCTGCAGTGGGATTATGACAATGACTGAACAAAACGTGCCATTCAGTGAAGGAGCGAACTAGACACTAAGTTAAAGCCCAAACTGACTGGTGCACTCGGATATTAAAGGGTTAGTTCACCCAAAAATGAAAATTCTGTCAGTATTTACTCACCCTCATGTTGTTCCAACCCCGTAAGACCTTTGTTCATCTTTGGAACACAAATTAAGATATTTTTGATGAAATCTGAAGCAGGAGCTGGATCACTCCTCCATACTAGTCCATAGGCTTCTTGAGGAATTAAAACTTGCCAGCCTTGAAAATTATTAAAGACATCGTTAAAATAGTCCAAGTGACTACAGTGGCTCAATCTTAAGTTTATCAAACGACGAGAACACTTTTTGCGCGCAAAAAATGACAAAAATAACGACTCTATTTCAACTATTCATTTACTTCTCTCTCTGCCTCGAGTCAGGTTACTAGTTTAATAACGTAAGCGTCTGTTATTGTACGTCACACGCATCACACACACGACCAGCGTCGGCCAATAGTGAGCCTACGTGTAACGTAGCTCTATGCTACCACACTACGTTAACTGACTAGAGGCGCATAGAGAAGGAATTGAATAGTTGAAATAAAGCCGTTATTTTAGTTTGTTTTTGCGCACAAAAAGTGTTCTCGTCGCTTGATAAACTTAAGATTGAGCCACTGTAGTCACTTGGACTATTTTAACGATGTCTTTAATAACTTTTCGAGACCGGCAAGTTTCAATTCCTCAAGAAGCCTATGGACTAGTATGGAGGAGTGATCCAGCTCTCAGATTTCATCGAAAATATCTTAATTCGTGTTCTGAAGATGAACGAAGGTCTTAAGGGGTTTGGAACAACATGAGGGTGAGTAAATACTGACAGAATTTTCATTTTTGGGTGAACTAACCCTTTAAAGACTAAACCTGTCCGAAACGAAAATGTTTTTATTTCTTCTCTAGTGTAGCGAGTAGATCCGACCGCACAGACCCAAAATAAGATTTTTAGGAATTACAGAATTACAAAAACAGAAACCCAATATCATAAATGGAAAAACTATATAAACATTTTTTTAAATAATGGCAAAAGCACAAAACAAAATAAAAATTTGACAAAAATAAATACTTACTCAAAATATAAATAAATAAAATAATGGTATATAAATCATATTAAAATAACCAATGACTGTCCTTGTTAGTGAGTCGTTAAATCATTCACTCAAACGATTCATTCAAGAAGACAGATTAATTTAGCAAAGAAACAAGTAACTGACAATATTGTGTCTAAAATATTACTTCTTGTTTATTGTTGAGTAAAATCATATTAAGATTATGCATATAATGTTATTATTGGTCCAATTTCCAAAAAGAGAGTTTTGCATTTAAAATGCTCTACTTTAGAGGTACACATAGATGACCTCAAAGCAAACAGACATGAACTAAAGTCCCATAAAGGTATTGGATCTGTAAACTCTGCAGTGCAGTGGCCCTCCAGGACTGTAGCTGAATAGCCCTGCTCTGCCTGACAGTCTTAACTGAGTGTAAGTGTGTCATTAAAGTGAGCTTAATCTGAAACTGTCACACTTTGGCGTCCCCTGATGGAAAAACTATTCTGGCACCCTGAGAAAAGATCTCTCTAAACGTCCCCCTGATAATGAGACTCAGTCAGAGATCACCCACTTTATTACACTCTCTTCCAAATAAAGATTTCTAACAGGAAATTAGTTTAGTCAAACATGCTTTTGCAAGAGCCCTCTGAGGACACAGCTCATTTTAATGTCTTCGTTTATCCAGATACATTATCATATAAGAAGTTTTCCCCCCTGTAGGAACAGCTAAGAAAGACACCGTTTTAGAAACACAATTAAATGTGAATGTTTGGCAGCGCTATACGATCAAGTGTAATGGATACCCCCATCGGTGCTGAAGCTGGGGCCCATTTAGCCCTACTAAACTGAATTTAGTTGGCTGATATTAAAATGAGTAAATCTATTAGCTGTTTTTTAAAGCTATTGACTATAACTTGCTATTTTAATGGGAAAATGACATTTTTTAACCCCACATTAAAGGGATAGTTCGCTCAAAAAAGAAAATTCTGTCATTAATTACTCACACTTGTTCCAAACCCGTAAGATTTATATTCATCATATTTTTTAATGAAATCTGAGAGCTTTCTGTCCCTCCATTGGGAGTCTACACTACCCATTTCAAGCCCCAGAAAAGTGAAGACATCATGAAGTAATCTCCAGTGGTTTAACCTCAGCTATGAAGTGACAAGAGTGTTATACTATAATTTTTAAATATTAAAATATTCATTTCTAACGCACGTTTACGTGAGCACCACGACGTATGTGTGTTCTATTGACGCAAGGCAGATATTTTTTTGTGTGCAAAGCACTCGCGCCACTTCATATAACTGAGGTTAAACCACTGGAGTATCATAATAACTTGGAAACACTTTACAATAAGGTTATTAGTTGATGTCACAAATGAGCTAGTTACAATTCATTAGTTAATGTTACATTACAGTACAGCAATACATTTGTTACAGTATTTATTATTAATTAATAAAAATAGAGCTGTTCATTGTTTGTTCATAGTTCACATTAACTAAATACAACCTTTGATTTTAATAATGTATTAGTATGTTTAAATTAATATTAACTAAAATTAATAAATGTTGATTTTTCATTCTTAGTTCATGATAACTTAGGTAGTTAACTAATGAACCTTATTGTAAAGTATATATAGTATACCGATTACTTTAATGATGTCTTTAATATCTTTCTGGGGCTTGAAAGTAGCTGGTAGTCTTACGGGTTTGGAATGATATGAAGGTGAGTCATTTTTAATCGAAAAAAATAGTCTTTTTAATATCGCTATTGTACACTGGAATAAGGTAAAAAAGGTAGGCAACCGTAATTATGAACGTCAGAGTTGAATATAAAGATATGCATATTCATTTGTTCACATAGGGCCTAACTGGCCTGTTCAGGAAGGTTACCTTGTTAAAATGATGTCATAAAGCAGAAAAACAAAACAAAAAAATAATCTTATCTTAGACTGGTGGACGTACAGTATGCATGGGCTGTGTCATCCCGGTCAACATAATCCTCATAACCACTGGCCTCAGGTACGTGCACAGAATGAATCTGCCGGTCACTGGCTGTGAACATCAGCAGTACAGAACCCCTTTAATTGATAATATATGCTTTGTGACTCTACATCAAATATGGATTGTGTAAGAACAGATTTACATTTTGACAGCATAACCTTTTCCTTCTGCACAACTACAGTATGTACCTAAGCCTCATCTCCCTCTCCCTGTCATATGGGATTAGTTGTATTGCAAGTCATTAGCATAAAGAATCAGTGTGAGTCAAAGCAGATCAAGCTGGCTGCTAATCAGAGCTAATAGCTTTATTTTACCCAGCGGTGGCCCTCCTTCCACGGCTAGAATAACACCTCTGACTCATACTGGTGTTTCACCTCATAAACAAAACCTTTGATCTTTGACACATGCTTTCATGCACTGATTATACAGTATGGATATAAACCTTCTAAAGACATTCTCTAAAAATGTAAAGTGTCTACATATATAACAAACATGTCAAAATGTAACTGAAAAGCAGCAAACGTGCTTTGGAAAACCTGCTGTACATTTTTTGAATCACGGTTACACTTTGAACACTTTGGCCTGATTTTTTTTTCTTGGTTTGTGAAGTCTATTACTGTAAATCCCAACTGCTTAGCTCAAACAGAAACTGAATCCACGGCTCATTTAATCTGCCAATTTTCTTGCGTAAGCCGTTACAGGTCATGCTATTTATTTTGTGTAATTAATAAATGTGCAAGTAAATTAATATTACAATACACAGCTGATAACTGCAAAAACATGACTGCAAAATTAACCATGCTGAAAAATTAACCACCCTTTATAAAATCAGGGATTTAGGCTACCGGAGGAATTTTACCTCTCTCTCCCTCTCTCTCTCTCTCTCTCTCTCTCCCTCTCTCTGTTAAACTGTTATAGACTCAAACCATTGTTTTCCGTTATAAAGGATGTATTTAAAAAATGCAATGAGGTATTCTCACAAGAGATTTTCATTTTAGGATGTAAATATGTCAAACAACAAAGAAAAAGTTTGTGTGTCAACTGCTTAATTTTGTGGTGGGACAAGCAAAAATGGCTATCTATTTAAGCAGGAAAAAAAATTTAACAGGATGTAGTACAAAACATTGTTGTATTGTTTTTTTTTAACTTAGTACAATCTAGAATCTTAATTGATTTTTTTTATTATAAATGTATTGGTGATTTGTTTTCCTTTGAAAATATTTGGAGCTGTAATGATGCTCTATTTGTTTTCGTTGTTTTTTTTTTTAGTTTCAATTTCTGGTTATATAATTGTAACGATGATTTTTTTGTAAATAAAAGCTTTGTGAATTCTCAAAAAAAAATTCTCTCTCTCTCTCTCTCTCACACTTTTTTTTTTAAAGGGACAGTTCACCCAAACATAAAAAATCATCCATAATTTACTCACTGTCATGTTATATCATGTTATGACTTCCTTTCTTGAACACAAAAGAAGATATTTTGAAAAATATAAAACAAACAAAAAAGAAAAGTCTGTGGGGTTGAAAGTTGTTTGGATCCCAAAGTTCTTAAAAACATAATCTTTTCTGTTCAACAGAAGTAAGAAGGTTATGGGAATTTCCAAATCACAAATGTCACCTTGCTGAGCAAACAAACCAAAAGAAATAAATGTAGGCCTACTGTGTTTTAGTTTGAAATCCAAGTCAAACGGTATTGGAAATGTATAAACGACTGCTGAGTTTAACAAATTCAGAACAGGTTTCAGGACATACAGCAACAGTCAAAACTTTGGGGTTGGTAAGATTTAGTATTTTTAAAAAGAAATAATCAATATTTTTATTTAGCAAGGATGCATTAAACATTCTATTTATCAAATAAACCTGAAAAAAGTATCACAGTTTCATCAGCACAACTGTTTTCAAAATTGATAATAATAATAAGAAGAAATGTTTCTTGACCCAAATCATCATCAAACCAAATCAAGGATCATGTGAAACTGAAGACTGGAGTAATGATGCTGGTAATTCAGCTTAGAAAAAAACATTTATTTTAAATTGAAATAATATTTCACAATATTACTATTTTTACCATATGTTTTAATTTGAAAGAGTTTCACCGCACTCACGGCAAACAAGGTGCCAGACAGATACCACTTGACAACCCAAAAAATAAATAAATTGTCAGCACACTTGAGTCCTTAAAGCAAAATGTAATGCCAAGCTTTCGGTAATACAACCATCCTCAGGGCATGACTTAAACCATGATGCCCTGAGGATGGTTGTATTAAAAGCTTGGCATTAAATTTTGCTTTAAGGACTCAAGTGTGCAGACAATTTATTTATTTTTTGGGTTACCATATGTTTTAATAAAATAAATGAAGCAACAGAGACTTCTTTCAATAACTGAAATTTGAATAATAAAAAAAGCAATAAAGAGAGACATTTTGCAAAGAACATGCTAAGAATACTTTGCTGATATGATAAAATCAGCAACTTTGCACGTGTTCATTTGTGTGCAGTAAATTTTGTTACATTGAGCCAGTTATGACACAGTAATGTTGTATAAAAAAAACTTTTAAATGTTGTGTAAAAACGATTGATATGTACCTGTAGATCATTTTGGTGTTGGTGCTCACTGAGTCCTTTAAGGAGTACCCATGGATCTGCATAAAACAGGCCAGCTGCTGAAGCTCAATGGCAGAGCTGGATCTACCTTTCCAGTGAGGACAACCTGCGGTGTGGTCTGAGCTCAATCCTGCCTGCTGTCTCAGGTGGAAGTGGCCTGTGGTTCTCTCAGAGCGCTGAGAAAATCTCTGCCTGGGGAAAGGAATGTCACTGCAAGCTGCCTTGTACAGGTACATTTTGCTGGAAATGCTGTCATAAAGATGTGAGAACTTGTGATGCGAGGGCAGTTTTTATATTAGCACACAGAGCTTTTAGCTTGGATAAACAACTGCGGCCAACTGAGGCCAATCCAAATACAGGACATCACCCGTGGAATTGTAATCCTTTAGTACCATCCACTTGTGGCTTTTCTGACCTCAAGGCATTCCAGTGAACAATAGGAGATAGATTTGTAAGTCATCTAAAATCCTCATGTTCCCTGTGCGACTGTAGTCAGAAAATCCAAATCTCTGAGCAACAGCTGTACCTACAATTCCATTGTTTCCCTAATTCCATAAATTAAAAAATCTAAACCCATCGGTTTATGACATTGTATTATTCTAGTTAATTTGTTAATTAGATAACAAAATCAGCTCTTGCATGGCATCAGTGCCGACTGCCAGCTCCTCCTTTGGTTTAAGCTGGGAAAAGCTTGGCCATATTTATAACATCAGGTCAGATCAGTTGAATGGTATGCAGAGGATTTCAGCCAGAACACATATGGTGTAGCATGGCTCCTGTAACCTCTGTTTACTTACAGAATTATCCATTGGATGATCCTGTGTCCTGTTTTACAGAGTTTTTGTTCTACCAGCTGCTAATCTTTCTATGATGCTCAAAAATGCTGACTTGTTATACTGACTAATTTAACAAGATTTGTTCTCGATTCAGACTCGCCTACATAAATTTGATCTCAATTCAGACTCGCCTAAATTTATTCTCAATTTACACTCGCTTACATAGATTTGTTCTCAATTCAGACTCGCCTGCATTAATTTGTTACCAATACTATTTTATTTCCCAAAAATAGATTTGTTCTAAATTCATAGTTGCTGAGATTTGTTCTCAGTTCAGTTGATTTGTTCTGTTTTTTTTTTTTTTTTTTTTTTGCTTATTCAGATTTGCCTTGAAGTTCAGACCCAGTTTAACAGATTTGAACACAAAATCAGATTTATTTAAACAGCCTCAAACTCAAGACACACATCAAGACATTTTCCAAAATGGCTGCTCTCAAAATAATTTGTTTGTATATTTAAATGCGCAAATTTGTTGTCAAATTCAGACTCAAATGGATGTAGTTCAAATTCAGACAAATCCGTTCTCAATTAAGACTCACATAACAGGCTACTTCAATTCAGGAATGCTGAGAATGGAAGAATAAGAGAGTGACGGATTCAGTGTCTCTGAACATTGTTTTTGTGAAAAATATGTGGGAAAAAGAGATATGTGAAAAAAGAATGCTGCAGAGAGAGAAACTACATGACAGGAATACTGATCACTAGCTAGACAGATTCGCCTATCACGGCTGCAGGCAAAACACATTCAGCTGTGGCAATGACTTAAAGCTCCATATACTTACTGTCACATACACAGTCAGTTTCCCTGACTGAAGCAGGCTAAATTAATAGACATGGCTCTGAAAGATAAATTTTGAGAGAAAATGAATTTCATTAAACTTTAATAATCTTTAAACAAGGCAAGTCATGTGTTGATGCTACTAGGTTTCTGTATCCATGGGAAATAAAGTGATTTGAGAGGCTGCGAGGGACAGTGATGAACCAAATTTCTCAGAAAAATATTGAAAAGTGGGTCCCTGAAAATACTCAATGCTCAGGTCAATTGACTTGATAAAGTTTCTGACATTAACCTGCATGGCCGCATACAGTGAGAAGAAAAATGACGTTATTGTTAAATAAAAGCAATATTTCAAAGAGATATAAATAATTCTGAACAACTGAGCCGCCTGTTTCTCCTTGACATTCATAAAGGGCATTGATCCAACACAACTCTACTGATCACAAACTAACGTTACTCGGCTTCAGGCCTGCAATAATTTTGATAAAGTAAACCAAACACGCCCTCTAGTGGTTTTACTTAATTTACAGGTGTAAACGTTCATTCACATGTATAACCTTCTTGTTGTTGAGAAGAGATATACATCACAGATTAATCCATATTTAATTTATAGAACAGGTACAGACTTATCTAACACTAGGAAACATAGCCAGTTTCTTAATTACCTGATCTTAATTAGGCCTATGTTTAATTAATACCATAAACTTCGGACCAACAATATAGCCTAATAAATACGGAGTAAAGCTCTATTTGAAAGTGTAAAGTTTATCGCACTCGCTACAAAATTATTTTAGGCAAATTCTCTTAGTTATTAAATAAAGTTGTTTTATTGTAGCTATATTGTTTTAAGTTCCTTAAATTGTTAGATAATTTGAAAATGTGTTCTAAAACACAACCTCGGTAAGACTTCAATTGTCAACTGTAAACTTACTATTGATATAATGATTTACATCGATCGATGATAGTTTTGTAAATTTTATGGCATACTATTTTCATAGAAAAAAAAAACAAAGACGCAGTTGAGCTACAAGAATCCGCGTGCAGTCTCCATGGAAATGCTAAACTCCAGCCACCCGGAAGAGCAGCACAGCGACGCCTAAAAAAAAAAACTAAATAGAAAACTGTACAAAATACTTTACCTTCTCGTCAAAACTGCAAAAGCGAATAATAAAGATGGAGGGTCTTGCGTCCGTGCATCATCTCCAAGCGCTGTCCGCCCTGCTCTCTCCAAACAATGAAGATGAGGAAGAAGATTTCCAGGTCGCTTTATACAAATCCAGTTTTACATTGTCGGCTTGTGTTAAGGATAAGTCGGATATTTTTTTTATTTTTTTTTTCTTCCAGAAAGTGAATCCCATAGCAAAGCTGGGCCCGGGACATATCGGTTATCCTGCTGCACCTTCGGGGGATAAACACAAAGAGGGTAGGCCTAACGTTATGTGTAGCTAATATTAGGCTATTATTCTTATTATTTTAAAATGGTATATATATATATATATATATATATATATATGATTGATTTATATTTTAAGTTTGATTTAAGTCTCTTATACTCTTCAAGCCTGCATTTATTTGATTAAAAATACAGAAAAAACAGTATTGTGAAATATTATTACAATTTTAAATAATCTAATATTTTATTATAATTTAAAACATAATTTATTTCTGTGATGCAAAGCTGCTTTTTCCTCAGTGTGACATGATCCTTCAGAAATCATTCTAATATGCTGATTTATTATCAATGTTGGAAACCTTTTTGATGCTTAATATTTTTATTATAACCTGTGATGTTTTTCAGGATTCTTTGATTAATAAAAAGTTGTACAATATACACTACTATTCAAAAGTTTGTGTTCAGTATGTTTTTATTTTTTTATTTTAGAAAATAAATACTTTTATTCAGCAAGGATGTGTTAAATGAATATACATAAAATATATTGTTAGAAAACATTTCTATTTTGAATAAATGAAGTTCTTTTGAACTTTTTATTCATCAATGAATCCTGAAAAAAGTATCACAGGTGGCAAAATAAAAACTGTTTTCAACATTGATAATAACTGAGTATCAAATCAGCATATTCGTTTTCTAAAGGATCATGTGACATTGAAGACTGGAGTAATGGCTGATGTAGTTTTTCTGTATTTTTGTTCAAACAGATGCAGGCTTGATGAGCAATAGAGACTTTCAAAAAACATGAAAAAAATATGAATATTAATTTCCAAACTTTTGGTTCCGGTAGCCTACTGTATATACACACATGAACATATATATTTTAAAATAATATACTTTTATAATAATAAATAATTAACTAATTTGAAATTGTTGAACTTTGTCATGTTTTGCTATTTTCATGCTGCTTATGGGTTCACTTGTGAGAAGACGAAAGCATCCTTCTATATGGTTCCTTCTCTCTTCCCTCTAGGTAGCACTGCCTATGTGAAGAAGAACAGCAAAGGCATCTGGGATGAGGATGAAGTGACCGAGGGGGCGCATTTTGATGACCTCACCGATCCACGGCCACAGCCAGAGTAAGAGAAAATACATGCATGTCAAAATTGAGCTGTAAGTGAGCTGGTCTCTCACTGTGGATGTGTGTTTGTATGTTTAGGTACGAGATTGTGCTAAAACAGTCTGTTGGGACTGAAGATTTGTTTCTTGGCTTGAGCAGAAAGGACCCCTCATCCATGTGTTGTGACAGCATGCTGGTACTCCTCAATCCTCTTAAACATAAATATGAAATTCACAAATCTTAAAGGGATAGTTCACTTTGAAATAAATTTTTGATATGTTTTGGCTTACCTCAAGTGCGTCCAAGATGTAGGTGTCTTTGTTTCCACAGTTTCAATTTTGATATTTTTAGGTCAAACCGTTCTTGTCTGTCAGTCATATAATGGAGGTTTATGGGGTCCACCTCAAAGGGCATGCACAGATAAGTCCAAATTAAACATGATTTTTTTTTTTTTTTTTTTTTTCCTTTTTTCTCGTTGAAATCTTTTTTTTTTTTTTTTTTTTTTTTATCTACAATTTAATTTTTTTTATTTTTTATTTTTTTTTATTGCAGGTTAACAAAACAGTAACACATACCAGGTAAGATTCAGTGAGACAATACAAACATCTACAATACAGAAGTAGGAAAGGGGAAACAAAAAACAAAAAACAACAACAGAGAACAGAAAAACTCACAACAGCCCCACACAGTTATCGACAAAGTGGTATATGTAGGCACACGAGATCCTTTCTGTGATGCAATTCGGTAGTATCTGAATAGTTGTAGAGGATATGATAGAGACTTTGACAAACAAAAAGAAATATATATATATATATATATATATATATATATATATATATATATGTATCTGTATTAGTGGTGGCAGTATCAATGATAGTATTTATAATGATAATATTCATGACAATAATAGTAATATAGGCTATAGCAATCTACGACAGTAGTGACAATAGCACTATGACAATAAGAATACATTTAATTTCATTGCACATCTGCTCTAAACTCTGGGTCAGAGGGCAAATTAAACATGATTTAATGACTCATACATTGATGGCCTAAGACACGAAACGTATTTATGTCGTTTTTACCTTGGTCTGCGCAAGCGCCGCAAGTGATCTCTTGTGCGGTTGCGAAAAAATTCAACATTGTCTGTTGATATATCGAAATCATCTTCCATTGCGATCTCCTGTATATCTAAATATGTTTAGATCTTCACAGTGAAGGGTTACACTTCTGAAATCTCTGTGTAAACAATGAATGACGTACACGCGCAAAAGATCACTTCCGGCGCTTCCTCAGATCACTTGGACATTGTGTCTTAGGCCATCAATGTGTACTTACATCTACGAGTCATTAAATCATGTTTAATTTGGACTTCTCTGTGCATGCTCTTTGAGGAGGAGACCATATACCTCCATTATATGACTGACAGACAAGAACGGTTTGACCTAAAAATATCAAAATTGAAAATACTGTGGAAACAAAGACACCTACATCTTGGATGTCCTTGGGGTAAGCTAAAACATACCAAAAATTAATTTCAAAGTAAACTATCCCTTTAACAGCGTATTTACTGGGGTCATTAAATACATGATAAAGGGATAGTTAACCCAACAATTTAAATTCTGTCGATAATTACTTTGTTCATCTTCGGAACTTAAATGAAGATCTTTTGGTGAAATCGGAGAGCTTTCAGTTCCTCCATAAACCGTTATGCAACTGCACTTTTAACTTTTAACTATATTTTAACTTCAAAAAGTTCATAAAGAGATCCATTATCCAAAATAATTCGTAAAAATTGAGTGGTTTAGACCACATTTTTCAGAAGAGACAATCTCTTTAAATGACAAACAGACTGAATCTACGTAGGCCTTTATTCACGTATAAACATTGATCAAACTCGCACATCAGTTGTGATAAACAGAAGCTCTAGCATGTACGCTTGACGTGTGAGAACCAATGAGGTTCATTCTTGTGTTACGCTGCACATTTGAGCTTCCGCAAGAACTAATGAGGTTCATTCTCGTGTTACTCGGCACGTCTGCAAATTACCATTGCTGTTTAGAAATATTGAACAAAACATTGCTATAAGTTCCACACTTTTTAATCTCATTTAAAGTTTCAAAGACCAAAAGCTTAAAATTCAGTAGTTTGATTTACCATAAAGAAAAAAGACTGGGGTTTGAAACATCCTTTCTCCTCCCTGTAAGATAGAGTTGGCTTTGATGGTGCATTAAAAGTAGATGGCAAAGGCTGATTGGACATTGGAGTGAAAACATTTGTCAGTCCTCAAATAACTGAGCTGTTTCTCTTTATTTAGAAAATTGTATTATCAATGTAATCTCACAAAATGTCTCTCTCTCTCTATCATGCAAGGTGAGAGTTAAACTGCCAGATACAAAAGCGTCTGATTTGGTGCTGGATGTGAGGGAGACGTTTCTTGACCTCAGAACTCCAAAGTAGTGAGTAAACTATGAACTAAAATATTTTACTTTTTCCATCAACTGTAGTACTCATTCGATATATGTGCAAATCCCTTGTTTCAGTAAATTGGGCCTTCACCTGCCTCACCCAGTCCACAAACATGAGGGGAATGCCAGATTCATCATGGAAAGGGAAGAACTGGAGATCACACTGCCCATGAACAGACCAATGGACTGCATCAACCTGACCTGAGAGAGACAGAGAGAGTAACTGAACCACTTCGGCAGTGTTGACAACATACAGACACCATTCTACAGCCTTTCATTGACAGTCTTGGATCCAAACCGGAAACATAACCTATGAATATGTCCCATTAATCCAATTCTCTTCGGTCAATGGCTTCCCATAACCCAATTCACTTATCAGCAGGTTTATAGCTTTAGAACAAGGAAATAAACATTCTGTTTAAAAATTTCCAAACCTTAGATAAAGTGGAAAGGAGCAGGTGTCTGTTTAAGAAGTCCCTTTTTATGATCATAAATATCAAAATTTCTTAATTTGAAATAATATTTTGTTCAAATAAATTGTATGAATTATACATGAAAGCAGCGCTGACTAAATAATAAGAGGTGTCTCCTAAAAATCTCAACTAATGTCCTTACAGGTGTAAGAAAAAATTAAGTGGACGTTGAAGATCTCAAAAATGAAGTTTACAGTATAGCAGTGGCGAGGCACACGAAGTACCTGGGTTCACCGGCGTCTGAATGAACCCCGAAATAATCTCAGCTCAAATATTTTATACCGTATTCCGTTCGTCTTCCCCCTCAGCATGTAATTGAAGTACAGGAGTCAGCCCATTTCCCCAATCCTAATCTAATCAGCATAACAGTCTCATTCACACCTTGATCATAATCCAATCAGCCAAACTGATTCATTTAACTTAAAATAGAGAGAACAGGACTGGCAGACCTCTCGTGCTTAACAGGTGACATCATCATCATCACAACTCCAAAGTGTAAAACACAATGTACATCACTTTAATGTAGAACGGTCAAATGTTAAGGTGATAACATTTATTTGAATTCCCTGTAATCAAGATGGTTCTTGATTGCCTGCTGTCACTCCCATGCTATAGGTGATATTACTGAGATTGGAATGATTTGTCTCTTTGATAAATAAGCTCTTTTAGTGAAGGAACATTTTCTTATATATATTGGAGTGGAAGTTAGATCAGAGCAGACTATAATTTCTTACACAGGTATATATGCAGTACTGCACACCTGCTTTATTCGATCATATTCTTGTAAAACTACTCAGCCTAATATATATATATATATATATATATATATATATATATATATATATATATATATATATATATGATTGCTTTCCTATTTATTTTATTTATTTATCTTCATTTTTGCATGCATGCATTTTTGAGAAGACACCTCTCTTGTGTAATCTAGTGATCCTTGAAATGGTTGTAAGTGACAGGAGTAACAGCATGTCGCCCGCGATTGCTCAGGGGTATCATGCAATACACCCCCCGAGCGCACGGATGCGCACAAGCGTTGCCACAGCAGCGGACGTACCCGTGTGACGCAGGCGGGCTCCGTCCACACACACACTCTCCGGTAGCACAACAATACAAGCTTTCGCCGCTCCCCCTCTTTACGCCTCGCTCTCGGTATGGCGGACGGCGAGCGGTCCCCGTTGCTCTCGGATCTCGGTGATGGAGCTCTCGGCAGTGGGAACGGCGGGGTGTCTCCCGGAGCAGCTCCACATGGTGCTCCGAACAAACCGCAGAGTGAGTAGCGAGCGCGGCGCGTTTCTGCGCTGTCACGGGCCCGCGCGTACACACACACACACACACACACATGTGCATTTACTACGATTTAGGTTAGGTGCAGGTTATGTGTTGTTATTCTTGTCTTTGTACGTTGGTGGCATGGAGGCAGTACCCGAACGGATGATTTTCTGGCGGATCACAGTGGAGAGGTGAATTGTGTGCGCGTAACATACGTGCTCGCGCGCGGATAACGTTACTATTGCTGATACATGCTGCTGCTTAGCATATAATGCAGTTGCAACTGATACACCTGCGTTGGGTGGATGGTATTATTTTGTCAAACAAATCTATGTTGAATTGATCCTTGCACACTTTTGGCGTCCATCGCGGAGGCTGATAAGCCTCTAATGAATGAACATTAGCCTACTGTTGGCTTGTTCGGGTCTGTTTACTGTTCTGGTATTGGCTTTTCCGAGAAGAAATATAATAAGATAATATTGTCTAAAACTAGACAAATGCCTGGGGACGGCTGTACAAAGATTATCATTATCCACATTTACCGGCCAGTCGGCGTCTCTACATTATACATTTACAGTAATCTGTTATCCGCGAACTCCAGCTACACCCAAACACACATGATTGGCATAACTTTGGGCCATTCAGAAAGCCTGAAAATATTAGCTGAGGAGACCCAAACCAATCATTGCACAGAGTGGGCGGTACCAATAGAAAGTTACTTAAGGATGATGATGATGATGATGGTGGTGTGTTGATATGGTGATACTGGAAACAATAAAAATTGTCAAAAAAACTGGAATTGTTCTAATGAAAACAATACATATTTTATCACAAACGGTTGTTTCACTATATAACTTTTGGCCATATAGGCAGATGACTTTTGATTTTGGGAGTATTTCAAAGATTAAGAGCTCCTAAATATGCTCATAAATGGGTTTTCACCACTTTTCATTGTATTTCTGAGTTGTTGTTGTTGTTTTTTAGATTTATCCCTCACAAGGATAGGCAAATATGTAGGCTACAAGTTAGTAATGAGCCACATTCCAGCAGTCTCTTTATACAAAGCTCCTTTCAGCAGATCTCGAGGCCAAATCTGATTTTCTTGTTAATCCTTATGGCTTGGGCGACAAATAACTGTTTCACTTTCCCAAAGCGGAAGTTTCAGTGTTTGGTTTAAACTTTGTGAGGTAAATGAAACTTTAGTCTTTTACTTAATTTCATGAGGCAATATTTTCAGTATCTACATTGAACTAATAACACTGTATGAATGAAACATTTCAAACATTAAATCTCAATGAAACTGAAGTAGTGACAGATATTTTCTTCCGTATTGTGACACATTCAAGTCTAATGAATGTGCAGGCTGGAATGACAATCTCTCCCTTGTTAGGTTTTCCTCCGTTTCCGAGCTCGACTCAGCCACCCATGTTGTTGGGCGAGAACCCTCCACCGTATTCCCCCTTGACGTCTCCAGAAAGTGGCAGTGCCCCAGTCATCAGCTGTAGGGTGTGCCAGTCGCTCATCAGCGTTGAGGGCAAAATCCACCAACATGTGGTCAAGTGTGGAGTCTGCAATGAAGCTACTGTGAGTTGGGATAGAGCACTTTCACACTTAAAACATGCTTTAAAATTGATTTATTAGGCATAAATATCATCAACTTTTTGCACAATTCTGAGGTTTTGCCTCAAAATGTGTTTATTGGTTGTTTACATCCTACAGTTATTGAGTCAATTCAAAATTCCGTTATTGTCATGACTGTAAACAATACAGTTTTGTTAGAGCCAATACTATGTTCAGATCGAGTAGTTGATTAATAGACTAATGTGATAGGTCTGATGGTTTTGGGGCTTCTGTCAGTAAATATTGATACACTACCATTCAAAAGTTTGGGGTTAGTAAGATTTAGGATTTTTTTTTTAATGTTTTTAAATCTCTTCTGCTCACCTAGGCTACATTTATTTGATCAAAATACAGAAAACACTATAATGTGAAATATTATTACAATTCAAAATAACTGTTTTCTATTTTAGGATTATTTGATGAATATAAAGAACAGCATTTATTTGAAATGTATTTTATTTTTTGTAAAAATGTAAAAGTCTTTATCACTTTTGATCAATTTTATGTGGATTTTCTGAATAAAAGTATACATTTCTTAAAATCTTACTGACCCGAAACTTACACACGGCAGTTCATATGCAATGAATTATTCAGCATTACATGTAATGAATTTTAAAAATATGTTCTATTGACAGCCCCAAAACTTAAAGGTGCGCTATCTAATGTTTTTGTTTAAAATTTGAATGAGCGAGTACATCATTAATCCACCTTCCAAATCATGTATTTGTCTCATCCTCCTGATTCACTACGGTACACCTATAATAAGTGTTTATATTTGGACTGTTTTAGTCCGAGCGGCTGCGGAGTAACCCAGTATTATGCTTGACTCATATACATAAACCGAGAGAAGTAGCTCCGGCTTCAGTTTTTGCCTCCAAGACGCATAGAGTTTTGTTTGTTAAAGGCAGGGTTGGTGGTTTGTTCCAGAAACAATATTTTAAGTAGTCTAAATTTATTTATATGCATCATCTGTGGAAGGCGTAGCGCCATAAAAATGTTCATCCAATCATTAATTTCGGACCACTTGCAATGATATGATGTCCTACCTGCCTATCACACACAGACATCACGTATCTTAGGCAGAAGTGAACAGCACCGAAACAGCAGCCACATTTTCAGTTCCTCCTGAACCAAAACAACAACCTTATGCTATGTTCACGCCATAGCTACTGTCATTTAGAACAGATGGAAACCTGTGATGTTATAAACTAGATTGGCTTGTGACTTGAATTTATGCGTTTCAATGGTTACACTATCAACGCCAGGTGTTACACATAAGAGCTCTGTAATTTGTTTACGTTTGTGCTTTGAGATTTGAGGTAGTTTATTGCCGTCTCTCATGAAGCTTTTGTTTGCTCCCTGCTGTACGCGCTCGTGTTCTGGAGGATCTTATGCTTTCACCGCTATTGGTAGCCGCTCCGAAAATTGCTTAAAGTGTACCTTTAAAAAGCATGTGACCATCTTTGGGTAACCAAAACTAATTCTCTTTTCTGTCGCTCTCTTCCTTTCTATTCTTTTCATTATCCTTCATTCTCTCCAGCCCATAAAGAATGCCCCTGCAGGGAAGAAATATGTGCGGTGTCCTTGTAACTGTCTTCTCATCTGCAAGGTCACATCCCAAAGGATCGCCTGCCCTCGGCCTTATTGGTAAGGAGACAAAGTTAAATTTAAAACAAGTGAAACGTTTGACACTAATAAACTTCTTGCCTCGATCTGGATTGTGTATGTGGAGAAAAATGAAATGTTTTTGTCTCCTTGTCTGGGACTAGTAAGAGGATCATAAATTTGGGGCCAGTCCATCCAGGCCCAGCCAGTCCAGAACCACAACCTGCTGGAGCTAGAGTTTCCTGCGGACACTGCAGCAACACTTTCCTGGTACATACACACGCACAATACAGCAACATCTTACGGACGCACAGTGTATCATTATCACTGACATCATGACCGAATCACTCGGCTCAGCTTCAGAGTCAAGTTAAAGTGGAAGATCAGATGGCTGTTTATTCGTGTTTTATTTATGCAATTGCCTCACAGTAGCTTCTCAACAACTTTCTCAACATTTCAGTGGACCGAGTTTACTGACAGGACACTGGCTCGATGCCCCCATTGCAGAAAAGTGTGAGTATTTCCCAGGCGACATTCACAAAACAATTTGCACATGCCAAATAAATCTGTTCTTATCATAAATAAAGTCTGTCTGTCCCAGTACACAGCTTTAGCTTCTGAAAAGCATTACTGCCATTAACTGGCTGTCATTTTTTCAAATGTCCCATAAAATTTTAACATCCTGTCTTTAGACAACTATAAGTAAGCTATTTATTGTCTGTAGATTTATTAAAACAGTACTGTTTGTTCGAGCACACAGAAACAACAACATTTGCTTAGCCAATGGTATGAGTTTGGGGTGGGACTAACTGTTTGTCTTGAATAATGACAGATGTTTAGGAAAACTGTTCTGTTAGAAGCATTATTTTGGGAATTCGGTGTACTGATAAATTATACACTTTGCCTTTTCATAGTTTTGCATGTTCCATTCCATTACCCCTTGATGTTCTGCTCATTGGTCTCTTCCTCATCTTCATCAGATCTTCGATTGGCCAGCGATATCCGAGGAGGCGGAGTCTGTGGTGTTACCTGCTGTGCTTGCTATTTAGCATCTCAGCTGCTGGTCTGATTGTGAGTGTGCTTTGTGATGTAATTAATTATGGACCATATTTTGTATTTTCTTTTTCAGAGTGTCTATTTAAACTTAAAGGCAAACTTAAACTTAAAGGTAAACTTAAAACTTAAAAAAAAATTGCTGCTAATTTACTCACCCCCATGTCATCCAAGTTGTCCATGTCATTCTTTCTTCAGTTGAAAAGAAATTAAGGTTTTTTATGAAAACATTCCAGGATTTTTCTCCATATAATGGACTTCATTGGGAACCAAACGGTTCAAGGTCCAAAAGACTGTTTCAGTGCAAACTGCAAACTGTTCAAAGGGCTTTAAACGATTCCAGACGATGAATAAGGGTCTTATCAAGCGAAAAGTTCGCTCATTTAACAAAATAAATAAAAAAGTTGAAGTTTTATAAGCTCAAATGCTCGCCTTGCTCTGTTCTGTGACGCACATCAAAATGAACAAATCTTTTTCCAAGTCAATTCGTTCATTTAGTTCGTTTGAATGAACTAAATGACTCAGAAAAGGATTTGTACGTTTTTTTGAACGAGTTCGAACAGGAGAGTCACAAACGTGCATCACAGGACAGAGCAAGGCAAGCATTTGAGCTTATAAAACTTAAACTTTGTTATTTATTTATTAAATGAGCGATAGTTTCGCTTAATAAGACCCTTATTCATCGTCTGGAATCGTTTAAAGCCCTTTGAACAGTTTTCAGTTTGTACTGAAAGTGTCTTTTGGACCTTGAACCGTTTGGTTACCAGTAAAGTGCATTATATGGAGAAAAATCCTGGAATGTTTTCATCAAAAACCTTAATTTCTTTTCGACTGAAGACAGAATGACATGGACATCTTGGATGACATGGGGGTGAGTAAATTATCAACAAAAGTTTTTTCAAAAGTGAACTACTCCTTTAAGTTTAAATAGCCTGCCGACTGGTTAATTATCATATCACTCATTGTGAACTATTTCTTTAATGTATTACTATTTCCAAGCCGAGTCACACATTTATGAATTAGCATCAGTTGTCATATTAAATATAAATATAAGTTAAAATTGGTAACATTAAAAGTACAAAAACTCATTTGTTAACATTCATGTATTATTAACGAATATGAACTGAGCAATGTATAGTTTGCAATGTTTAATAATCTTTGTAAATGTTAGTTAATACATATACTTGTTAATGTTCCATTCACTTATGTTAACAAACACAACTTTTAATCCTCAAAAATATATTAGTAAATGTTGACATTTAGTCTAATAAATGCTGAAAACAGTGTTCGTTCATGATCATATAAAGTGTAACTTTTTTATGCTCACCAAGGCTGCATTTATTTGACAAAAAAAATACAGTAATATTGTGAAATATGATTAAAATTTAAAATAAAATTCTATTTTAGTTAAACCTAGTTTCCTGTGATGGCAAAGCTGAATTTTCGGCATCATTACTCCCGTATTCAGTTTCACATGATCCTTCAGAAATCATTCAAATATTCTGATTTGCAAGAAACCCTACTTAATATCATCAATGTTGAAACCAGTTTGACTGCTTCATAACTTTGTGGTAACTCGCAAAGTTCAAAATTACAGGATTTACTTGAAATTGAAATCATAGTGAATAAAGGTATTTATTAAAAAAAAAAAAAAAACTTTTGAACAACAGTGTATGTAAATCAACATGTTACATTTTGAGTCTTATTGTAAAGTGTTAGCAATTGTGAGACTTGTCAAAATAACATCAAACTGCATCACCGTACTCTGTAATTGTTTATGTTTGTCTCCAGGCAGGGACGTGGTCCCAGGCGCGTGTATATGGGGGTATTTATGCGTCCTGGGCAGCGGCGTTGTTGCTGGTGGTGTTGACGCTGGCCAGAGCACTTTACTGGAGCTGCATGAGGGTCAGCCAACCTCTCCACAACCTCACATAGAGAGAGAGAAAGACAGCAAGAGAGGAGGCTGCGATTTAAGGGTGGTGGGAAAAAATAAAGTCCACAGGAAAAGAGCTAGAGAGAATCATGGTTAACTCTAAAAGCTTGAATGTGATGGCTGTAATGAAGGGTCAAAGTAAAATCCAGGCTTGAGAAACACATATGCTATGGCAAAGAAGATTAGTGTTTTAAAGTAATTTTTATTCGGAAGCTTTCTCTGGATGTGTTTTCATCCGTGAATATGAACGGACTTGTTATGATTCCAAATGCTCCTTCAGTTTTAACCCATTACACTCACGTAAAGAATATGTTACACACTCTGAAACACACACACAATTCTCTATGTACATCTTAAATTAACTACGCTACAATACACAAACTACACCAATTCAAACAATTATCTGTCTCTAGTGTCCAAATAAGCTCTGAAGCCTTATAAAGAGAGGAAGTACAGGTTCATCTCCACTAGATGGTGTTCCAAAACCACATAAACACTGGTGTTTTGTCACATTGCCTAAATCTCTGTTCAAATACAATCATTTGGGTGACACGATTAACAAATGCGCAGAACATTTCTGTAACTGATTTTTCATTTACACTTAAAGTGTAAATGCGTTCAAACACATCTCTTTATCTTTAGTTGTGAATGTTAAAAACAGTATTTTTTATAATTGTGAATTTTGTTTGTAAATATTTGTTGTTTATTTCATGAATGAGCAGTTGCACTGTAGCTCTAACACGCTGTGATTCCTTTATGTTTTTATTTAATTTGCAAAATCACTACTGAGGGAAAAAAAATCACTGGAACAAATAATGAGATAACCGATGTACAGCCACACACACCTTTGGGAAGCAGAAAAAAAAAATCATATCTTCTGTTGAAGGTCAGCTGTGCTTCATGGAGTTTGCTATCAAAAGGGTCATTCACCTTTCTTCTCATGTTCATGTGAAGTTAATCGTCATGTTCAGGTACTGTAAGTTTGATTATGTTTGAACCATGATTAAATGATACTAATGAGATTAATCAGCCACTAGATTTGGATTCTAGACCGCCAGATCTTTTTTTCCCTCTTTGTCATAATTCAGAGTCTGGGTAAGAACACAATTGAGATGTTCAGAGCATTGAATTCTTGTTGCTGGTCACCAATGTTCTTGCATTATATTCCTTATAAATATACTAAAGTACATCAAAATATGGTCCTCACTGCAGATGTGGAATTCAGATTCTGTATTCTGTCCATGAGAGAAAAATGTGAGGTCTGTACATCTGGAATCCCAAACAAGAGGTCAGGATGTTATTTATAAAGAGCAGAAGGCCAATGATGGAGGTCTCCTCTGAATTTGTTTACACATGAGATTAAGATTACACATGATTAAAAAGATGATGAAGGTATAAAACGGTGAATACACTTGGGTCCTGTCTCATTTTTATAAAGGTCTGTGTGTGCTTCACTTGCAGCAATTGTTTTGGCACTTTTTCTCTCAATGTCTTTGGCTATTTGTCTCTTGTTTCGGGCGGATATATTATTTTCCTCGACATAGACTGATAGAGGCATGGGAAACATACAGAAACCTTTTAGAAACCACAACTCCCCTGAGCTGGGCAGAGAGAGAGATTTGTCAGCATTAATGGAAGAGAAAGAGCAGAGATCTGGGGACACGCACAGATAGAGAGAGGTTTCAGTCTTCTGGAGGCGATTGACCACAAAAAAGTCTGCAAGCAGAGACCAGAGAATGAGACCTCTGTGGAACGGATCTGATTCATAATACACACACGCACACACAGTCTGTCCCATCTCTCACTCTCAAATCTAATACACTTTTTATTGCCATGACAAAGAGAGAGAGAAAAAACTTTTCACATTGGCAAATAGTGTGCAGCTCAGGTGTGTATTTTTATTTAATTAGCTGTTTTATATTCTTATTTATTTGTTAAAATATTACCTGTTGACATCATTTGGGCTACTTTTTCACTTTATAATGGGACCACGTTTTTCATATAACTTCATTATTTCATTATAAAAATGATCCAAATACATTTTAACAAATTAATAAATACCTCAAATTATTCCGCAGAGCTATCCGAGTAAACAGCAACTGACAAATATTCTCAAAATATATTGAGGAATTAACATTCATTAAAAAAGAAAGTAATTAGGATGTGCTTGTGTAGTTAGTATAGCAATTACTAGGCTATACCTTTTGTTTAATTACATAGAACTAACCTAGTCCTAACCGTATAGTAAGTTCATGTAGTTAATTAATTAATTGTTATGTATTAAAGGGGTGATGAACCGAGAAATCAAATTTTCCTTGAGCCTTTGACATCTAAGAGGTCATCATATTATAAGAATATCCTGTAAGTTTCAGAACTGAAAACGTCCTTGTTAGTCCAATAAAAGCTTTTATTGACACCAGCCTCAGTAAACGACTCGTTTTTCAAAGTGGGAAACTATGACGTCAAAGAGGATAAAACCCCACTCCTGCGGGAGAAGATCAATGCCTACTTAGCCCCGCCCACCGATTCGCGCATTACACGCATAGCTAAATAACATAGATGCCTACCTTTGATCACAAACCAGGTCAAGAGTAAAACTCTTAATAATATTGAAAACTGTTCTCCACTCACAGCAGTGGGCGTTTACTTCCAAGTCTTCAATGCAGACGCCCAGAGGGTTTTTGAGCTGAGTTCAAAACTAGGGTAAAAAATGCCAATTACTTTTTAATTTTGAGGTTTTTGAATGTAAAAACCAAACAAACGTCATAAGTTGACCTCAGACAACAATATAACAAAATTTAGCCAGCCAGTTAAAAAAAAGTCATCATAGCATACATTCAATTAACGGTTACTTGTATAGCGCTTTTCACAATACGCATCATTTCAAAGCAGCTTTACAGAAAGTGCATGAGTCTTATTACACTAGAGTGTTCTGTTATCAGAGATAACTGTATTTCAGAAATGTAGCCTACATACAAAGTCACAGTTGAAATGTAATAATTTAAAGCAGAAACAATGAGCTGAACAAAATAAAGTAAAACTTTTTAATAGCGTCAGCCAAATGAATAAATGTAAATAAAGCTGAACAAGCAAATATGTGTTCAGTGCAGAAACTCTGCCTCTCTTTCTCTGTTGTGTCTCAGGGGAGAGAGTAACTTCCCAATGGAATCAATCCGATCTGAGATTACTGAGTTTGCACAAACACACCAGAGCCTTTTATCCTCCTAACGTATAACAGGATTCATCCTTAAAGATGAGCCCTGTGACCTTATACACAAACACACACAGTCTCTCTATGTCACGCCTGTTAAGCACATACACTCACACTATCAGAGCTGCAAATCTCCTCCTCTCTGCTCTCAGCGTGAACACGAATAAGCAGCAGTAAGAAGGATAGAGAGGGAGATCTGGGAAGAAAGGATGAGAAGGGAGAGGAGATGAGAATGAAAGGATAAGTTGAACTGATGAGGAAGGGGTATAAAGAGCTTTGCCACTGTCCACTTTAAAACAAACATTTCATTTAGACCATCTAATCCATACACACACACACACACACACACACGCACGCACGCACACACACACACACACACACACACACACACGCACGCACGCACGCACGCACGCACGCACGCACGCACGCACGCACACACACACACACACACACACACACACACACACACACACACACACACACACACACACACACACACACACACACACACACACACACACACACACACACACACACACACACACACACACACACACACACACACACACACACACACATGTTGCTCCCATGTTTTATGGGGATATTCCATAGAGGTAATGGTTTTTATACTGTACAAACTGTATATTATGTCCCCTGATACTAACCCTACTGCTAGAACCATACCCATCACATAAAACTTTCTGCTATTTTTGATTTTCAAAAGAATTCAAAAGATTCCTCATGGGTATAAAAAGTCTGTTTGGAATGTCTGTATACATTATGCTACATATAGGGATGTTAATAGATATCAGACAATAGAGTAAATAAAAAACAGTATTTATATTTTAACTTTATATTGTAGAATTATAGCTGGAACCATTGCTGCCAGTATAGTTTGTGAAATTACTTCACAGCCTTAAAATTAAAAACGAATTAAAAATTACGGTAAAGGGCTGGAACCACAGCTGCAAGTTCTTTACTGTAAAATTACTGCATTGTTGAAACTGTAAAATTACGGTAAAGGGCTGGAACCACAGCTGCCAGTTCTTTACTGTAAAATTACTGCATTGTTGAAACTGTAAAATTACGGTAAAGGGCTGGAACCACAGCTGCAAGTACTTTACTGTAAAATTGCAGCATTGTTGAAACTGTAAAATTACGGTAAAGGGCTGGAACCACAGCTGCAAGTACTTTACTGTAAAATTACGGTAAAGGGTTGGAACCACATAGCTGCCAGTTCTTTACTGTAAATATACAGGTGAATTTTTTTTTACAGTGATATCAAAAAATGTCCCCAAGGTCAAAATGTACATGGTATTGCTATATTTGTGGGGACATTTGGTCCCCATAATGTAGGGACCACACACGCACAGTTCAGATGTGAGGAATCATCAGATGTTGATTAATATGATGTATGGTGCAAAGAAATAGTGCATTCACTTTGTGAATTTGTGTATATAAATGTATTGCTATAAATGTATTGCGTGTAACCAAAATGTTAGAGGTCTGACTGTCTGACCTACAGTCCTACTGCTAAAAGCATAACGTTCAACTCAATTAACAGCCTGAATTATTGATGTCTGTCTGGACCAGAATTTGTGTGTACACTGGAATTAAAAGCCTCCGGTGTCACCTGTCACACAGCAGTATGTGTGTGTGTGTGTGTGTGCAGGCAAAGAGAGAGATAAAATCTCTTTCATCTGTTGATTTACAGTACAGATTTTCACCTTCAGACAATATGCTCCTTTAGTTTAAGATTCATGATTTGACATATTCAGAGACACATAAGGACAATTTGCATAAGTAATGATTTTAAGATTTTGTTTCGATTAAAGAAACATTTAGGGACTTTCCAAAGCTATATATGTTATGTTGTATTTGTATTAATTTATTCATTTTATTAATTAATTTCTTTATTATTTGATACTACTATTATTTTTTGTGAACGTTTAATTTAACAATACAAAGTAATACAAAAATAATAAATTTATTTTAATAATATTTTTACATGCATCTATTTTTATATTGGTTATAATGTAGCCCATGGAAAAATATATTTTAAAACAAGTCCCCATTAAGTCACGAAAATGTTATTTCTGAATGCTCTCTGAATGTTCAAAGCTTCCAGTTTGTAAATGTTTTAAAATAAATAAAAATAAATCAATAAATTATGTGAACGTTAAGGGAACATTGTTTTATCATTTTGCAAACATTGTGGGAATGTTACTTTTAAATGTCACTAAACATTCTAAAACAAGTAATTTAGTCACAGTAAAAAAATATTTTCAAGATTTGTTATCACAACATTTTTTCTTTTGTTAAATCAACAAATTATTTATTTAGTCTAAATGTTATCTCTCTCTCTCTCTCTCTTTGTGTGTTAAACCAGGCAAATCCACATCCAATACAAAACATCCTCCTAAAAACGGAAAGCTTGGGTATCACCTATGTCAGTTGGGATTGGTGGAGAGAGAGAGAGAGAGAGAGAGAGAGAGAGAGAGAGAGAGAGAGAGAGAGAGAGAGAGAGAGAGAGAGAGAGAGAGAGAGAGAGAGAGAGAGAGAGAGAGAGAGAGAGATCAGGGATGAAGTTAATAGTTGTACAGTAAATAAGAGAGAGGGACAGGGATGAAGATAAATAGTGAGGGAATTGTTACCGGTATCTTTTCTTCATTCCTCCAGAAAAGAGCATCTCCACTGATCAGGTAACAACATCTCTCTTAAAGTCTTATAGAAATTATACTTGTGTTGTTTTATAAATTCAAAAGAGAAAAATTATTCATATTAGGCCTGTAGTAGTTCATTTCACACTTTACTGTTTGAGTTTTAGTGCATTACTTGTTTATTGCGATCATGAATTATGATAGGCCTTTGTTGATGATTTAATACAATTTAAAGTGTTGAACATTTAAGATTTAAATATTTATATATTCTTATTTAGTGATTTTCTATCATGGTTTGGGATTTATAGTATATTATGTTTTAAAGAAAGAACTTTCAATGTTTAAATCAAAATAATTAATCATTTGATTAAAAAAAAGTTTTTTTGTTTTGTTTGAGATTTTGATATCTTAAAACTTCCGACATCATCGGCAGCTTAACAAGTCTATATGTAGCTAAAATAACATTAGATCGAATGACACTGAAAATGATCTGGTCTATAGCCTAATCTATTTTCTGCATTTATTCAAACCCGTGAAAACAGTCCAGCAGTGACATAAAGATCTGAAAGTCTACTTGAAGTAATTGGGATTCCAAACAATCGCTTCTTATTTTTTACTCACTGATTTAATTGAGCTCAGTGAATAAAGTTGATGCTGATTATGAAGATGATGATGAAGATATGAATTTTTTACAGATGGAGTGTAATTGTAATTCCTCTCTGGGTCCTTTTTCCTCGACTTACTGGAGCAGAAGTAAGTGATTGTGTGTGTGTGTGTGTGTGTGTGTGTGTGTGTGTCTGTCAAGCATAGACTGCCTAGTGAAAGGGGAGTCCTTTTTTTTTTTTTTCAAAAGTAGACCAAAAAATCTGATTTTGGTGATTTTTATGCACTATTGTGCTAGATTAGCTTGTCTGCTTAAAGAGCACGCTTTTTGATGCACCGAAAATATTTATTATTGTATTACAGTATTATCAAAGGTGTACCACCTTTTTCAGTCTAAACCATGGTCTTAAAAAAACAGTGTGGACTGAAGTGCACAGTTCCATCATCTGAAATAAGTTTCATGCAGTAATTCACCATATATAGAAATAAATACAAAGAGGAGTAATTCACTAATGAATTTGCCAATGTAACGTTAACGGGGTTTGTTGTTGTGGGAAAAAGGAGGCGGGAACATTTAAACATTTTAATTGTAAAATGAACAAATACAAAACGAAAGTATAAGCCAGCAGCCCCTCATTGACGACTGCTGTAACGTTACACACAACAGAAACAAAACACATCATAAAATCAGGCCTGTTTCTCTCTCGATCTGCCATCGTCGCTCCTCATTTTATGCTGTCGCTCCTCCGCGAGTGACACGTGACCGGCGCGCGCCTCACAGGTGACTTTTCATTATCACTCACGCCACCGGCCTCGCGCCGTCCTCTTACATCCCTCGCCCTCGATCGTCCTGCTCGCCACAGCCAACTAACTAGAAATTTTGTGTGAAATAAATTTCAAACTCTGCTGATAGTTAACGTTAGCCTTGTAGACGGAAGTGTGAATTCTCTGATGTGTACGCAGTTCCGGATTAGTGGATGTGGCTTGCTTGCGGAGCTGTGCAATGTGGTGCATTGTGGGAGTTGTTGTCTTACATACAATGCACCCCTCGGGTATTTTCTGTCTTTTCTCGGCCAAGAGGTCACCAAATTCAAAAATTCTTTTAGATTTCGACTACATATATGATCCACATTCAATAAAGATTAATGTTGAAATGGGTGAAATGCTCCTTTAAATGTGAACAGATACGATAAATCTGAATTGTTTATTATGGCAGCTGTACGGGGAAAAGAGAGGCCTATTAGTGAGATGCAATCATAATTGGATTGTAAACTTGGTGTTTCATGCAGTAAATTGTACAAACTGAATTGTTTCTAATTACTCTTTCTTTCTTGCAAGCATAACTTTTCATTCTTCTTTTCCTCAGCAGTGCTTTTCCCTGATTGGGCGTATAAACCAGCGTGCTCTCCAGGCTCGCGGCAGGTGCAGTTGTGGCACTTCCTGTTGGAGCTGTTGGGGCGTGGCGAAGGCGGAGCTATCACGTGGGGCAGCGAATGGGGAGAGTTTGTAATCAGAGACCCAGAGAGATTGGCTAAACTGTGGGGGGAGAGGAAGGGCAAGCCACACATGAATTATGACAAACTCAGCAGAGCTTTAAGGTACATGACTCCAATCCATATACACATTCATACATACAATGGATAAATTATAACATATATGAAGAGTTCAGATGCAAAAGCCTCTAAATGCCATTTGAAATTTTCTTCTTTAATGATGATTTTTATCAAACTTGTATATTTAAGTTCAGTAATTTCACTTAAATAACAATTAATAGGTATCATTGCCATTTAAGTGAAATCACTGAACTTAAATATACAAGCTTGATAAAAATGATCATTCTAGAAGAAAATTTCAAATGGCGCTTTTGCATCTGAACTCTTCATATCCAACCTCAAATATATATAGTCCTATTAAGTAGGCTATATGTTAGTATGATAGCTATATTTACAACTAGGCTATATTATTTTTTCATAAAAAATGATTTCTTAACATTTTATGAAGAGAAATCCATTTTGTGACAATTCTGTTTTTCCCCCTTCAAATCAGGTATTATTATAATAAGCGAATTTTGCACAAGACCAAAGGGAAACGTTTCACCTACAAGTTTAATTTCAGCAAACTAGTCTTAGTGAATTACCCAAGTTTTCCAACCTATCCACAGGTGCGTGAGTGTTTTTATGGGTTTTGTTGCATATAGTGACAAATTTGACTTATGAATATTATAACTGCTATTTTTCATCATTCGTTTTCAGAATACAGCATCTGTACCTTTCTCTGCCTTTCCTTCTCATCTTTCCTTCTACAACCCTTCTATTGACAGGGGTAAGAGTGTTATTTTAACAGTCAAATATTGCTTATTTGAGAAGTCTTCACTATTTTAAGCAAATAGCAATGTATATTTGATTTAGTTTTAAACATTGACATTTTTTTCTCTGTGTGCATGTTTGTTTGTGGACAGCTGTGCAGTCGATTTCTCATCCCCTCCTGCTGCCATACAGCTTCCCCAAACCCCTCCCCTTTCCCCAGGCACATCCAATCCAAAGGCAATTTCCCCTCTTTTCTGGACCGCCTTCTTCAGTGACTAACCTATCGGAGCTCTCCTGCCAATCACCGGTCAACTCCAAACTGCAGTTCACCCAAACTTTAAACTGGCCAGTCAAAAGCAGCACAGAGTGGCCTTTCAACCGAGTCATGGGATTACAAGAGAGGATTAAAAGTGGAGCAGAAGACAAAAAACATAACAATGATGAAGAAAACAAAAGAAAATCCTGAAACTATGCATTAGAGGTTTTACTGGTTTTGTCATACTTATTTTTTTAAGTTTATACATTCTCACTGGATTGGTTTAGAGCAAAGCACTTTATAAATTTGTCAATGTACCTTAATCCTTTCCTCGGGTCATTTTGACCCGCAAATCATTTTAAAATGAGTGTTCTTCAGAGTGGTATAAAGACCTTATTAGTTTTGTCACACTTGAAACTGGAAAACACACACAGAGTTTTTGTGGTTGTAATAATCATTAAAAAAAGTAACTAATCCTTCCCTTGCAGGTCAATTTGATCACTATAGAAATTAATGGGGACAACGTTTTTGTTGTGTCAGAAAAAATAAAAAAAAAATAAAAAGTGCACAACCCAGAACACACACACACAAAATAAAGGCCTTCAAGAATCCCACTCACATAAAAAAAAATAATAAAAATAATCCACAACCCTAGAAATGCCCATTAAAATAATGGTGACAGTTCACTTACTCCCAATCGAGTAGCAATATTTAATAAATGCCATGTTTTTTTTTTTCCACATGAGGTCAGCAGACACCCAATGGTTTTTTTTTTTACTGAATTTTGCACTGCAGTTATTTTGTATTTAAAGAATGCGAAGAACATGCTTATTGTTAATGTCATTGTTGTTAAAATACAGTAATTTAGAGATCAATAAAACAAATCTTAAAGATAAAATGAAATGATGAGCTTTCTGGACAAAAACAATAAAGTGTAATTTTAATGCTTCGAGTAATTTTAACTTGTGAGGGAAGAATGTGTAATTTAGATACGAAGAGAGCAGAACAAGTTAAACAATGCAAGATAATTAAACTATTTGTCAGAATCACATTTATTTCTTCAATATTATTTCTAGGTTTAAGGAAATCCAATGTGCCAACAACTGAAATTTCTTACTATACCCAACAACATTTCAGGGAGCCAGGTTACAGATTGTTTTGTGTTGAATATTTTAACTAATCTGGTGTCAGAGCCCAACCCTCATATGAGTCACATAAGAATTATATATTGGAATATCTGAACCAAATTGTGCATTCTGAAGTTTATTTATTTTGTATCAAAGATTTGACCAAGGCAAACTCTAAATACTCATATTAACACATTGCAAAACTAATTGCACAGCACCTTTCTGCAGTGCATGTAAGAGCTAAAGGGTTCTGCCGGTAGAGAGAGAGAGAGATCACATGGGCTAGACTTTGTGTTCTGAGATCCAGAGAAATTGGCTCAGCTGCATCGAGAGAAGGGCAAGATATAAAAAAACTCAACTGTGATCTGAGGCAGTAATAGTGACAATGAAATATACTGTTACAAACAGCAAATGTTGATATAACACATGTTCCAGAAGATCCTCCTTACATCACTGATACATATGTAGAGACAGAGTACAACTTTCTCTATATGTTAACATTTATAGATACAAATATCTTATGATTTCAGGCCTTGTAGAGTCTTTCACTCCCAGTCTGACAAAGAACAAGGGCTCCTGAATTCCTGTCCAAACTCACGGATCCATTTGTTAGCCACTGAGGAAGAAGAAAAAAAAAAAAACCCACACAATTGTTTGGTTCAAAAACAAAAGGCAAAAGCAAATCAGCCAATTATATTTTAGATTTATCTACAACCTACCCCATTTGTTACCCATCAACACAGGGCATCCAGCGTGCTCCGTATTCCAATTCACTTCACCATTTCTGTGGAGATTGTACCAAAGCACGGCTGAACCCTGCAAGAACAGAGAGAGGATGCTGAAATTATTCCATTTAATTAGTACTTAAATTATCCTTAAAAAAACAAAAAAACAATGAGGGTTTACCTTTTTAGGAGACACTGAAACTCCAACTTTAGGGAAGACAGTGGCGCCCCCTATCTCCACATCACTCAACTACAGGAAAACATTTATGTGGATAGTTACACACATGTAATATTAATAGCTGTAATAGAAAAACTGTTTAATGTCATTAAGGCAAATCGTTTTTCTGACAGCTGCACTTATTCGGTCAACTTACATAAATTAGGAATGTAGCAATCCTGTCATTCTCTATCTCCTGCGAGCAGAGATGGGCACAAATACATAAAGTATACAATTACAAAAATTACTGGAATGCATTTAAAATAGAATACAAAATACTGCAGTGAAAAAAAGCATTTAATTAAAATACAAAAGTAACAAAAGTTTAAAATCATTGAAAGTGAGTAACTGGATTTAGATACAGGTATCAACCATTTAGTGGAGTATTTTTTTTGAAATAGGGCTTATTCACAGTCTTTCATACATTTGGATAGGTGGGCAAATGTATGCATGCAGTGTTTTAGTTTGGCGGCGTCGCCGCTGGGATAGCTTAGCATAATGAATGGAATGCCAGCTAGCATGACGGGAGCTTTTTAAAAAAAAATTATTTTGTTGTCAGGTCAACTTATGACATTCGCTTCGTTTTTAATAATAAAAAAAAACATAAAAATGAATAAGTAATAGGCTATTTTCTATCCTAGTTGAGCCCAGCTCAAAAACGCTGGGTTTATGGGCGTCTCGCACTGAAGACTTGGAAGTAAACACCCACTGCTGTGAGTGAATAACAGTTTTGCATATTATAATGAGTTTCACTCTCGATCCGGTTTGTCATCACGAGGTAGGCCCATGTTATTTAGCTATGCTTGTAAATAAAATTTGATTTCTCAGTTCATCACCCCTTTAAATATGAACACTACAAACAAAAAATAAAAAAACATGCCTGCTCTCTATATCCTCCAGTGTATAGACTCTGGTATCTCAGCCTGTTAACTCTAGAAAGTGAACCGTCGCAGAGTGATTATTTATTTATTATTATCAGCATTTAATTTTCCAGGAGGTTCACGCTGGCATTTTATTTCATTTTCAAATTGAATCATTGCTTCATTTATTTAATTTTTTGTAAATCCAAAACTGCCAAAGCCCATTAGAAATTCCTGAGAACCAATGGCAAATTCTGTGTTGGTTTACAAAATTGATGTGATGTTTGTACGGTGAACTTACTAATGCATCAATATGCTGTTCAAATGCACCACCAACCCCATAATTCTGAACCTGGAAAATGATGGCATCATTTACAAATCACTATTTAAATAGAAACGGTTAACACGTCAATGTTTCACAGGTAAAAATGCATGTTTATCTCCATTTAAGAATGATAAATCAGGTGAATATAAATTAATTATATACTATAATGATCTAATGCATGCTTTCTTACTGTGACGTACAAGCAGTGATTCAGCGGTTTCCATGGAGAGTCCCGTAACATCTGCAATCCTCTGACTGACACCAGCTTCCACAGGGTCATTGCTTAGAAAAACACTGAAAATATAGTGATGACTCTTATGTTCAAGTAACCGTTTTTGTATTAAAAAGCAAATATCATGAAAGACTATGAGAGAATTAAATTTTTTTTGAGAGAATAAAAATACATATTAACCTTTGAGAAACACGTAGTTTTAAGGGTTCTGTGATTCCAGCACGATAAACTTGCGATCTAGAAAGCTGTATAGGAACAAATCGGAAGGTATACATTTACGTATATGGTTTTGGCACACTTGTTTTGCTCTGATTTTGGATGAAGCCTTCCTGTATGCTGGCAGTAATGACTCCAATTTATCTCAAATGTGTTCAGTCAGTGGGATTCAAATCTGGGCTTTCTATAGATCAGCCAATGTCTTCCACAAGGATAAGGATCGAACATATCATTTGTGCAGTATAAACAAATCATGTCTATAGAAAATAACGGAAAACATGGAAATCAAACGTGTGTGCGTGTGTTTGATATTCACTTGAGGTCTGGAGATATTCTTTAGGATCTCCATCTCTCTGTCTGATATGATGTCATGATATCTGATGATGCGAGGCTCGTCCCACTCCACTTCCTCTTTCACTGGTGCGTACATCAGTCTGGGGTTTCCTCCACCTGTGCTGTACCTACAGGACAGCGCCCTCTGCCTCTTGGAGATCTGATTTGATAAAATATAATAAACTTCCCAACACAAAAAGCTTCAGAACTACTATGTAATTTCATGTCAAATGATTTAAATTGTCACTTGCCGTCTCATCAACCTCTCCTCTGCACAGAGCCTCATAGTTACTTGACTCTGTGTTCAGTGGAAATATGTCAGGGTTGCTCTGTAAGTGAAGGAGTCTGTTCAGCTGAACTCTGGCTTCATCATTACTCGGATCTGAGGAAAAGATGTTTAAGACGTGAATCACAACAATTTAGCAATATTGTTTGCCAAACTCAAATATAAAAATATTAAATCAAATGCTATTAAATGCAGGACAGAATGACCTCACCCAGAGTTAGAAGCCGTTGGCTGAAGTAGATTGCCACAGACAGGCTGCCAAAATGATAGACTGAGGAACTAAGGAAACGGAGTAACTCTTCTTCAGTAGTGGTTGAGTTTTCTGTTAATCGGTCCAGACTGTACAGAAACCAGAGGAATGCGTGCTGGAATTTGTCCTCATCATAAGCGACCAACCCAACATTGAAAGCCTCATCTGCATTTAGAGACGTTTCTGTAAAATTAAAAACAATCCATATTGGAAAGTGAAACTCTCAGTGAAATTGCATTGGTGTGCAAAACTGCAGGACGGTTTACCCTTTGTGATGTCTTCTGGGTGGAGTTTGTAGATCTCTTGTAGTCTGATCAGTCCTGAAGCTGCACCATCCAAGTCCTTCCGCTGTGGGATCTTTGAGTCCAACTCATTCTGATACTCTTCACACTGAGTAAGATTCGGCTGAATACGTTTTACAATATACATAAAATCACTTCTCATTCTTCTGAGGAGTCTGTAAGCTGCCACAGGGTCTCTCACAGCTTCTTCAGGGTTCTCAGAGTAAGAGTATGAAAGATGATGATTCAGAAGAACACTGGATGAAGACGGGTTCATCAAAAGTTGTGTTAGATGCATTTATTAACAAAACACTTAATATAAAATCATGTAATTGTTAAAGAACCATTCCACAATTTAATGTTTTTTAATAATGATAAATAAAAAAATAAGTGAATAAAAAAACAGTAATCTTGCGGTTTAATGTTATATTAGGAATAATGAAAGTGTTTTCACCTCTTCGTTGTCTCTACATTCTCAGCATCAACACACTGACTGAACACCTTCAGAAGGTCTTTCGTCTTCCCATAAAGTTGTGCAATTTGATCTATAAAACAATCTGCATTTTATTGTCAAAAGGGATTTTATTCATTTATTAAGTTACATTACAGTTAAAATGAAAAAGGTTATTGGGTAAGAAACCAAAGCGGGAGTTAGTGTACAAATTGGTGTTAAAAACAATTGTTGTTAAAGTGAAATAGTATAATCAGTTGAAATTATGACAAGGAAGGTTACTAGGCCTACAGGTCAAAATTCTGACAAAGCATACAATCACCTTATCATGAAAACCGTATAAAAAAACAGTTGGAGAAATATGGACAAGACACGTAAATCATTAAACGAACATTACGAATAAAAAACAATATATTATAATACAATGATTTGATCTTGAACAGAAATAACCTGTTGATGAGAAGATCTCATGTCCAGCATTAGCACAGACAATCCAAAAACACACCATAAACATCGACAGTTCCCTTACAGCCATTATCAGACCTTCAACATCTCAAAACGCAAATTGTATTTTGTCTAGCTGTGAAATTGATCTTAAATACCAAAGCAACTCTAGATGGCGCATGCTGATAGGTCCTTCACTTAATTAGTTAGTTATCACATCGTTATCTGATTGGTTTCTGTTGCATCAGCGGCCAATGGGTTGCGGCTCAACGTTTAAAAAATGTGTGATTAACTGGGCATAGCATTGCTATGAAAGCAAACTGTGCGATTTCAGCAAAGTTGTTTTTCTGTAAACGCTCTTTCTGTTAAATGTCGGTTATTATTAACTATGGCAGAAAAATATTTTATAATTATTAAATCAATATTTATATTTATATTGATTAGCTCTATAAAATCTACTATGTTTTTTTATTTGAGATATATTGAGGGTCATTTGTTTTGTGTAGATATTCATGTATGTATTACATTCATTTAATTTACCGTTGTGAATATCCGAGTGTATGGTTAGTTCCGTGCGACTGACACTAGGGGGCGAAATGCGACAATCGTATGCGAATGTCGTGTGTGCAGTGGAAAGGCGGCTTTACATTGATAGAGAGTAGATTGCATGCGTGGATTTATTCACACATTATCCACCTTATTCTGCTCTAAACAATGCGCGCTACCATGACGACGACTCCGGTTGCCAACTTCCGGTTAGTTTCTGGTCTATGCTCATCATCTTTTATCATAATCATCTCTCTTTTTTATTTTAAGTTGATACATTCTCAATAAATGGTTGAGAGCAAAGCACTTTATAAATTTGACACTATACGTCTCTCCTCGGGTTATTTTGACACAAAATTCATTTTTAAAAATTGAGTGTTCATTGGAGTGGTAGACCTTGTCAGATTTTTCTCACGTAAAAATGTGATTGTGGTTGTAACAAAAATAGTAACAAACCCTTCCCTCGCAGGCCAATTTGACCATTTGAAGAATGTGCTTGTTAAAGGTGCAATGTGTACAAATGTTGAGTATCTATTAACAGAAATGCAATATGTGATCCATAACAATGTTTTCAGTAGTGTATAAAGAACTTACTTAATACACCGTAATGTTTTTTTTTTATTAGAATGAGACATTTATATCTCCATAACCGTGGGCACCCCCTTCTATGAAGGTCGACATATTGTGACGTCATGTTTCTACCGTAGCTGAACGCGAACACACAGCGCTACAGAACGCTTTTCGTCACTACCTTGAAAGAGAAGCAGCAGTAAGCTAGAAGCAAGCCATAAACACCGTGAGTACTGACTTTTCCCTTGTGAGTGGTGTAAAATATGTATTTGGGATTGTTTCATGTAACTTAGTTCTCCCTCGCTGTGTTATGGGTTTGTTATGTGAGGATAAATGTGCTGTTACGTTCGTGAGACAGCTGATTAGTACTCATGTCATTGACCGTAAAACAGTGTGGAAAAAATGATAGCTGCATAGGAGAAAAAATAATAGCTGCATAGTTTCATGTGGTTCTTCTCCCTCGCTGTATTATAGGTTTGCTATGTGGGGAGAAATGTGCTGCTGTTACGTTTGTGAGACAATCAGCTGATTAGTATTATTATATTAAATTATATATTAAAACCCTTGATCCTCATCTGACTATGGCTTTGTAATCTGTATCCATGATGTGGTTTATAATGGACTGTGGTACAGAAACAGTGACAATGTTACACACTCTTGGCTTACTCTGGCTATTCTCTGCTGTCTCAGACGACGATGTTTGTCCCGTTTTAGCAACCGTAGCTTCTTCGAAAGGGAGGGTTGAGCAGTGGGTTGAGCTCTTAGTGCAAACTCGCAACCGAACCACTAGATGTCGCTAAAAAGCACACACTGCACCTTTAAATTTTCATTATTGTTAAAATATAGTAATTTAGATCTCAAAATAAATAATGGAAAAAAAATTAAATGTAACGATATAAGCTTTCTCAACAAAAAAGGCTTCCATAGAACTGCTCATTAAAATAATGGTGCCAGTTTACTTACTCACAATATTCATTAAAAGCCATGTTATATTTTTTCCCACATGAGGTCAGCAGAGACAGCCAACACATGACTTTTTAAACTGAATTTAGCATATTCTGCAGTTATTTTGTTTTTAAATAATGTGAATAACATGCTTTTTAAAATATGTAAGTTTAGAGATCTATAAAAAACTGTAAAAAAAAATGTTTTAATTAAAAATAGAATGAATGATATAAGCTCTTTGGACAAAAACAATGAAGCTTAATTAAAGCTTTGGGTCATGACTCGTGAGGGAAGAATGTGTAATTCAGACACAAGGAGAGTAATGAAGTATGAAGTTGATTAAACTATTGGTCAGCTTCACCTTTGTACTCCAATATTAATTCTAAGTTTAAGGAACTCCAATATATGTGCAAACAACTGAAGTTTCTTAGTATACCTACAACTTTAAGGCAGTCAGGTTACAAATTATTTTGTGTTTAATCAGCTAGTTGAGGCCACCATTTTACAAGAGGAAAAAGGGAAAATATGTTGTAAATCAAATCTATGAAATAAAATTAGAGGCTTTTAACTGATCTGACATCAGAGCCCAACACTCAAATGTGTCACACAAGAGTTACATATTTGAATATCTGAACAACCAAATTCTGTATTCTGAAGTTTATTTTTATTTTTTAATGAAAGATTTGACCAAGACAGTAATAGTGACAGTAAAATATACGGTTACAAACAGCAAAAGTTGATATGACACATCTGTTCCAGATCCTGCCTACATTACTGATACATAATAAATATAACATGATACAGTGTACCACTTTCTCTGTAGGTGTGTTAAAACATTTATAGATACAAATATCTTATGATTGCAGGCCTTGTAGAGTCTTTCACTCCCAGTCTGACAAAGAACAGGGGCTCCTGAATTCCTGTCCAAACCCACTTATCCATTTATTAGCCACTGAAAAAAAACAAACAAACAAAAAGCTTCATCCGCTTTTCTTTTCAAATGATTCATGACTGAATTGATTTTCTCCTCAAAGACAACAACTGTTATAAAAAAAGCTGTTCACAGTATGATTGTTTGGTTCAAGAATACCATACAATAGAAAAAAGGGCAGTAATATATTTATCTTATAAAGTACATTCACAAATAAGATGCTTAGATTAAATTAATTTGTATTTTGATAAATCTACATACAGTATATGCAATGTCTTATGAATATAAAATTTAGATACATTAATGTACATTTATACATTGAAAATACACATCAAAAGTTTCAAAATAATGTCATCAAATCAGCCAAATATATTTTAGATTTATCAACCTAATTTATTTAAAAACCTACCCCATTTGTTACCCATTAGCACAGGGCATCCAGCGTGCAACGTATTCCAATTCCTTTCGCCATTTCTGTGGAGATTGTACCAAAACACGGCTGAACCCTGCAAGAACAGAGAGAGGATGCTGAAATTATTCTATTTAATTAGTACTTCAATTATCCTTTTATAAATCACAGAAATGAGGGGTTTACCTTTTTTGGCTGGACTGCAACTCCAACTTTAGGGAAGACAGTGGCGCCCCCTATCTCCACATCACTCAACTACAGGAAAACATTTTTATTGATAGTTACACATATGTAATATTAATAGCTGTAATAGAAATACTGTTTAATGTCATTAAGGCAAATTGTTTTTCTGACAGCTGCACTTACACGGTCAACTTACATAAATGAGAAATGTAGCAATCCTGTCATTCTCTATCCCCTGTGAGGTCAAACATTCTTCAGTTAGTTTGTCATGATTTGAATGATCATCATGTAATCTAGTAAAAAGCCTGTTGACTCAAGAAAGTGGGTGGTAGTAGTAGTAGTAGTATTTACTTTTCAAACTGGACAGTGGTTTGTGCAGGCATTTTAATTTATTTTCAAAGTGGATAATTAAATGATTACTCATGAACCAATGCTGATGCAAAATTGATGCAATGTTTGTAGTGCACTTACGAATGCATCAAGATGCGGTTCATATCTTCCACCAATCCCATAATTCTGAACCTGGAAAATGATTGCATCACTCATGAATCACTATTGAAAGAGAAACTGTTAACACTCCAATGTTTCACATGGAAAATGCATGTTTATCTCCACTTACGAATTCAAGAGTGATAAATCAGGTGAATAAAAATTAATTATAAATACTTTCAGCTCCCAAAGCTTATATTGTAAGCCACTCCTTGGCAAGAGATATTAGAAAAACAAAGCAAACCAATGTTCACTGCAAAGAGTTAAGTAGTTAATCATGTCTTTTAAAAAAAGGCTTTCTGAAACAGATTATTAACACCAGGATCACGGAGTCCTACGGAGGCGTATTGCATTCACTTGAAGAAAAAAAAAAAATCTACTCTGTTTTTCTGAATTAACGAGTTAATTTTTCATGAGAAAAAAAAATTGCTCTGTTTTTCTGAATTAACGAGTTAATTTTTCATGAGAAAAAAAATTTGCTCTGTTTTTCTGAATTAATGAGTTAATTTTTCATGAGAAAAAAAATTTCTCTGTTTTTCTGAATTAATGAGTTAATTTTTCATGAGAAAAAAAGTTTTTGCTCTGTTTTTCTGAATTAATGAGTTAATTTTTCATGAGAAAATTTTTGCTGTTTTTCTAAATTAACTCATTAATTCAGAAAAACAGAGCAAAAAAAAAATCCATTAAAAATTAACTCATTAATTCAGAAAAACAGCAAAAAAAAATTCTCATGAAAAATTAACTCGTTAATTCAGAAAAACAGAGCAAAAAAATTTTTTTCCTCATGAAAAATTAACTCATTCATTCAGAAAAACAGAGCAAAACATTTTTTTCTCATGAAAAATTAACTCGTTAATTCAGAAAAACAGAGTAGATTTTTTTTTCTTCAAGTGAATGCAATACGCATCCGTAGAGTCCTGATCTAAAATAAACAAGATTAATTTAAAACCAGCTGTGCTAATCTGAATTAACATGACCTAGGTTGCCTATAAAACATGGAATCTTATTGTATGGCAGCAGAAAAAATGGACAATTCCTCAGGATAACAAGAGGAAAAAAAGAATTTTGTTGATAGGCCTTATACGGTTCAAAAGTTATTAGCATAATAAAAGTGAAACTTTGGACAGTTGGTGGCGCTAGAGGGAATGAGTTAGAGACACCAAAATTGGTGTATTTAATGTTGGGACTGTCCTCTATCAGAATCCCCAAAAAAATAAAAAAATCAACTTTCCCGCAAACGGATCTATGGGCTGCCATAGACGCCCAGTCGGAAGAACAAAGAAGAACAATAAATATAGATGCAAGCAGCCATTACCGGGGCCAAGCGCAAGAAGCAGCAACATTTACCAAAATGGCTAGGAGTGGCAGACCAACTGCAGCAAGGAGCAATTAAAGGCATTTTAAGAGAACTTTGGGCAAATGGCTAAAAAAAACATTAGCTTTTAAGATGATTTAATATCTTATCACTTTTGACAAATAGGTGGCTCAGTTATGAAATCGATACGTTGTGATCAGAGTGAGATGACATATTAATATAATGGGGAAGTATTAATTAGGAGGAAAACACTCTGAGAAGGATTTGAACCAGGGTCTCAAGCACTGAAGGCAGGCACGCTAACAAGGATGTAGGTCTCTAGCATCAGACACTAGAAAAGTGAAGTTTACATGCACAACTCTAAGCTTGCATACAGTACTGTGCAAAAGTCTTAGGCATGCTAGTACGCAGGCATAGCTGACAAAAGAAAACATAAGCTGTCTGCTTTCTTTCTTACTGTGACGTACAAGCAGTGGTTCAGCTGTTTCCATGGATAGTCCCGTGGCATCTCCAATCATTTGACTGACACCAGCTTCCACAGGGTCAACGCTTAGAAAAACACTGAAAATACAGTGATGATTATTCTTTGCATAGCAGTATTTTTACATAATATTAAACCGTTTTAGGCACACACTTGCTAACTCTTATAGTGTTTTTTTGTATTAAACTTTTTAACCACGCATCATGTAGTTTTAAGTTTTATTAAAACCAGAATTAAACCTTTGAGAAACGCGTAGTTTTGAGATTCCATCTCGATTAACTTCCGATCTAGAAAGCTGTGGGCAAAAAAAAAAAACAGGAATGAACTGTCAAGTATATCTGGCTAAAAGTAAGTGAACATCCAAACACATACAATTTGGTTTGCTTTCTGAGCATTTAGTTTCAAAATCATTGGCTCTGATTTTGGATGAGGCCTGTGTGCCGGCTCCAATGTATCTCAAATGTGTTCAGAGGGATTCAAATCTGGGCTTTCTAAAGATCAGCCAAGTTCTTCCACACAGACCTCAATGAATCATTTTCGAGATGGACTTTACATGAAGCACACAAATCTCTACAACCAAGGTTTAAATTAGTAAATTTTTTAAGCTTAATTGTACGAAATTTGACTTTCATTCAAGACTGGTCAGAAATAAGATTGATTTTCAGTTTTAGATTTTTCTCAAGGTTTACGAATCAAAAGATATAGACATATTGTCAAATAAAAAAAAAACTGTAGAAATGTGTGCAAATTAAAACAATGAAAATAAATAGCTGGCACTATATTTTAGGAGAAGGGTCCATAGCAAATTGTTCATATTTTTACAAAAATTTGAAACCCACCAATCTAGAATCGAATTATGTCATAGCATTAAGACTAGTCTTCACTGGAATTAAGAGGCCAAGCAAACATGTTCATTTGAAATCGATGTCCACTTACATTTGCCCATTGAATAGTATAATAATAGTACACCATCAATGCTTTAACAAGAAATAACATTCGAAATATACTGTCAACAACAAAATATTTGTGTTGTGTGCGCGTGTGTGTTAACTTGAGGTCTGGAGATATTCTTCAGGATCTCCATTTCTCTGTCTGATATGATGTCATGATATCTGATGATGCGAGGCTCGTCCCACTCCACTTCCTCTTTCACTGGTGCGTACATCAGTCTGGGGTTTCCTCCACCTGTGCTGTACCTACAGGACAGCGCCCTCTGCCTCTTGGAGATCTGATTTGATAAAATATAATAAACTTCCAAACACACAAAGCTTCAAAACAACTATGTCAAATGAGGATTTAAATTTTGTCACTTGCCGTCTCATCAACGTCTCCTCTGCACAGAGCCTCATAGTTACTTGACTCTGTGTTCAGTGGAAATATGTCAGGGTTGCTCTGTAAGTGAAGGAGTCTGTTCAGCTGAACTCTGGCTTCATCATTACTCGGATCTGAGGAAATGATGGTTAAGACGTGAATCACAACAATTTAGCAAAATTGTCTGCCAAACTCAAATATAAAAATATTAAATGAAATGCTATTAAATGCAGGACAGAATGACCTCACCCAGAGTTAGAAGCCGTTGGCTGAAGTAGATTGCCACAGACAGGCTGCCAAAATGATAGACTGAGGAACTAAGGAAACGGAGTAACTCTTCCTCAGTGGTGGTTGAGTTTTCTGTTAATCGGTCCAGACTGTACAGAAACCAGAGGAATGCGTGCTGGAATTTGTCCTCGTCATAAGCGACCAACCCTACATTGAAAGCCTCATCTGCATTTAGAGACGTTTCTGTTACAGAAAAGGCATAAATCAGATCGGAAAAAAATGAAATCTTCAGTGAAACTGCATTGGTGCAAAACTTTTACCCTTTGTGATGTCTTCTGGGTGGAGTTTGTAGATCTCTTGCAGTCTGATCAGTCCTGAAGCTGCACCATCCAAGTCCTCCAGCGGTGGGATCATTGAGTCCAACTCTTGATTCTCTTCACACTGAGTAAGATTCGGCTGAATGTGTTTTGTAATATACATCAAATCATTTCTCATTTGTCTGAGGAGTCTGTAAGCTGCCACAGGGTCTCTCACAGCTTCCTCTGGGTTCTCAGAGTTGGAGTATGAAAGCAGAAGATTTGGAAGAACGCTGAATGAAGACAGGGGTTCCTCAAAAGTTAGAAAATTTATTTAATAACATAATCTAAAACATACATACAAGATTGTTAAACATCAAAATAAGTGTCTTCACCTCTTCGTTGTCTCTACATTCTCAGCATCAACACACTGACTGAACACCTTCAGAAGGTCTTTCGTCTTCCCATATAGTTGTGCAATTTGATCTATAAAACAATCTGCACTTTATTGTCAAAAGGCATTTGATTTATGTATAATTTAAGTTTTACATCATTAAGAGGTATTATGAAGTTTATTAGAAACCAAAGAGAGGGTTGATATTGTTTAGTCAATTAAAAGTGTAAGAGTAACTATAACGTTATGAGTTCATGTGTTAAAATTGTGGCAAAGAATGTGGTATAGGCTATTGTTCATTTTTGATAAAAAGACATGAAAACAAAGGCTTACGATCACCTTGTAACAACAATGTAAAAACATTGAGAAATAACGACCAAACAATGATTAAAAAACTAAACAAAACATAAAGAATTGATATTGAACTGAAACAATAACCTGTTGATGAGAAGAACTCATGTCCAGCATCAGCACAGACAATCCAAAAACACACCATAAACAGTTCCTTCACTGCCATTATCACTTTATCAGACCTTCAATATTTCAAACCGCAACGTGTGTTTGTAATTGAGCTTAAATACCGAGTTCTCTCATAAAACTCTAGATGGCGCAGGCTGATAGGTCCTTACCATGGTCCTTACATCGTTAAGCCTACATTGCGCAGCTGGTTGCTGCTGATAGCCTACATTCAGCGGCTAATGTGCAAGAGTGTCGTCACCGTGAATAGATTTAAAAAAAAGATTTAAAATAGATTTGGCAATATATCTGAGGTGGTATATTTTTACAGGCTGCCGAAATTAAACATTTATGTTTTTAAACAAACACGATGATTACCTATAATTAACCCGGATTAACCAAAGGCTATTTATATTTAGCATTCACAGGCATATTTGCACACCCCGACGTCGAATCGCTTATAAACAGGAAACATAATTAATAACATAACATTCCTGACTGCATGCCAATATCAATGAATATGTGCTAAGTTGTAAGCAACACATAGCGAGTTTAAAGTAAACAGATCATTAACAGATCAGTTAATTAACAGATCATTTCGCTAGATAAGACCCTTATTCATCGTCTAGTTTCGTTTAAAGCCCTTGAAGCTGCACTGAAACTCTCATTTGGACCTCGAACCGTTTGGTTCCCAATGAAATCTATTATATGGAGAAAATATATGGAATGTTTTCCATATATTTGTTTATATAACAGGGGCATAATAGTAACTAGACAACCAAACAGGAAATAATGAGAGGACAGGGACCAAAGCAGAAATCAATATAAAACCACACAAAACAAAACAACATGACAGTCATGGCACATCACAATATTGACTTTTGTTTCTTGTAGCTACTTGCTACAAATATACTTTGAAACTTTCATGTTGCATGATTGGAGACAGCAAAGTATAGGCCTACTGTATTATCAAGGCCAACTGGCATAGTGTACTTTTTATTGTATTTTTTGATGAATGCTGCAATTATAACCACTCCTGCATCACAATCTGACTAATTCTGAAACTAAAAGTTAAATGAATGATTACTTTACATCTGCGTGTTACTGAGCGTAAGGATAATAATGATCATACAATAATGTTTGAAATATAATATGCACAAGTATGTTCAGCTTTGCAATAAAATCTTTTCTGTCTGTTGACATGTAATTCACTAAGACTAGATTGCTGAAGTTAAGCTTAGCCTATCGAAATGTTTCCCTTTGGTCTTGTATAAGATTTGCGTCTGTGTGAGAAAAAGCAGTAGACTCTGCGCCGGCCTGCATTAGAAATGATGTTACAGAATTCACAGATTCAGTTTAGCAAACATTTATATCTATAAGTGCTGGAATCCGTATGACTTTGCATGCATGTTTGTGTTAAGTTATTGTAGATGCAAATAGTATTCATTTATTCATAATTGATACTGTCTTTAAAATCTTGCAAAATTTTGATTGTTGGTATATTGTGTGTGTTGCTGTCAGAGTTGGTATAGACAGACAGTCCTGGGGCTCGTTCTTCGTACGTTGCTTAAAACATCCGAGATCAAATGAGACATCCAAGATAATATCATCGTGCTAATCATGATCCGGCTAATTGGGTTCTTCGAACACACCTGTTGTTTATGATTAGTATCGCTGGATTGAGTTATCTGAGATAACTGCGCGTTCTCGCGTTGGTTTAAAAGGTGACATGTATCGATAGCAGAACCAGTGATCAGCAACGCTGCTATTGGCTGTTCAGCATGGCCAAAGAACACGCCCAGTTTTTCTCCCAAGCAGAGCAAGCGCTTTTAATGCAAGGTTATGCCGAATTTCAGTCTTTAATTAAAACGCCAGGAACACCTCAAAGTGTGCAAAAGCCAGGAGAGAGTGCTGGCAAAACTAGAAGACAAATTAAATGCGTTTGCGGTGGCCATGTTAGATGTTTTAATAACTTATTATTATTTTATTTTTATTTTCATAATTTCATAATTACTTTGTTCATTGTAATGTCGAGTCACCACACTATAATAATGGACATGGTGAAAGTTAAGTACAAAAATATTCTACTTAATGGTAATTTTACTAGACCTTATAGTCTCTTTTAAAAAGGCACTGTTAAATAAATGATTGTCTGTTTATAAAAGCAACCAGAAAAAAGGCTGAGAAAAAAATAATAATGATGCTCCTGACCCTGGCAGAAGAGCTGACCCTTGGGTTGAATGTGAATTGCCCTGTTGTGAAGGGCATCCCTGGGTTCAGCTCTTCCAGACCCACATCAGGGACCAGTAGCAACACCTTCATCACTGGGAAATGAGATTTAAATTATCTTTGTACACTGTGAAATAATTTGTTGCTGCATTAAATGAAGTAGACCTATAATCCAAATGTCTGGTTTAGTCATTTCAACTGTTAAATCTTGAGTAATGATAAATTGCTTTGTCTTGTGAAAGTAAAAACTGATAAACTTATGTTAATGTAAAAATATTTTGCCATGAGTTATCAATCACATTGCACTGGAGAGTGAAGAAAACTTTTCAGATGACTGTCCTTTGGAGGAAGTACTTTAATTTAATTGATGGCTTTAATTGATTTCTACTTGTGCCTATGCCTATTATTTCTGACAAGAGTCCACATGTACAGAAAAGCCTACAGAAGAGTCTGCACACAGCAGTGATACAGGGGTGGGCAGTGTAGAGACAACTTTTGCTTTTTATTTGTTGCATGAGGCATGTGTGACACAAACGACACAGGGTTAAATTCGTTCCCTATATGAGTCTTCAACAGAAAATAGACTATTTTGAAAAAACAAAAATCGGGGGGAGAAACAGAACTTGACTAAGAAAAAATTGCACTAGAAATAGAGTTGCTTCAAAATAAACTTCAGAGTAAAATCACACAGAGTACTATTGCTGACCTTGCATAATATCTTTTAAAAAGATGACTGAATAACTGGCTTTTCTTTACAAAGAATATTGAAATAAAACTCTAAGCAAATAGAGTTTTGCAAATTTGTCTTGTCTTTTATTTTAGGCTTAATTAAACTTTTTTTTTTCTTTTTCTGATGTTGGCACTGTTGTGTAATATGTCACATGCAATGTCACAGGCCCTGTCAGGTGCAACCCTCAGGCTTTTTAGACCCTGAAATCTTCCCTTTAGTTGGCCAAAGCTCATGTCATTGTGTGCCCTTGTCCTAGAGCTGCATTGTAACTGGTCTGGGGTTTGGGTCAGGGAATGGGGTCATAAAACACCTGTCTCCATGCAGGACCCTTTTGTAATCACCTGTTTAATGGAAAAATGCAGTTCTCAGCATAAGTGTATGTAATACCGTGAGTTTGATCTTTATAATTTTCCTTAGCCTACCATGTTCAAATAATGTTCATAAATGTGAATCTCTTAAAATTCTTGAGTCATGCACAGATCCTGGCCATTTTGCTTTCACACTGATTTGTGATATAGAACATGGTCACACACCATCTAAAAGATTTTACTCAGTCAAATGCCTTTTAAAAAAGTGATATAATATTCCAAATCTGGAATATTAAAAATTATAATAGTAATTTGGCTGCACTGTATAAGCCCCCTTTCTGCTCACAAAATCCCTTCATTGAGGCCTTGATGGGAACATGTGTGTAGTATGGCACCAATCAGGTAAGCCTGAGGGACTGTAAGTCATAATCGGCACGGTCATCATGATTGCATTATCTTCATAAAAAAATTATAATATACCCTAAGTTGGCAAAAAAAACAACAAAAAAACAAAAACAAAACAAACCTAAGAAACCTACTTTGTGAATGGCACGACAGAAAGCTTATCAAGTTCTCCGCATCTCCAATGGTGTAAAGGAAGCCACTCGCAAATAATTTTAGGGCAATGCAAACATTTTGTGCTGTTGTTGAAGCCCGACATCGAATCGAACATTAATGTGCATTTCCAACAAAATAATAATGTATTTAAACGACACCCTCACGACGATCGTTTCACGAGAAAAAATAAATAAATCTCAGAAACTAGGCTACACTATCGCGCTGCGCTCAAAGGACTTCCCGTATCAGCCGCGATCTAATCCTGTTTACATGAAATAAGCCTGCTCGCGAGCAGGTTTAAGCTGACGGACCTGTTGCTATGACAGCAAGTCCAGGATGAGCGTCGAAGAACCAAACGATCCAAGATCATGGCAAATCGCCAACAATCAAATCCAGCTAACTGAGTTAGCGACGTACGAAGAACGAGCCCCTGTTCTCTGCGTGTGAGATTGTAACTTTACAGACATGCTAACCATAAACATACTTCCTTCTAGTACAACATTCACAAGTACACATGCCACAAAACTCGTAAAACTGACATCTTGCTGAAACTTCATTTTACTCTATTGCACTTGTTTTGTTTTATTGGACAGTTTTTTTTTTTTTAACATTACTGCCACTTAGACAGTAAATCACAGTAAAAGTTACAATACTCTGTTACAGACATTATACAATGCATACATATTTGAATAAATATATAATACTTATACATAATAAAGATGAAAGATAGAGAACAGATACGTCAATAGTACAGAATAAACTTTATATGATTTTACATCACAATGTCTTTCACTCCCAAGAACAGGGTCTTCTGAACTCCTGTCCAAACTCATGGATCCATTTATTAGCCACTGAAAAGAGACCAAAAAAATATTGCTCAATGTCATGAAATTGAATGAAATTTAGTATAATTAACATATTTGTTATGGTAAAATTTGTATAATAAAACTGTATATGCAAAGTGCGGCCTCTCTCTTCTATACATGCATTATCATTATTAGGACAGCACTCTTAAAACAAATTGAAGTATAAACTTTGAGTGAAGCCTGCTCCAACCTCCATTTATTTATGGTAAATAGATACATTATAAGAGTAATCAAAGCCAGTAAGAATTAAATAAAAACCTACCCCATTTATTGCCCACTAACACAGGGCATCCAGCATGCTCTGTATCCAAATCCAAACTGCCATTCTTGTGGAGGTTGTACCAAAACACAGCAGAACCCTTTAAAAGCAGGGGATGGATGAATTCATTTTACTTAAATTATTCTAACATACTTTACCACATAGATCAGGTTTACCTTTTTTGGCTTCAATGCAACTCCAACTTTAGGAAACACGGTGGCGCCCCCTATCTCCACATCACTCATCTACAGCAGAGCACATAAATTATTGTTCATAATGACTGAATAAAACAGGTAATATGAAAATAAAGTAACTTTTAAGCCTTGTAAACCACTAATATTTAATAATTAAACAGAAGCCAAGACTTACATAAATTAGGAACGTAGCAATCCTTCCATTCGTACTACCATCCTGTGAGATCAAACATTAAGTTATCTTATGATTTAATTGGTCAATATGTAATCAAGCTCTCATTGACAGAAGACTTTGAAGTTCTAAGAGCAAATGAGCATTTTCGAGCAATGGGTTCTCTCTGGGTTAAAGGGTTAGTTAAAGTCTGGGTGTAGGCCAATATTCTTCTTTCAGACTAATACAATCGGAGTTATATTAAAAAATGTCCTGGCTCCTCCAAGCTTTATAATGGTTTATAATATAGTATAATATATATATATATATATATATATATATATATATATATATATATATATATATATATATATATATATATATATATTATATACAGCTTTATTATTTCTGTTTATTATAAGTGCAATCATCCATTATGCCCTGCAGGGTTTAATACTCCGGTACAGGTGGACTTAAAACTAAAAGAACAACAAGAAGTCTAACATAACTTGTCACATCCAAACACACTAGATGCCAAAAGCAAACAAAGAGACCACAGACCTTATTTAACTCCAGAGGGAATCCAAATACAGGGTTGGCCAACACATTTATTTAATATATTTATTTAAACAAAGATATCTTACCCATGCATCAAAATGCGGTTCATATCTGCCACCAATCCCATAGTTCTGAACCTGGAAAATGATTGCACCACTATTGAAATTAAAATTTCAGGTAAAACAACACCTTCACAGGTAATACATCACAGGAGAAATAAATGTTAATCCATTGAAGAGACCTTGAAATCCATTGAAATCTGAATATAAAGTGGTTGTTTAAAAATGTAGCCTATCAGCCCTCAAAGAGCTTATGGCCTCTGCATGCTACAAAAAATTAGACTAAACCAATGTTGCCTTGAAATCTGAAATGGTTAGTGATCTGTATATTTTGAGTGCAAATCGTTATTAAAGAGTTCTCTATTTAAAAATATGCTGCCTATGCATGAACAGGTGATTTCTTTCTTACTGTGACCGTACATGTAGATTTTCAGCTGATTCCATGGAGAGTCCTGTGATGTCTGCAATATTCTGATTGATACGAGCAACAGTGTTGTCTTCCTCTAGGAAAACACTGACAGGGGAATGATTTCAGCAACATTTGATCAATATTGTAAACTTTTTTCCATTTTTCTTCCCATAACAAGTGTGAGACTGAAATTGTTAATTAGTTACTAAAATAAGAAATTTAAAATAACGTTAATGCTTAATTTTAATTTTAGGTGAATATAAAAGATCATCACCTTTGAGAAGTACGGATGTTTGTGACTCCCTGTACAGTCTCCGACCTAGAAAGCTAAAGTAGGCCACACAAGGGAAATTGAACATCAAATATAGATTGTCTTCAATAGAAATAAGTTGCCAAGCCAAATTTTAAAAGGATTCTAAAAAGATTCGAATAGTGACAAGTAAATAGATAAATGTTTTTTTGATGTGTGTGTGTTTGATATTCACTTGAGGTCTGGAGATATTCTTCAGGATCTCCATCTCTTTGTCTGATATGATGTCATGATATCTGATGATGCGAGGCTCATCCCACTCCACTTCCTCTTTCACTGGTGCGTACATCAGTCTGGGGTTTCCTCCACCCGTGCTGTACCTGCAGGACAGTGCCCTCTGCCTCTTAGAGGTCTGATATGATAAAATATAATAGACTCAAAGATTCACATTGACTGTTTCATGTTAAATGATTAATTAAATTGTAAACACTGTACTTGCCCTCTCGTCAACCTCTCCTCTGCACAGAGCCTCGTAGGAGTTATTTGACTTTGTGTTCAACGTAAATATGTCAGGATTTGAATTTCTCTTGAAGCGAAGGTGTTTGTAAAGGCTCAACTCTACTTTGACTTCGTCATTGGTTGGATCTGAGGAAAAGAAGCTTATGACTTCCATAGTCCATGCAACCTAACATATAAAATATTTGTATTAAACTTCATGTCACCATGACCTCACCCAGATTTAGAAGCAGTTGGCTGAAGTAGATTGCCACAGGTAGGCTGCCAAAATTATAGGCTGAGTAACTAAGGAAATGTAGCAACTTTTTCTTAGAAGTGATTGAGTTTTCTGTTAATCTGTCCAGACCGTACAGAAACCAGAGGAAGGCATGCTGGAATTTCTTCTCATTATAAGCGACCAACCCCATATGATAGGCTTCATCTGCACTTAGAGACGTTTCTGAGAAATGTGAAATGAAAGCATCAATCAGATTGGAACTTTAAAAACTAAAAAAGTGAAACTGCATTGTTGCAGATATTTCACCCCTTGTGATGTTGTGTGGGTAGAGTTTGTAGAATTCTTGCAGTCGGATCAGTTCTGAAGCGGCATTATCCACGTCCTCAGGCTGTGGGATCTTTGAATAATCCAGCACTGTCTGATACACTAAAGATTTTCATAAACAAGAACAGATCCAACTGAAACGTTTAATAAAATAGCTTGAATGCTTTCATAATCATTCACCTTAATCTCTAGATTTTTATGTCTATTAATAATAAATGATGATACAAGTTTTAGTCAAAGAACTTAAATAAGCTCTCACCTTCATAAAGACTTAATTTAGTGGATCCCACAATAGTCAACCATTCAACTCTCACTCGTCTGAGGAGTTTGTAAGCTGCCACAGGGTCTCTCATGGTTCTCTCTGGGTTCTCATGGTCAAGGTATGTGAATAGTTGAAGAACCAGAAGAACACTGGATTGAAGTTCATCAAATGTTGTAGGGTTAAAATAAACATATTTCTTGATCTAAAAACACATTACTGATTCACAACTGGTTTCACCAGGTTATTGCTGTAAATTGAAAATATATTATTAAAAAATGCTTTGATGCTTTTATAGGGAATAATGAAAGTGTTTTCACCTCTTCAATCTCTCTAAATTCTTTTCTTCTGCATCGATGTACTGACTGAAGCTTTGCAGAAGGTATTCCTCCTCCTTGAAAAGCTGTGCAACTTTATCTATAAATAAGTATATTTGCACTTTTAAAGTTTTGTATATAATTATTTAAAAAATGTGTTTCTATTATACTTTATTTCCATCCATAATGAAAAATCTTTATTATACAACCAAAGAGAAAGTTAATAATTGTTTAGTCATAAATGGAATCAAATTTGATTGTAAATCTCAAAATATGTGAGTAAATATATGAAGATTTAATTATGTATGAAAAGTATTAAGAGAAGTGTCTCACAAATAAAATGAATAAATAAAATCAGCACAACACTAAAACATAGAATAAAAGAATGTAAATAAAGATAAATAAATAATGAACAAAAACACTAAAATAATAAAATATGATATTAATATTGATATTAAATTGGTTGATATTAAATTGAATTCAAATAATTAATAATACCTGTTGATGAAACGAATTCATGCCCAGCAGCACAGAAAATCCCTGCTAACACCACAAATACTGTCAGTTTCCTTATGGTCATGATGAGACCTTCAATTTCTCAAAACACAAATGACTTGTTTATGTATCTTGAAGTGAACTAGCGGAGCTTAAATACAGACTGTGCTTCCTTTTGAAAACACACCTGTATTACATCACCTGCCATCATTTCCCAGAACTGCAATTGGAGACCAAAAAACGAAAGCGAAACAACATTTGTGACAGTCATGATGCTCCAAAAATAGTATTTTGTTTGTTGTACGTACATTAGATACATTCACAACAAGGTATAAAATGGCAAAGGGTAATTATAGAAGTGGAAATGCATTCTAAATCTTTTTCATGGTCCTGGGCCTTCTCTGATGTCCCCATAATAGCTGGAAAAACATTAATGTGTCCTTTTAATAAGAGACCTGTTTTAAAAACACTGTTTTAATTTAACACTGCATACACAATTGGCATATGGAATTTTAACTTGAGGTAAACTTTTCTGTTAGTAATAGTAAGTGAATGATGTAAAATTGCATGATTTATATTATGACATTCACATTCGGACTCAAAACACATCTGTTTAGCTATGCATTTACTGAATGAGCCACTGTTCGTCCGACTGTTTTTACTGTACTGCTTTAATCTGACAGGTTTTGAAGGAGAGCGTGAGAGTCCGAGGCGAGTGAAGAAGTTAATTATACAGCTGAGAGCATAAGAAGTTGCAGAGAGCGTCGTTAAGGGTAACGGTAGCAGACAGTGCACACGAAGCGGGCTCTGTAGGAGGCCCGATGGGCATTACTTGTGTAGCACCACCCCAGCAGAGTACGTCCCTAGCTGGGCTAGAGGTCCAGTGGCACCATAAACCAGCTCAATCTCTTCCATCTCAGATATTACTTTATTTTTATTTTTTACTCTAAACTGTTTAAATTATTCTTATTTATTTTGATTATTTGAATTCCTTCTATGTAAAGCACTTTGAATTACCATTGTGAAATGTGCTATTTAAATAAACTTGCCTTGCCTTGCCTTGCCGTAGGCCTATATTTCTACTATAAGGACATTGCTCTGACAAAGTCACCTCTGATAACAGATTACTTTTAATTGTAATCTAGAAACATGCATGTTCTGTAAAGCTGCTTTGAAACGTTTTGAAACTGCATGAATAAGTATTGTGAAAAAAAGTGCTATACAGATAAATATCAATGACATTTAATCATCTAATACAACCATTTCTGTGTGTGCTGTGCAATCATTTTTAGACTTATTTTAAATGAGTTGCTTTCCGAAAAATCTCAGAACTAGTCTGGCCAGTCCTTTAAAAGCTGCTATGGTTTCACAAACAAATCCCCCACAACATCTCAAGGTTTGTGAGGTTGACATATCAACAAAATATTTTCACAAGAATGTCGTAACCACTTCTACATCACAAGTGTGACTAATGCAGAAACTAAAAGTACACAATTATTATCTCAGTATGTGTGTGTTTGTGCTCATTATGATTATGTTCAGTATTTATTTTAGATGTGACTAAACACAATCTCTGTTATGTTTGTTCTGAGAAAATCTAGTGATTGATTAAGTAGACCAGAATCACACACACACAATGTGTGCGTGCGTATGTATTTTATATTGTGTGTGTATAATGATGACGCTGAAGCATGTTGAGACTCGATAGCCTTGTTTGCTCGTTGAGTTAATCTAAAAATCAAGACAGATCATATATTATATATTATAGCACAATAAATGTATTCTACACTCTACAAAAGTATTCTAACTGTAACTCAACTAAAACATTCATGTTAAATCATACTGATTCCAGCACTACTGAAAAGAATATCAAAATATTATTTTATTCAATAATAAAATTCATTCATTCATTCTTTTATTCAGCAATAATCGATATATAGAATATCAATCAATATCTGTGTATTTCATTCTGCTTTCAAACTTGGATTTGATGATCACCATATCACAATGTGATCAGCACAGTTCAGATAAGTCATTCATTACAAAAAAAAAAAAAAAATAGCTGAAAATCCCCATTATATACAGTGTATATATATATATATATATATATATATATATATATATATATATATACACAGGCTGTATATGTATACTATATAATGGAACCATTAAAACCATTTATACAAACAACACACACGTAGGCTACACACAAGATTCATAGATATTTTTATTAAAAAATAAAATGAAAAAATTGGATTTTTATGATTTGTAATATTATTTTTTTAGGAAAACTGAAACTCAAATCAGTCTGAAAAGATATAGCAACTCGAGTCAGCACAGTCTGAAGGTCTGACCCGATTTTGGTGGTCGTAGCTTTACCGGTCTAGGAAGAGATACAGTCTAAAATTTGGCTCAGAAGAAGAAGAGGAAGAATAGGTTTAGGTACAATATCAGTAAATTGGCTTTTCCAAGCCAACTTAATTAAATATAGCCTACTACATAGTCTGTAAAATTATTAACAGGAGCACATTTCTAGTTTGTTGATGATTAGGAGGTTTCTCTTACTAACGAGGCTGTAGGGGAACATAGGAAAGAAAAGGCAGGGAGACAATAAACTAAAAGTACACTAAATCCATATAGATTATTTCAGTAGCAATATGAGTAAATTAATGAAATGAATCTGAGTGAACAACAGTAGATTTTCCATACTAAACACGGTGGCATCCAATAACTCCAATCCAACAGGGGGCACTAGAATAATTTTGTAGGAAATAAACTCCGCTGTTTCTGTTGTCCGCGGGAACGACGTCACTTTGGCGCCGAATCAGACGGAGTTAAGCGCGCGGAAGAAACATCGATGCTTCGGAAATTTTAATAACACGAATATATATTAAAACATATTCTGGATTTACTCAATATCAGCAGTGCAAGACATCAACAATGCAGCGAAGCATAGCGTGAGTGTGTCCTGCTCTTTTTGTGCGTGTTGATGATAAACTGCAATGTCTGATTCTGGTGCACAGACCGTGTTTTCACTCTACCTGTGACTTCAAGGGGTTTCCTTTAAGCTTTATTTCTTTAAATGTTTAAAAGATGTTACCACTTACTTACAGTATCAACTTTGTCTTTCGTACGTGATCTCTGTTTCCCGCCCACAGGTCATTCTTTCAGCCAATGAAAGGCAAGGATAAGAGTGATGGACAGGTCAAAGTAAAGGCTGAGTAAGTGACATTTTCCAAATTAAACATGCTTAAGTTTTTTTTTTTTCTAATTTAACAGTGTAGCAATTTCAGCCGATGCTGAAAAAGTTGTTTACATTGCAAACATGGTTTATGGACTATCTGAAAACAAATAGGTAATGTTATAATGGTACATAATAATGTTTTTTTTCTTCTCTTTCTGCTCAGACCTGTTAAAAGTCCCCTCAAAATTCAGAATGGCGTGCAGGAAAGTGATTCACCCGTAAAGAAGGTTCATAAACGTAGTCGAGCAATCATAGACAGTGATGATGAAGATGAGCCGCTGGTTAAAGAACAAGTGCCAAAACAGAGTGAAGTTCAAACGGTAAAACCAGAGAAGGTAAGAATTGAGTCATCATGACCATCAACCATGAGAACATGTCAGGATTGTTGTTGACAATTCTGTTTCAATGTGTTCCTACTCCAAACCCACAGATTTCTGATGTTACAACGGCTTCTTCCACTCCTGTTACTCCAAAAACTCCCAAAACCCCAACAACTCCGGTCACTTCCAGTGCCTCTGTTGCTGTCGTAACCCCTGCTTCCTCAGGCACTCCAGCAACTCCAACATCAACATCACCGTCAGGCATTCCCAAACGGAAAACAGGTCTGTGTTAGTCTCCTCTTCTCACGTTCCTTCTTGTAATACTGATCACTTATTCTCTCTTTAATTCTTCGAAATACTCCCAAACAGCTCCAGTAGTTTTTTTTTATGTCAATTTTCAGAAAAATCTAATATTTTGAAATGGAACCGTTTATTGAACCTTTACACAAAATGTTAAAGAAAATCTTAAAAACAAAGTTGCATACAGGCTTTGTTTTGTTCTGTTTTTGAAACTTAAAGGCTTTTATGGCCATTATAGTGAATTAAAAGACATGGTGAGAATATGGAAAAAGATGATTAAAGATTTCACTGTAAAAAGAAATGTGTACCATGACCTGAAAATGGAATATTTTTAGAATTACACTAAAAGGCTTTTTTTAAATTTTTAAAGGCCTTAGAAAATCATATATCAAATATGAGACGGCAGGCTTTTTAAATTTGAAAGTCCTTATCGCTTTGTCTAGCCCGTAAGCAGTTCCCCAAAAGGAAGCTGGAAAGCAGGAGCGATGGAGAGGGGTCAAAAGAGGAGGAGGAGGAGGAGAAAGAGGAAGTTGGAGGCCAGGAGAGTAAGAGAGCGCGAGTGGAGGAATCACTTGAGCAGACAGGTGAGATTAGCTGATCTCTGTGCATGAGTATATCCTTTCTAGGGCTGGAACGATTCAAGTCGAGTTCTCGATTTAAAAAAAAAAACTCAATTGCAATTTACCCGAGTCGAGTAACTGGCAAAATAACGGAAGTGGAGGGATCTACAGAAGAGAATCCATTATCCGCATTACACTTGTTTTCTAAGGCTACACAATATATTTAAAACCATTTACAATCATAATATATCATAGTGCTATTGTGAAATCACAATGTCTGCGATTCAGTTAAATAAATATTTGCGCTGTTGTTTTGTATCCACACAGAAGCACGATGCTTTAATTATTTACATGCGTGCAGATTACATGTAGGGATGGGCATTTTTCAAAAATATTACATTAGAATATTCGGGCTCATAAAAATAGAATATTCAAATATTCGTTTATTTAAATGACGTTTAACGAAAAATACTTTTTAATATTTTTCGGTTTATTTCTGAACAAGCTTACAATTAGGCAATATACACAACAAGCTTACAATATATGTTAATATAGTGTTCTTTTAGTTAAAAAACATTAAACAGTATGCCTATGTGTAAACAAAAAATATAAAAAACAAAAGCATTAATAAAAGCATGCTCAAGCAGCGCGAACGAAAAAAAAAAAAGCCTAATAAAGCAGATTGCGCCAGATACGGTACAGAACATACACAAACACTGGAGTCAGCATATGATTATCATGTTTTAGGGATGCACAATATATCGGCCACCATATCGGTATCGGCCGATATATGTTCATTTTTAATGTTATCGTTATCGGCCTGGTTAGAAAATATGGCCGATATATTAAAGCCGATAAATAATGTAGTATTCCCTTCAGCTGAGACACATGTTGAGTAGGCTTGCCGCGATAGACGGTGTTGACGGTGTTACCGGTTTTAAGCCCCATCACCGGTGACATCACTTTCCCACCGTGACACCGCGATGTCTTGACTTTTTTTTTTTAAAGTATTCGTTTTTGCTAAAATATTTATTTGAATTAATTAAAAATAATAATTTTCAATTATTTAGTTCTGAAGAGAGCATTATAATTAAAAATGAACTGGGCAACGCGTGCCGTCACATCACAGATCAGCAAGCATCAGGATTCCATTTAGCACGTGTAGAGACGAGAACGAGTCAAATTACAGAAAAGCAAGATAATGGCGGAAGATTTGGTGTCAAAACGCAATGCAAAAGCGCCTGTTTGGCAATATTTTGGCCAATATATATTAATGTTAATAAATGCCAATTTATAGTGTTTTACTTTTTTTTAGAGTGCTGTCATTTATGTAGGCTAAGGTCCTTTTTAAAGTTTTTATTTTATATTCGTCTCTTTTTATTTGGTTTTATCTTATTTAAACTTTGTTTAATTTATTTAGGCCTATTTTGTTTTCTTATTCGTTAATAAACGTTTTATTTTTTTTGGGCCCACAGTTTGCCGATTTTCACCTTTTTCAGCCTATGCATGGGGTTATTTTTATTCGTTCGTTATGCTAATAAAAGTCTATAAATAAAAGTTTTATTATCAGCGAGTTTTTTTTTTTTTTGTCCATTCAAGCAATTGACGCTTATTTCGAAAGTGAAAGTATAACGCGCACGCATTTAAAAGCTATTTAACCCCCCCGCCCTGCCCTCCACGGTGACACCGGGATTACCGGTGTTGTCACACCTCGATTAACCGGTGGGAAATTTTCCTCACCGCGGCAACCCTAATGTTGAGTACTGTTTATGTTTTTGAATTTCTTGAAATATGATTGAAATCTCTTCAAAAAATGAAAATACGGTTCGTTGCAACATGTGCAGCGCAAATCTGTCATATCGGCTACATAACACTAATGAGAACATCATTATAATCGTGCGCTTGGGACATGGGTTTAATTGTGAGACTTTTGTTTTTGTAATCAGGCTCTCAAAATTGTTAAAAAATTTGGATTTCAATATATCGGCCAATATATCAGTTATCGACTGTCAAATAAAAAGAATTATTTATCGGTTATCGGTATCGGCCAAAATTTTCATATCGGTGCATCCCTATCATGTTTATATTGTTTTCACTTTTATATTGAGAAAAACAGTAATCCACATGCAGGGGCGCCCCCTGCAATTTATCCTCGAGTGAGAAAAGACGCTTCAGAGACACAAGATAATGGTGTTCTAAGTTTCTAACAGTACTTTACCTTTTCTGTTCTTAAACCTGTCTCCCTTAACGAAACTTAAATGAAGTATATGTCTCAAAATCATTAATCAGCTGTGATGGACAGCTGTCTTTCCTCATTCGACTGTTTGGATTTCATGTGATTTTTCATTGTGGTGATAATATTATAACTCAAATTAACTAATTTGATCAAAAGTTAATCCATTTAGTAAGATCATTTTCAAGTAATTCCAAACTTCGCGATGCAGACGACAACATTATGTGATCAAATATGTGATCAGATCGAATATTCAAAAATTCGGATATTCGTGCACACCCCCACTTAATATCACCCCATCTCCGTTCACAGTAAACGCTGCTCCACACAAACTCTCTCTGCATGTGCAGTTTGTTTAGGTTTCCTATAACGTGCATTTGGGAACGTGAACGTTTGTGTTTTAGAGTTGCACTGTTATATGTGTGGAACGTCTCAGGTTTCAAACTCTTCTCTGCATGCTGTGAGTTTGGGTTGCTTAGTTATAACATTCATCTGGGAATGCAGTGTGTGCCATTTCACAAGATTTGTTACGCAACTCATATGGAAATCTACGCTAGCACTGAAAACACGTTTTTAATCATCTGAGTTGTACATCGCGTTTTCAAAATAAAAGTTTTAACTCTCGCTCTGACTTTGCATGTTTTGATCTGTACATGTTCTTGTTCAAGAAATTACAGATTGCATTTATTAAGTAATTTTGAAGGGTGTTGTTAACTTTTATTTATTTACCACAATTTTTTAATCTGATTAATCGATGAAATAATCTGTAGAATACTCGATTACTTAAATAATCGATAGTTGCAGCCCTAATCCTTTCCACAGTCTTAGTATGTTCCTCATTGATTTTCTCTTTCTCTCTTCAACTTAGAGAATGAGATGATGGAGGTGGAAGAGAAGAGTGCGGATGGAAAGACAGTAGTGGAGGAACGGAAAGATGAGGATGAAGTAAAGACGAGTAAAGTTGTGGACAATGCAAACAATGAGATGAAAGAGAATGATAAAGATGATAAGCAGAAGAAAAAGATAAATGAAGAGAATAAGAAAAAAGAGAATGATAAAAATGATGAGCAGAAGAAAAAGATAAATGAAGAGAATAAGAAGAAAGAAAAATTAGAAGACAAGAAAGAGAAGGAAGATAGCAGTCCTGAACGATTAGAGAAAAAAGAGAGAGACGCAGAAGACGAGGGGGGATCGGCCAAAAAGAAACCCATCAGCAGCTTTTTTGGTAAGCCTTTTTTCCTATTCTTTTTTTTCTGCTCACCCCAAAATTGAAATTGTCATCATTTACTCACCCACATGATGTCCCAAACCTGTATGATATTTAAGGGGAATTAAATGGGGGCAATTTTCATTTTTTACTTTACATATTTATTTGACTTTCAATCTTTTTGTAGCACCCAGAAAGGCAGCTGTAAAACTGGAAAAGGAGGAGCGCAATGTGGGAGAGAAAAAGAAGAATGGAGAAATCCCTGATGTCGCTGAACAGAAAGGGAATAAAAGGTTCAAAACCAAAAATATTCAAAACGACTTAGAATATTTTGCTTGTAAAATATAATTGTTTGTTTTGGAAGGACCCCATTTGAATGAGCTTTATTTTTTGGACAGTGAAAAGGGGGTGGAGTCTCCCATGGAGAGCCAGTATGATCCCTCCAGAGCACCGTACCATCCCATTGAACATGCCTGCTGGAGCAGGGGCCAAAAGTAAAAACTGCCTTTTATTAGCTATATAACAGAGTGCCAAATGAGTCCTGTAGTTTCAGTAGCATTTTTGCAGATTCGATTTCATCGTCCCAAAGTCAGTGAAATAAGGCGCTTTTTATTGCTTTGACTTGTCTTAAAATGAGTGGCTAATAAGTGGTTAAATGGGACTGCAGATGTTGTCGGGGACATTAAATGTCTCGCGGAACTGGAAAATTCCTCTACTCCCTAGTCTCGTTGAGTTTACCCCCGACAGGGGGTAAGACTAGTCAACGAGTCGTTTCAAAATTTCCAATTAAACGTTAATTTAATTAGCTGTGATGGATGGACATCAATACTCATGAGCGCCCTTGTGGATCCTAAAATTACAAACGGGACACCCAATGGTCTTGTGGACTTTACGATTGCATGCACACAGCAGCTATTCTAAGACATAGCACAAAGTACATATGACGTGTGCTATTTAGGACAGTGTCTAACTAACGTTTTATTTATGTTGATTGTATTTAAACTAAATTCATTAATACTTAATTTGTGAAGATTATATTGATGAACGAAATGTGTTAGAATTGTTAGGGTCAGGCTCGGATTGTCTTACAAAAATGTCAGCGCTCTTGTTCGATCATTAAAAGATCGAGAAAGTGAAATGAATTATTCATCTAAAGTTATAGTCTTTGTTGTTAACAAAGACCTTAATTCAAAAGCAATAAAGTATGACACGTTTTCTTTGAAAGTTCATTGTTTATTTCTCTATCCCTTTCTCAGAGTGCCATATTTGGCTGTTGCTCGCACATTTGAAAAGATTGAAGATGATTCGGGAAGGTATGAAGTGTTAAATTATTCTGAATATATACTGTTTTATATTATTCTGTGTTTTTCTCTTGCATCTATTTCATTCTGAAAACGAGTATGCTGCTATCAAATTTAAATCTTTTCTTTTTTTAGGCTGAAAAACATTGAAACTCTTTCCAACTTTTTGCGCTCTGTAATTCTTCTTACTCCAGGTGAGTGTGTTAATTGATTCATGGGGTTTAAATAGGTTGTTAATTATGCTAGACAGAGATGGTTTTTCTTCCTTTTTGTCCAAGTAATGAATAGATGAATAGATTATTGCTCTTGTTAGGGAGACAGATTGAAGAAAAAGACTATCTTGTGCAAAGCACAAAAAATGTAGTATACATTTGAAATGTCCAAGCTTCACTGTTTCCATCTGTTCATTACTCTGTTGTTTGTTTAGATGACCTGTTATGTTGTGTATACCTGTGTCTGAACCAGCTCGGCCCTGCGTATCAGGGTCTGGAGCTGGGCATCGGGGAGACTGTCCTGATGAAAGCCGTCGCTCAAGCAACCGGTAAATATATGCGTGTTCCCTTTCCCTAATGCCATTCACCATTCTCTTTGCCTGACCCCTGTACTGTTGACTTCTGTTACCAGGCCGACAGTTGGACAAAATCAAGGCGGAGGCTCAGGAGAAAGGTGACCTGGGATTGGTTGCTGAGAGTTCCCGCAGCAATCAGAGAATGATGTTTAAACCGTCCATTCTGACCGCAGTGGGTGTTTTCAACAAACTGAAAGAGATTGCTAACATGAGTGGAAACTCTGTAAGTACAGATGAGAATAAAGTACACCTTGTCACTTATGCCTCGTTTCCACTGAGGGGTACGGTACGGTACAGTACAGTACGGGTCGGGTCGGGTACACCATTATCAGGCTTGCGTTTCCACCGCCAACAGTACCCTTACTTGATAGGCGTGGTATGCTGGAAAGAAGCGATCGACGTCATTTTCGCGCGAAGAAAGCGACATAGTAAACAACAATGGATGACAGACAGCAGATCTTGTTCTTGCTTCTCGGCATGTTTGTCACTAGAAACAAGCGCTGGCATTAGGCGTTTCCAAGAAGCCAACGCAAAGTCCGACTCAGGAGAATGATCCCGAGGACGCGAGTCCAGTAATGCTGTTTATGGACCAGTCACCAGCGCGTTCTTGAAGGCAGCACTCAGCTCGCTCTGGCTATGCAACTCCGGTTATCTCTGTATGTTAATTTTAGGCAACAATAAAACGAAATATGTTATAAAACACCACTCTGCTCTGCACTCTGCTTTCGATTTCATTTCAATACATTTTAAACATTCTAAAGCACACAAATGTGCAACGCATAGCCTTGATTATATTCACTGCATGTAACGTTATTTATAACAAAACTAAATATAAAACAACCCTGCCTCTTTTCGTTTAAATGTAAAAATATTAAACATATTCCAGGCAATATGTAGCCTAATGTATTGCATAGGCTATCGCATTGGTACAAATGTTGCAATAAACAACAGATGATCTTGTAATAAAATAAAAAATGACAAAACTATCTCTTTTTGTTGAATTTCAGTTTTATCAATAATAGCCATTATACAAGTATAAGTAAAAAGTACAAAAAGATATACAGTACTGACTGAATTGTTTCTTGATGTTACATTTAAGCTTTACTAAAGCTTAAATGTAACATCAAGAAACAATTCAGTCAGTCAAATATACTCAGCGCTCAAAGATATGAAACTTCACGTAACCTTCTGCCAAAACTATTGGCCAGGGAACGAATTATAGATTCACGAGACCAAAGTTCACCTGTTAGGTTTATACAAGACGAACTATATCTCATGTTTAACCACTACAGAGACATCCGAGTCAGCGGCAAACATCAGGACGACTAGCCGAGGAAAGGCTGTTCCAGGCGGGGGACACGAGCGCGAGCGTCCGGTGATCGCTTGGAATGGATCTCAGTCAAATTATCATAAATCTATAAATAAACCACAGATTTGAGCTTTAAAAAACTACTTTCTCGCCTGAAAAACTCTTAAAACTACATTTCGTGACACAATAACAGTAGAATTATATTTCAACTGTATGCTTCTAATGCCCTTCTAGCACGCACGAGTGACGATATCTCTCCACCAATCAGTGTTCTGCAGTGAGTCTAGCTCCACCTTTTAGTAACCTTTCACTGCGCTAGGTACCCCTACGGAAGGGTACCCAAAAAGTGGTACGGTACGGTTCGGCTTTTTGGTACCATTCACAAGTTTTGACAGTGGAAACGCAAATAATTGCGTACCGAACCGAACTGTACCGTACCGTACCACTCAGTGGAAACGAGCCATTAAAATGTATTCAAGGTATATTTTATGAGTACATGTATAGGGGTGTGTGATGTCTATCATCTGCAATAATATGCATATAATTATTATATATATATATATTTTTAATGGCTTTATAATGGCTTGGTGTTGATAGCATCATGCTTTAGTTGCGCTTCAGGAAACATGCACTATATGCCATATATAAACTATATAAACAATATAAATGCAAAACCTTTTAATTAGGACTGGGTTCATGTTTACCAAAGCTGTTTGATAGATACAAAGTACAAATAGTAATGTTAAAAATAAAAAATATGTCATTATAATTTAAAATAGCTATTTTCTATTTGAATATATTTTAAGATGTAGCCTAATATATTTCTGTGATGCAAAGCTGAATTTTCAGCATCATTACTCCAGTCTTCATTGTCACATGATCATTCAGAAATCATTCTCATATGGTGATTTTGTTTCAAGAAACATATCTTAATATTATAAATGCTAAAAGAAAGTTGTGTGGAAATTATGATGCATTTTGTTCATGATTCTTTGATTAGAAAACTAAAGAACAGCATTAATTTGAAATGGAAATTTTACTGTCGCTTTAATCATTTTAATGTGTACTTACTGAGTAAAAGTATTAATTTCTTAAAATAAAAACATTCACCCACGATGTTTCAGTTTTGGCCATGTACCGCATATCTGTTTATCTTCTGTTCTCAAAGAAAATCAACTTCCTCTCTCTGTCAGGTAATGAATAAGAAGATTGACATTATTAAAGGGTTGTTTGTGGCGTGTCGGTTTTCCGAGGCCCGATACATTGTGCGGTACGTAATAAACCTTTGACTTATAACTATTTAAATTTCACATCTGACCAACCATGCAGAAATGTTGAGTACATTCTGGAAATACACACAATAATGAATTTAATTTATTTATGACAGTTGATTTTTCCTAATTCTAAATGATGCGCCGCTGGCCTTGATTAAACTGCTGTATGCTGACAGATTTATATGAATAATAATGCTGAAATGAAATATGTTAGTTTGATTGGTTGCTTGTGTGATTGACAGGTCATTGGCGGGGAAGCTGCGGATCGGATTGGCTGAGCAGAGTGTTCTCGCTGCTCTCAGTCAGGCTGTGTGTCTGACGCCCCCGGGCCAAGGTTTGAAATGATCCTAATGAAATTGGCATTAACACGCATCATAATCAGAGCATTGATAGAACCTCCAGGCATCTGGCATTTGCAATTACTTTACTCTCTGTCGTGATGAATAAAAAATGAATAACACTTAAACATGTTAATATTAATTAGGTGTCCATTTGGTTTAGAATGCTGCTAATTTGTTTTTCTTGTGTTGATTTAGAGTTCCCACCAGCTGTGCTGGATGCAGGGAAAGGAAAGAGTTCAGAAAACAAGAAAGTGTGGCTGGAGGAAAAAGCACTGATCCTGAAACAGACATACTGGTGAGACTGTATATATTATAATAATAATTATTATTATTTATTTATTTTTAAAATATAAATGAATGCTTCTATTCAGCAAGACCCTGATCAAAATAGTTCATAAGTGACAATAAATGCATTTAAAAGTTATAAGAAGTTAAAGTTTGCTTTGCCAACACAAAAATAAATTACATTTTAAAATATGCATGAATGAATGATACAATAATTTTTCACAATTGTATATTTTTTCTGTATTTTATAAATGCAACCATAGCATAAATGTTCACTCAACTATATTTTGGTTCGTCTAATTGGGAGAAAACACCATTGTAAAGAGCGTGAGATGTATCGAATACCCCTCAAAAGCTGAATAATGTCAAGAGATTTTTTGATTCATGTGGTATTAATTCTTTTTTTATTTGGCTAATTAATACCTTGTCAGTAGTTTGGTTTCAGGCTTCTTGTCTTAATGAAAGCTGTAAGATATTTTAATTAGGTTTCATTAGCAAAAGATTTAGGAAGTCCGGTTAATTTTTGTGAAAATGTTTGGGTAACTATATAGAATATTCATATGCACACATTTCGTTGTTTGTAATTTTTGTATTAATATTTTTATACTGGATGGATACTGTCAAAAGCCTGAAAATATCAAGATTTTTTTTATCCCTATTAGCTGTTTCTAGTATGAGTGGAAATATACACAGAATGAGCCCAACCTGATTGTCAAACACCAACCGGTGCTGTGAGGGATAATTATCCGTATACTACAAACAATATTTCAATTACGACTTACAGGTGTCCGCTGCATAACAAGTGCCTGTTTAATGAGAATTAGCATAATGTGTACCCTACAGGAAGTCAGATATTTTCCCAATTGTTGCAGTCACTACATATCACCAATGAATACAAATAATATTTTCATTGCTTTCGCTTATATTTTTCTTTCCAGTGAGATGCCCAATTATGATGCAATCATTCCTGTATTGCTGAAGGATGGCATAGATGAACTGCCCAATCACTGCAAGCTCACCCCAGGTACTGACCAATCACAGTTGGCTCAGTTCTCCCACCATCTAGTTGAAAATGTAGTTTAAAATGAGATTAAACAGTGTTTTTTTTACAGGTGTGCCCCTGCGACCCATGTTAGCTCACCCAACTAAAGGGGTCGGTGAGGTAATGAAACGTTTTGATGAGGCATCTTTCACCTGCGAATATAAATACGATGGAGAGAGGGCACAGGTGAGTGTTATTTTATCTTTTTCCACAAGGTGGAGCCTCTGCCATAGAAATGACTTTGTTTCCATAGCAATATCATTGATTGAATTGTTAATTGTTTTTTTTTTTTGTGCTTTGCATCAAATAGGTCCATATTCTTGAGAATGGAGATGTACGCATTTTTAGCCGAAACCAAGAGGACAACACAAGCAAATACCCTGATATTATCTCAAGAATCCCTCAGGTAACACATATGCAACCAGCAGGATAGAAATAAAATTCAGATGGATGCACAAGAGAGTCTAATGGTCAAAAGCTGGGTGAACACAGTGCGATTCTTGCCACATTTGCAGTCTAATTTCAGGGATAATAAAAGATTCCATCATAGGGTGAAACTGGCAGTCTTGGATCGCCTAAGCCCCTCAGTGTGACATGCTCACTGATGCCCAATTAATTGCTTCTGCAAAGAAATCTTTGCCTTAGAGGCTCTGGCAGAGTTGTTATGATGGTTATGTTTATATATTATATAAAACATTGAAGCTTAAAATAAATCAGTGTTGTTTAACTAAAACTATCAAAATCGTTTTTGGATTATTAATATATATATATATATATATATATATATATATATATATATATATATATATATATATGAAGAGCTCTTTTCCAAACCGCGATAAACGTCATTTTAAAAAAAAATGAGTTTGTCGTGTCATTCTGCTGTGGACAGAACCCTTTCACTGCTCCATCAACGTTTCATGCCAAATCGGTATATTTCCTTGTTTAAAATGTACTGCAAGATACAGTTTCTTTCCAAAACGCAATAAGCGCCAGTCCTGTTTTTAGGCTAAATGCGATAAATCATCAAATTCAATGAGCGTTCTACGCAATCCAGCACAGCGGCACTCTGAACAGAGGTTTATTATGTTCATTCATTCCTCAAAATGAGTCCTAGTAGTCGACTAGTAGTAGATCATTTAAGCCATTTGTATTATCAGTAATCACATATATTGATTTAATTAAATGGGAGAGAAACCATATGAGCGTTTTTAATTGCCTATTCCGCATCTCAGCGTATGCATAAAGCTTGCCACAAAGAACCGGCAAAAGTAATGATTATCCATGAAACATTTGAATTGTTTATTATTAAACTAGTGTTTTCTGTCAGTGTCAGCAGCAAAGATAAAGTTGATGCTTACTCGCGATCTTCGCAGTGAACGCGCATAGGCCTAGAGGAACGCATACTTTGAATTAGCCTATACGCAGAGAGTTGCCAATTTATTTTAGTTTTTAATTGTTTTGTTTAAAAGTAGACATTTAAAGCTTTCTGTAGCCTCGTTCACAGGCCTGTGTGAGGCAAGCGTCGCGGTGTTTCGGTTCATATATGAGACGCGCTCCGGTTCACCTGCGCGCCTCTGTGTCCTGATTATATTGTCTGATATTTACTTCTAATGTATTAATCCAGTCAATTTGTCGATGAAACATTTATTAAAATGAAGATACAATTTATATGAAACGAAATTTACAAGCTTTCTACAAAACAGAACTTAATAAGTGGTCAAAATCATGTCTGACACACTCCAAATATTTTCCGATATTGGGCAGCTTTTGAATTTTGATCCTATCTTACTCATCTCATGCGGTTCCCTTTTCATAGCCTACTCAACATAGATGAAATAATAAAAATAAGTAATGTAATATTATTAAACACAAATGTGAAACGTAGCCTATGTTTATTTTGTTTTTGTTTTTTTTTACTTGTATTTAAGCGTCATGCTGCTCCGCTTTGCTCACATGTTATGTAGCCTGTGTGTGTGTGCATGTGCTGGAGGGGTGCCCATCCCTTTTTTGAATATCGTTATCATTATTGATCATTTTTAATAATTCGTTTTTTTTTTCATGCATATGTTGAAATTGGTAGTATTTGTTTGAGGTTTGACACTTTACTAAAAATGACTTTACTAAAAATGATGCAAAAAAAAGGATGTATTTATAGCGTTTTGGAAAAAAATAAAATTAACTTTTAAATTATCATTAACAATATTGTTGTTTGATTTAATAATTATTGTTCAAAATGTTCAGACTGAACCAATAAAACATTTAAACAGGATAATTTGAATATTCACAAAATGTGTGGGTCTAGGTAAAAAATGTAGTTCTCTTACGAGAGGTTCTCTCGTATTGCGTAAGCTAGCTTACGCTACGGGAAAGATTCATCTTTGCTGAGAAGTTGAAGCCAAAAAATTATTCCATAATTTTGTAATCATTGTCAACGCAGTCTCTTCTGAGGCAGACCATGAGCGGGCTAGCTAGCGGCTCATTGGTTCGCTCAGAGAGAATGCACGAACCTATGGGAGAGCGGCGCTGAGTCCGCGGCCAATGAGCGGACGGCGCTCGCTTACTGCGTCACAGCCCGCCAAAAGGGGCGTGGCTACAGTGTATAAAGGTCGCTCTCCCAGCTCGTTCGTTGATTCTTGTTCATTCAGCGAGCTACACGCATCCGCTGTTCTGGGAAGAAGCCGCCGTCGTTGAGAAGGCACCGTCTAGCGAGCTCCGGAGTCTGAGGAAGCCGGCCGTCTGCCACCTTCAGCCGCCCAGCAAGCTAGCGCCATCCGACGCGTATCCTTTCTTTATTATTCCTGCTAAAAGAGCACGAGCGTCTTTTTAAAGATGCCTCGTAATTCCTGCGGCTCTTGCCGCTCTCCGCTCGAGGATGGAGACCGCCACCCCATCTGCGCTCTCTGCCTCGGAGTGGAACACGCAGAACTCGCCCTCGCCAACGGAGGATGCGACCACTGCGAGGACCTGCCGCTGTCAACCCTGCGGGCTCGACTACAGGCGGTCAAAACCGCTCCAGCGCCGCCTCTAACTTCGCCGCGGAAGAAGAAACGCCGCTCCCAGAGGCTGCCGGAGCCCTCTGCGGATCCATGTGGGCCGCCGCCGCCGCCCACCGACCGCTCTCCCTCTCCGCCCCTGCCGGACTTACAGTTGCCGCCGAGTGGCCGCTCTGTCGCCTCCGAGGACACCGCGGATGAGAAGGACTCTTGTTCGCTGCACGCTTCGGACAGCGAGGATTGGTCGTCGATCGGCTCATCGACTAGAGAGTCTGCGGGGACCCGCGCCGGCATCGAGGAGGAACTAACGCGCCTCCTTTCTCAGGCCGTTAGCCGCCTGGGTCTCGAGTGGTCTCCTCCCCCTGAGCAACCACCGAACCGCATGGATGGAAAGTTCCTGCACCGGCGCCCGGCCCCCGCCTGCAGCCGGGCTGCACCCTTCCTGCCTGAGCTTCACAGCGAGCTCACGAAGTCCTGGAATGCTCCTCTCTCGGCTCGTAATCGCTCTGATGTGTCCGCTTCGCTGCGCTCAGTGGACTGAGCTGCCGAGAAGGGTTATACTGCCATGCCGCCCGTCGAGGACTCGGTCGCCGCTCATCTCTGCCCGCCCTCTGCTAGATGGCGGTCTGCTCATACGCTTCCCTCAAAAGCGTGCAGAGCGACCTCCAACTTTCATGCCCGCGCCTATTCCGCCACCGGTCAGGCCGCTTCAGCGCTGCATTCGATGTCTGTCCTCCAGGTGCTCCAGAGCGACATCTTGTGTGAAATGGCGAGCAGCGGGAGGCAACCGCTCGTCCTTTCGGATCTGAGAAGCGCTACGGATCTTTCCCTTCGCGCCACTAAAGCCGCCGCACAAGCTCTAGGGAGATGCATGGCCGCCCTCTGTGTCGCCGAGAGACACTTATGGCTCACGCTGACCGACATGGGAGAGTCAGAACGTGCCGCGTTCCTCAACGCGCCTATTTCCCCCACCGGGCTCTTCGGATCCGCCGTTACGGGCATCGTTGACCGCTTCTCCGAAGTTCAAAAAGCGACTCAGGCCATGAACTTGTTCCTGCCCCGCCGCTCGAGTTCTTCGACGGGCCGTTCTCACGAGCCGCCTGCCAGAACCACACAGCAGCGCCCGCCTCAGCAAGCTCAGCAGCCCCAGCGTAGACAGGGCGGCCGCCCTCGCTCTCGCTCAGACAGCCGCCGCAGACAGCCTCCGCCCCGGGGCCTCGACCCAAGATCACGCTGAAGCCTGATCAACAGAAGTCTGCCTAGCACAGCTGAGAAAAAGACGGTTTTCTCCCGCTGCGGCCGGACCGCCGTCAAAGCTTCGCCCACTGTTAGTCCCCGTCTCACCGCTGACTACAGTAGTGTTTACCGCCACAAACAAGCCGGTTTCCCTGCCCGCTTGCGAGCGACTAAAAGCCGTTTTCACGGCTACCCAGAGAGTTCACAAAAAGAGCATAAAAGCCTCAAGTGTAAAAAATGTGCCCACAACCATGTGCTCACGTACACACACAAGCACTTTATGCCCAGGGTCTCTCGCAGAGCCCATTCTCACGGAGCGTGCACTTTCCGCTCCAGCAGCAGAGAACATAAGCACGCCCACGAGCCCGTGCGCGTGTCCCCCCTCTGCCCGCTCTGTCTCAAGGCCCTTAAACTCCTCTCTGAGTGTAAGTCCCGTTGCCTTCCACATTATAAGCGAGCCCACACCCAGTGTCCAGCCCGCAATGTGCAGCAATCAGGGCGAAATCGCCATTCAACCACTAGCCGTATGCTACAAAGCGTGGGAAGCCATCCCCGGCATCTCCCCGTGGGTTTTAAGCATAATAAAGAATGGTTATCGATTACAGTTTCGTCGCCGCCCGCCACGCTCGCGCGTGCGGCTCGAATCCACTGTCAGCCCGGCTGCTATGAACACGCTTTGCTTAGAAATAGCCAAGCTACTGCAGAAGGGCGCTATAGAGAGAGTCCCGCCATCTATGACCGAGTCGGGGTTTTACGGCCGTTATTTTCTGGTCCCCAAGAAAGACGGCGGCCTCAGGCCGATCTTAGATCTCAGGGCTTTGAACAAAGCGCTCATGAAGAGACCGTTCAAAATGCTCACAGTCAGGAAACTCCTCGCGCACGTCCGCCAGGGGGACTGGTTCATCTCTCTAGACCTGAAAGACGCCTATTTTCAGATCCAGATAAACCCTCATCACAGGCCATTCCTACGTTTCGCCTTCGAGGGCCAAGTTTACCAGTATGCCGTTCTCCCGTTCGGCCTATCCTTAGCACCCCGTACGTTCACGAAGTGCATGGATACAGCGCTCGCCCCCTGCGAAGTCAGGGGCTGCGCATACTGAATTATCTGGACGACTGGCTGATTCTAGCAGATTCCCAGACGGAGCTGCTGTCGCACCGCACAGTTCTCCTCAACCATCTGGAAGCGCTGGGACTCTCTGTCAACTGGACAAAGAGCTCTCTCCAGCCCAGTCAAACTATTTCGTTCCTCGGAATAGATTTGAACTCTATCACGATGACGGCTCGCTTATCCACACAGCGCGCGCGCCGTGTTCAGCGCCTAGCCGCCTCGTTTCAGATGGGTACCGTTACATCCCTGAAATCGCTTCAGAGGATGCTGGGTCATATGGCTTCAGCCTCCGCTGCGCTACAGCTGGGTCTCCTGCACATGCGCCCCCTTCAATTCTGGTTAAAGAGCCGCGTATCCCACCACGAGTGGACGACGGGCCGCCAGATGATCAGGATTACTCAGACTTGTATCACTGCACTGCAGCCATGGGCAGCAAGCGAGTGGTTTCAGAGGGGCGTTACCATGGGAACATTCTCTCGCCGGAAAGTCATCTCGACAGACGCATCCAACTCGGGTTGGGGAGCGGTTTGCGAGGGCTCACCGGCCGCCGGCCAGTGGTCGAGCCACGAGAGTTCCTTACACATAAACTGTCTGGAAATGATCGCGGTCGAGAACGCGCTGCTGTGCTTCCTCCCGCGCATAAACGGTCACCACGTCCTGATTCGCTCCGACAATATGGCCGTGGTATCATACATCAACCGTCAGGGCGGCGTCAGATCCAAGAATCTCTTTCATCTGACACGCCGCATCCTATTGTGGTCCCAGAGTCACCTGCTTTCGCTCAGAGCGACGCACGTGCCGGGCCATCTGAACGACGGTCCAGACAGGCTGTCCAGGAACCTGGTCTCCCCCGGAGAATGGTCCCTGCACACTCAAACAGTCCAAACACTGTGGCGCCTATTCGGCAGAGCGGAGATAGATCTTTTCGCGTCAGAAGAGAACGCTCACTGCCCAATATTCTTTTCAAAGAGCGAGGACGCGCTAGCCCAGGATTGGCCCCGCCGCCCGCTCTATGCTTTTCCCCCGATTTCTCTGCTACCGCAGGTCATTCAGAGAATCAGGGACTCACGCCACTCGGTGCTCCTCATAGCCCCGCGCTGGGAGAATCAGATTTGGTTCCCGGAGCTAACGCGGCTGTCACAGACAGCCCTGTGGCCCATTCCAATCAGAGCAGATCTCCTCACTCAAGCCCGCGGCTCGATCTGGCATCCCCATCCACAGCGCTGGGCGCTTCATGCATGGGTGACCAACGACTACGCGTCGAATTGCCAGAAGGGGTTTTGAACACGATCAAACACGCCAGAGCGGATTCTACCAGAAAGCTCTATGCTGCAAAATGGTCTGTGTTCTCCAAATGGTGCACCGACAAGAATTTGGACCCACGGACGTGCGAGGTTTCGTCTTTGCTAGTGTTCCTTCAGGAGATGCTGGATAAGGGCAGGTCCCCATCCACTCTTAAGGTTTACGTGGCAGCCGTCGCGGCGTTCGCTGAACCCCGGCGCGCCCAGTCTCTGGGCAAAGACGAGCTTATCATCCGCTTCCTCAGGGGAGCCAGAAGGATGAACCCCCTCGCCCCCCTACGGTGCCGGTCTGGGATCTTTCTATAGTTCTAGAAGCTCTGAAAGCCCCACCGTTTGAACCACTTGAGTCCGTGGAGCTAAAATACCTCTCGTTAAAAACCGTTCTTCTGACGGCTCTCGCCTCAGTAAAACGTGTGGGGGACATTCACGCGCTGTCTTCGAGCGCCGCGTGCCTAGAGTTTGGACCGAGTGACTCCATAGTCATTCTAAAGCCTAGACACGGTTATGTTCCAAAAGCGATTGGTACCCCTTTCAGGGCGCAAGTGATCTCTCTATCGGCGCTGCCGGCATCCGATAGCGAACGTGACGTTGACCGCCTCTGCCCGGTTCGGGCTATCAGAGTGTACACTACACGCGTTGCCGCGTTCAGACGCTCGGAGCAGCTGTTTGTGTCGTTCGGTGGCCGCACCAAGGGACTAGCCGCCTCGAAACAGACCCTATCCAGGTGGATAGTAGACGCGATTGCCTCTGCTTATGCCACTAAAGACCTGCCTTGCCCTCTGGGCATCAGGGCTCATTCCACCAGAGGCATGGCCTCATCGTGGGCATGGTCCTGCGGGATTTCCATCCACGACATTTGTGTGGCTGCGGGATGGGCTTCCCCCTCCACCTTTGTCAGATTTTACAACTTGGAAGTTCCAGCCTTACAGGCTAAAATTCTGGCGGTCTAGTACTCACAGCCCTCCTATAGAAGCCGCACTATCGGGAGTTCCATCACAACCGGTTCACCCCTTGTGTTCCCCTATGTGCTTATGCATTAGCCTTCACATCACGGCCCGCCTTCGCCGGCCGCCTTGGGCGTTTTTGCACTAGATAGTAACGGCCGCTATCTGGCCGCCGTATTATCTTCATCCACTTATAGATTCCCCCGGTGTTCCCCTGGGATGCTTAGTGGTTACTTAGCGCGCACGGCGTTGACCAGGTGTTCCCGTAGCGTAAGCTAGCTTACGCAATACGAGAGAACCTCTCGTAAGAGAACGAATCGGTTACCTAACGTAACCTCGGTTCTCTCTAGATGAGGGAACGAGTATTGCGTTCCCGGCCGTGCTTGCGCCACTAGCGTTTCGCTTCATGCTACAGAATCAACGAACGAGCTGGGAGAGCGACCTTTATACACTGTAGCCACGCCCCTTTTGGCGGGCTGTGACGCAGTAAGCGAGCGCCGTCCGCTCATTGGCCGCGGACTCAGCGCCGCTCTCCCATAGGTTCGTGCATTCTCTCTGAGCGAACCAATGAGCCGCTAGCTAGCCCGCTCATGGTCTGCCTCAGAAGAGACTGCGTTGACAATGATTACAAAATTATGGAATAATTTTTTGGCTTCAACTTCTCAGCAAAGATGAATCTTTCCCGTAGCGTAAGCTAGCTTACGCAATACTCGTTCCCTCATCTAGAGAGAACCGAGGTTACGTTAGGTAACCGATTCGTTTTCCTGAAAACTATTGAAATGGATTTATAGCGTTTTGGAAAAGAGCTCTTCATATATATATATATATATATATATATATTATTACACCAAATTATAAATGTTGCCTTGGAAACAAACTTAAAAGTACTAAAATTTCTACAGCAAATTAATTATATACATTAATTATTCCAATAATTAAATAAATCAATTAGAAATATTAAGAAATAGACAACATAAAACTACCAAAAATGACAAAGCACATAAAGTTACTGAAACTTAAACTAAAAATAAAATGAAAATGGAAAATATTAAATCATACAAATATTGAATAAAGGAAATATGAAAAAAATAAAATAGTGTATTTCAGAACAAACAGTCTTCTAGTGACTTCAAGGCCAGGATTAGGCCTTAGTTCAATTAGGACACTTAAGTAGCTTGCCTTAGAAAATACATTACTGGTCTTCATCTTGAGACAAATCAATAGCACTGACATATTTTAAGTTATGCCAGTGCAAGTTGCTTTCAGTTAAAGCAGCTCAATGCATTTTAGTCTGAGACTAGGTTTAAGCCTGGTCTGTGATACCGGGGGCAAGTGTCTAGTCAACTCTGTCATTTATAACTAAAATCTTAGATGTACCTTATACTGTCAAAACATTTAATTTTGCACAGTCTGCCTGGGCTTTTACGCAATATATTACTGAGGTCAATTGGTACAGTCGGGCAAGCATCAATTGACCTTTTAAAATTCTGAACAGATTTTATAATACTAGGTATCATTCTCTTGCTGATGTTAATTAAAAGTAAAAGAGGAAAACACCTAAATGACTTTCAAGTTGTTCCAAACACAAACTCAAGCAGAAACATTTGGCTCGTTATTAGGAGACACATGGCAAATTAAAACAATATGTTCACGCGATTTTCTGCAGAAACTGTCAACTTCGACTCCTCAATGTTTGCAGACTGGCTTTGACTTTTGGCAACTAATGACTACTCCACCAGACTGCAAATCGGCATACAAATTTTTGGGAAAAAAAATCTTGTAATGTGTTCCAGCCTTTAGAAAGAGAAAACCACTGCCAGACAGGACATATGATGTTGAATATGCAGCAGTTTCGAAATTTTCATCAAATGAGATTTCACTGTGGGTTGAGGTGCCCAACATGACGCGATCAAAATAGAAAAGCAAGGAACTGACGAAATTTGTGCAGAAACTCAGACTAACATGGTTAAGATGAGACCTGGTTTGGACACGGTGTAAGAGTCTTTCTCACAGACTCTCTCTTTCTCTTTGTATCTGTCTTTTTCTCTCTCTTTTGCAAAGGCCATATTTGTCCTCTGTCATCCTGCTCTGTTCTCCTCACAAGAAAGCAATAATGGATTTCAGCCCTAAAGCAAAGAAAGCATTTGATGAATGACACAAGCTCGTGCGCAGATAAATCAATGAAAACGCTGTTGTTTTGCTTATCAGTGTCCATATCTCTCTCTGCCTTCGCTTTTCTCAGTTGTATGATATTCAGTGCAAAATCTCATTATTGTACAAGAATCAGAACTGTCATAAGTCTGAGTCAAACAAGATATCTTGTGGGAAATTAATGCTCACTCATCAGCAGAATACAGTTGTCAGACATGTTTTAGACATGTGGTTAAATTTCTTGGTTATGAAATAGCGACAAACATTTTATATGTACAAACTAGCACTTGATTGAACAAGTAATTATAATAATAAAGTTTATTAAAGAAAGAATATTCAGATTTCGGTACAAGTTAAGCTTAATCAGTTAAACAAGTTAAGCATTTGTTGTGAAATGTTGATTACCACAAAATTGAATTATGGTTACATGTTCTAATCATGGCTGAATGGAAAGCTGGCTTCATTCATACAGACTGTATTCAAGCTGCTGTTGTATGAGCAGTCACACCTGTTACATTTAGATAGTCTGTCACAAAACACTAACTATGAATGCAGTCAATTGTGTGAAAAGATTACAAACATTTACAAAACCACTGCATACATTCTGCTACAGCTCTCACAAACTCAATATGCACTTGTAACATCTATTGAAGTGTAAATGTCACACAGCCTGGGGGCTCGATGTGTTGTTCGTTTGTGAAGTGGTAGTGTTTAAAACTCAGGTGACCTTATAAAGAAGTAATTTTAAGATGTTATGGCTGCGGGGTGAGGGTGTGCTCTGCGTTGATGATCCAGTTTATTCATGTATTGATGGTAGATTTAATAAATGTCCTCATCACCTCTCTCTCAGGTGAAAAAGGAGAATGTACGGTCCTGTGTTTTGGATTCAGAGGCGGTGGCCTGGGACAGAGAAAAGAAACAGATTCAGCCGTTTCAGGTCCTCACCACGAGGAAGAGGAAGGTGAGATATTTGAAAACAGAAACAGCTGAATATTGAAGATGCAAAACTTAATGGTTAAATAAAGTACTGAGACTGATTGTGAACGAATATATGGACAGACAAATTCTGGTAGCTTTTGGGAAGCAGTGTGAGATGCATTGTATGTTGCATCTTAAATAATTTTAAATTGCATTTTGTTAAATTGTTTTATGATTATTATGCATTTATGACCTTATATAGAAAATAAATTAAAAGAAAGTCAAAAATCTTTGATGATGATGATTAACAATCCAAATCCAAATGTTAAAAACGTTTTCTGTGTATTTCAGGATGTTGATGCATCTGAGATCAAGGTTCAAGTGTGTGTCTACGCCTTTGACCTTCTGTACCTCAACGGAGAGGTAAGTCCATGATAACAGCTAATAGAATTAGAGATGCAGCGATATGTAATTTCTCAGCCAATACCAGTAGTCAGTTATTCAGAATGATATCGGCTGATGCCGATAGTAGGGATCGACCGATATGGATTTTTTAGTGCCGATACCGATTTTTTTCCCATCAGCCTTAGCCGATGACCGATACGGGCTGCCGATTTTCTTGCGCCGATATTTGGAGCCGATACATTTGGCTCCCTCAATTTACATCATAAAAATGACATGATGTTAACAAATGTTACAGGTCTCAATTTAATAAAAGTAACATTTAACTAACTTCAAAAATTAATATTTAACAAATAGTAAAAACATGTGAGGTAGAACAAGAACAAGTAGATAAACAATTTTTTAACAAATATTAAAAACATAAAGTAGAACAAAAAAAGTTCAGTGCTGAAAATAAATATTTAAGCATAAATTAAATAATTACACTATTGCACATCAGCAACCAGCATAATAAAGTGCACAGTGCACACTGTACTTCATTTTAAAAGAAACGAACTATGTACTGCATGGTTTCAATTTTTCTACATAAAATAAAATGAGCATGTCTAGTCTGTAATATCACTGCGATGGCGAGAGAGACACACACCACACGCGTCCAAACCTCAGCCAGGTGAGCGCTGAATAAATCTCCCACAAAAAGCACAGAACAACGTTGGCATTACTTAATCCTATGACCAGTGTTCGTTACAGCACCCGTATGCATACTAGGGCTGTCAAAATTGCTCAAATGCCGTTTGCATATTCCCTCTAAAAAAAAACATATTCGAACATCCCGTTGCGCGTTTTGTTATTGACCTGTTATTTGTCGCATTATGTCAATAACAGGACACATTAATACAAAGAGACATAACTACTAGTATTAGATTTATTTGAGTTTAAACATATTTGACAACGTATTAAAAAGCAAGTAAATCAACTAATGGCCAAGACCGCAGAGCTCACTCTGTCTCGCCCTGGACTCGTTCAGGCACTCTCTCTCTCTCACCCTCACGGTCTCTGCGCGTCGGTTAAATGAACAACAACAAACAAATGTTGAGTGCTGATCAAGCACTCAAGGTTAAAATGAACAGCAGGGCTATTATATTTATTTCCAGATATAATATTTACACTCAAATAAAAGCTTAAATGTTTGTATACAACTGTTACACATATAGGGTAGTTTTCATTAACACTTGTCTTCATGGCAAATTTATTCAAACATACATGTATAATTAACAGTAAATAAGGGTAAACTAGTTTTTTTTTTAAAGCTAACTAACAAATGACTTTCCTTTGGGTAAATGCAACCTTAAAGGTGCTGTATGTAACTTTTCTTCTAAAACGAATGCCTAAAAATATTGCCTGTGTGTGAGGGGGTTGTAATCACACATTAAAAGGATCCACTTGTTGGGTTTTACTATTACCTCTGAAGGCCAGTATTCATATTTCTATGTGAAGTCTCCGGGTTGGATTTTTTGCGAAATCCATCAGATGTGATGTGACGTTCCATGCGCGCTCCCGAGCCTCTCTCCATTTTATATACAGTCTATGCGACAGCACTGCAGCGAACGACATGGAGTCTGATAACACCAACAAACTCCTGCCTCCAGCACAACACACACTTCAACACAAACTCCACATAAATATAAAAAACAAAACAAAATTTTATCTGTTAGGACGACTTAGGACGTAAACACGGATCAACATCGACAGAAAGTTTTCAGATATGCTAAAATAATGGTAGGTGCTTTAGGATGTAACTTTTATTTTATGTACTAGATCTACTGTCTAATGTCATTAATCCCACTAGTATCATATTATTTATAATACACATTGCCAGACACGTTCAGTACAGTAATGTTACTTACTACAATCTTACTGTTACACTGAAATTGTTTAGTCTAGTTCACTAACTGTTTTCGTTATCAGATTATACATTCACCTATGCTGACATTGTTGATTGTGAAAGATGCACGAATAGTTAGTGAAATGCCTTATGCTAGATAACACCTCAAAATGTAACGTTATCATGGTACGAGCATGGAGCATTAGTTCAACGTCCAACTGATAAAAGTATCCTATTATTGTAACGTTGCAGTGGGAGTTTACGTGAGTTTCCAGCATGTTTTGTGATGCTTTCTCCAGTGTGTTGATAGTCTCAGTGTGGCCGTGTACTATGAGTGCTCGCTCTTGTGTTCAAGCACGCGCATTGGTTGCAATCTGAAACATCACCGATAGAGGCCGCTAAAAAATACATATAGCCCCTTTAAGTGATATTGTTCACATACTGTTTTATTGACACATTTACATGGTTAAAAAATCTGAGTGATTACATGAGACCGATTTCGGTAAGTTGCCTTCTGATATTCACGCATGTTTTTATAGATATAATTTTTATTCAAGTGAAAGATGACTTCAGCGTACTCCACGCTGCCGCTTGAATTGAGGTGATACAGCGAACTGTAACGTCACAGGAGAGTCAAAATGTCGTTAATTGTTTGAATTTCATGATAAAGTGTCATCTTTCAAATTCTGTCCATTTTGTTTCTATTTTGAAGTAACAAAGCACAAAGCCATGTGCGATTATTGGATAAGAGCCGTGCTACAATTAATGTTTAGTATAGGGGAAAAGAAAACTGTAGATCTGGCAACCCTGGCTTGAACTATGGCTGATTCATAGGGTCAAATAGAGCCTGCATTTATGTAGCTGTTTTTATCTGTTAATGCGTCACATTAACTTGCCCTAACTAACTCAACACGAGAGATTTTTTTCACATACAGTGCGAGTTGCAGTCGGTTATGTGTTACCGCACCCTTTTGATTGACAGGATATAATCGACACTGATCACGGGCTGTTTTTAAACCTTTGGCCGATAGTGGAAATAATAGCTTTTATCGGCCAATACCGATTGTTGGCCGATACGGTGCATCTCTAATTTGAATAATTTTGCATGTTTCTGAATTTTCACTGTTTACATGTGAATAATGTGTCTGTCTTGCAGTCTCTGGTACGAGAGCCTCTAAGCAAACGCAGGGCTCTTTTACGGGAGAGTTTTGAGGAGAAAGAAGGAGAGTTTGTTTTTGCTCGATCCCTGGATGCTGACGACACGGAAACCATCGCTGAGTTCTTGGAGCAGTCTGTACGAGGTGCGTGAACTCGCCTATTGTTGAATAGGGATGTCCCGATCCGATCCACGGCATCGGTATCGCGCCGATACCGGCCCAGAACGCTAGATCGGAGATCGGAGGGGAGAAAAAAATATGAGCGATATCCAGTTTAGCGGCGCAGCCTGTCACGTGATGATTGTTGTGTTTACGCACACGCACGCAGAGAATCACTCTCGCTCTGCGCACGGAACAAAAGCTGCATTTCAGTCTTTTCAGAAATTCATTGGCTATCAGAAAATAGCGTCATTTCATTCTCTATTCCAACTGGATAGATAAACTGTCACTCAAAGAGAGGTAGGTACCGATCTTCACCAGGCACGCTCGTTGGCTGTTGGAGTTTAGAAGACACCCCTAACACTCGCCGATTGGCTAAAATGACCTGTCAATCAATAGTTCATGGGTCAGCGGCCATTTTGACATTCTTTTTTCTCCAATGTTTACGTTTCAACTGTAGACGGATCAATAGTGCTACGTTCACACCGGACGCGAATCGCGCGTCAAATTCGCGCCTGACGCGTCTAGTTTGACGCTTGACCACTAGTGTTAATTCGCGTGTCAAGAGCGAAACTGGCGCGCGTAAAGTTTGAAGCGAAATTTAAGCGCGTGACGCGCGTCAGAATCAAAATCCGTTGGCGGTCATTGTTTTTATGTCGACCGAGCATTCATCAAGAGAGTTACCGCTCTGTATTTACTCTGGATAGCAGAACAGCGGCGTGGGGATCATCGTCGCCGTATATTTGTGTCCACCGGACCCTTCGGAGCCGAACCGTTTGGCGAGTTTCACCATTCGCTCGCTCCAGGAGCTGCGCTGGATGACGGCCGCTGTCAGCGGTACTTCCGCCTGTCACGCGCCCAGTTTGATGACCTGTTGTCCTGCATCTGAGCGAGGATCACCCTCGCCCGGCCCCTCATCCATCTAATCTAGCTGTCATTTATTTTTGTTTTGATAATAAATAGAGCCAGCCTTCAAAAGTTATTAACCTGTCCTGTGATTTTTTTTTTTCTCTCTCTCACGTCCAGACACGAATTTATGCACATATGTTGATTGTCTTTACAACATAATACTATTTCTAGATATGGAATGAATAACATTCAATACAAAATGAACATGTCTCGTATATAGAAATAATGTTTTAAGTGATGAAACATTTGCTTTGTTGTGCATAATCCCACCATGCATTTAGTCATATTAACAAAACAATTTATTGAAGCATCCAGACACTTCACCACGTGAGCAAGCAGCTAGGCTCCTGATTGGTTAACGCGGCGCGAATTCACGCCAAAGTTCAGATTTTTCAACTCGGGCGGCAGACGCGAATTCGCGTCAAACGCGTGAATGCACAACGCTCAATTCGCGCCAACTTGACGCGCGAATGAGGCGTATTCGCGTCTTCCGCGCCGCAGGAATTTTTCACGCGCGTAAAGCGTCTTTGCATTGACTTAACATTGAAATCATTCGCGCCTGACGCCCTATTCGCGTCCGGTGTGAACGTAGCATTAGTGCGTCGAAGTTGTGATAGCGCTGTCGGCTAACGCGAAATGCTACTATTTACATTCCATGGATGTTTATTCATATATACAATTGTTTTGGACTAAAAACTTCTTCAAATTGGATTGTATGGACGCTTTACAGTGAAACCAAACCATTTTTGTTGGAATGTGGACTAACAGATGGCTAATTGGTGAGTTTCTTCCAGTTTGTGTTGGTTTGTTTTGGCTGTTGGTGGTCTGACAAAGAGACAGATTGTGCCCGCTGTGTTGATTGTATCTTAAAATGGTTTACGTCGTTCGAATCACGAGTTTCTCAGCTTTCCAAAGATATGTATTATGTTTACTTTTGTGTTTGTTTTGTTTTGTCTTTCACAAAGTTAAACCTATAAACCACCCTGTGGGCCGTATACGGCACGTCGGACCACGAAAAAAAAAAAATATCGGACTAATATCGGTATCGGCAAAAGCCAAAGGTGCGGCATCGGTATCGGTATCGGAAGTGAAAAAGTGGTATCGGGACATCCCTATTGTTGAACCTGTGCGGTTCATGATAATATTTATGCATTTTAATGTGTAGATATTATTACATTTATTTTTGGGACATATTGTATTTGTAGTTTTATACCTTAAACAATTTTGGGATTGTTTGGGGTTGCCAATTTGAAATGTGGTTTCTGCAGCCAAACCACCTAATAACTGACATTTCTAATCTATTCTTCTATTCTTAATAATAGTAATATTTCATTTATAATTGTCTATTTTTTTTAATGGTTTAAATGTTTTGCAGATTCTTGTGAGGGTCTAATGGTGAAAACATTGGACAAACATGCAACTTATGAAATTGCCAAACGCTCACACAATTGGCTCAAGGTATTTCCATATTTTAAAAAATTTGTACACTTTTTTTTTTTAAATAAACTTTTAACTTGTATCATATTCATGTGTTAAAGAGGCCATATTATGCACTTCTGCAGTCTTGATTTTGTTTAAAGGTCTATTTGAATAGGTTTTCATGCTTTTCAAAAGAAAAAAAAAATCCACATATTTTACATTGTTGCTGCACCCCTCCTCCCAGTCTGTTAGTAATGTTCTGTTTAGTTCCAGTCTCTATGAAGACTTTCCTTTCGAAAAGCACAATGTGCTCTGATTGGCTGGACTAATGTGTTGTGATTGGTCCTTTTCTTCGCTTCGCTTCCACATTCTCGGAAGAAAAATTACGACCACAATTGAGGCATTTCAGAGACTTCAGAAACATATTTTTTGCTTTCTAATTTTGCAGAACTTTTTCATGCTCAAACGGCGATATTACACTCAAGAAAGTAAAAACTGTAAAAAGCATAATAGGTCCACTTAACCCTCTGGGGTTCTTCGTTTAACAGTCACACTCGGGATCTTCAGGTCAAAATTGACCCAAAGGACGGGATTCATATTTAAAAAAAGAAAATCATAATTTTTTTTTTTTTTTTTACTTGTTTTTTATAATATTTTTTTCTTTTCTTTTTTGGTGTTTTGAGAAAATTTCAAAAATACAAAAATTTATAATTAGTATTAATGCAAAATTATGACCAAATTTTCCCCCATTGAATATAATAGAAAAAAACGACCACTTTTTTTTACGACCACTTAGACTTTTCAAATCCTGTCCCCAATTTTTTTGGGTGTTCATATACCAAGTACCATTAAAGTCACCAAATTTCGGACCATTCCGATGAAGCTACGATTTTTAACGATTTGTTTATTTAAACGCTTCGCGTCATTATTGACCCGAAGAACCCCAAAGGGTTAAACATTAGAATGCTATGTAGTTACAAGTACACTTTCAGAAAAGTTTACTTTTATAAAGTCAGATTGCAGGAATAAAAAGGTGATTTTCAGGACTGTCGCTGTGAAGGAATTTCCCTCGCGGTAATTTTAAATGGCTCAATAGCCTGATCCAAATCCCTGAAGCCTCTACAAATCACCATGATAAACAGTGTAGTTATCATTATTAACTTAAAATTCAATACACATGCACGAAGTACAGAACAAGAAGGGTATAACCTTATAAAAAATAATATCGCCGGAATATCGCAGTTGGTGCAGTTACTTGCATTCCTCTGCGCTTTGGCTTGTCAGTACCGTGATACTACAATATTGTGGTTATCGTGACAGTCCTAGTGATTTTATTTCTCTCTTTCTCTCAGACACACGCACATCAAGACTTGTTTAAAAAAAATAAAACCCAGACAAGTATTCAAAGTCAGAAGGAAGGTGCAAGTCATTAAAGTGTAATTTCCACTCCATTAGGCTTTTCTCTTGTTCTGTGTCCGTATCCTGACATTAAGTATGATGGAATATATATACTCTGACAGTAGAAACGAGACGGCCACTAGAGATTCTGCTATACCTTATGTTATGTGACATATCTGTGTTGAGGTTTAAAGATTAAAAAAGCAGAAATTTGTTGTCTACTACATCAGCAACTGTGTTCAGTTTACATTTGTTTAGTGGATTATAATGGGAGTGATTTAGTTTTTTTCAGACTTTTGGTCTGCATCCATCAAAATCCAAATCAAAAGGAAAATCAAATGAGATGAAGTACCTTTAATTTGTAAAGTATTTCATTCATTGGATTATTAAAAAGATACTACTTCATGGTTTTGTAAAATAAAACATTTGTGGCTTGAATTTCCTACAAATGTATATGAAGTGTCCCTATATCAAATTACAAATTACTTTTGCTTATGCTCACCAAGGCTGAAAACAGTGATGTATTGCTGTGATGGCAAAGCTGAATTATCAGCAGCCATTTTTTTCATGATTATTTGATCATGCATCAATTAATTCGGCATTAATTCAAATTGAGTATTTAATTCATCCTTAATGAATAATGAACCGTCCCCTCTAACACCTCCAATTCTCACAGCAATTTATTAACCCATGTTTTAGTTTCTTAAATCTCGGGGGGGAGGGGAGGTTTGATGGTCCTTATGTTTCAAAAACTTGTGTGGCTTACTTTCTTCAGTAGAACATAAAATGTTTGGCAGAACGACAGCCTAAGTCACCATTCCCTTTTATTGTACAAAAACAGTGTGGTGAAAGTGAATGATGACTGAGGCTGTCATTCTGCCAAAAATCTCCTTTCAACTTCCATAGAAGAATGAAAATGTAAAGGTTTGAAATGACAAGGAAGAGTGATGACAATTTTGAGCCATTTTGCCTCTTGGGTACATTTACCATGTTTTAATGATTTGTTTAGTTTTTGTACTCCAGTACAAGAAAAAAGATACAGATAAAAAAAAAGTTTCCTTGGAGTTTATTTATTCAATTTATTCATATTTATACTACTGTCAGATCTGTCATTTGCTTGTCTGTTATATTGTTTCTAATGGTCTGTTTATGCAGCTGAAGAAGGACTATCTGGAGGGTGTTGGAGACACATTGGATCTGTGTGTGATTGGTGCTTATCTGGGGAAAGGGAAGAGAACAGGCAGCTATGGAGGATTTCTACTAGCCTGTTATGATGAGGAGAATGAGGAGTTCCAGTCTGTCTGCAAGGTGTGTGTGTGTGTGTGTGTGTGTGTGTGTGTGCATTAGTCTGAGAGAGACCATGAAAAACTAGGACCATAAATCTTTTCAAGATTTTAATTTAAGTAATTGCATCATATGCAGATTTAATTAACTTGAGGCAGATTTTGTAAGAAATGAATGATGATTAATTATATATTTGCTGAAACATATGGTATAAACAGTAATATTGTGAAATATATAACGATTTCTATATATTTTAAAATGTAATTTATTCCTGTAGAATTTTCTGTCACATGATCCTTCAGAAATCATGCTGATATGGTGCTCAAGAAAATTATTATTATCGATTTTAAAAACTGTTTTTTTTTTTTGGAAACTATGTTTATTGCATATATTTGAAAAATAAATCTTTTGTAACATTTAAAATATCTTTGACATCACTTTTGATCAATTTAGTGTCCCTTTGCTACATAAAAATATACAAAAATTCTACGGCCTCAAAATTTTGAACACTAGTTCAAAAATTGAGTTAGTCAGACACCATTAAATAGACATTACAAATAAATATTATATGTGTTGTGCTTTTGTCAGATTGGAACAGGCTTCAAAGATGAAGATCTGGAGCAGCATTACAATTTCTTAAAGGTACATCAATGTTTACACTTTGTTTCCATGTATTTGTGAGTACTTTGCTGCATAAAATCTTTTTGTATGCGATCCACCTCAGGAGCACATTTTACCTAAACCACGGCCGTATTACCGCGTGGACCAATCAGCAGAGCCGGATGTCTGGCTAGATGCAGTGCAAGTGTGGGAGGTGAAATGCGCTGATCTTTCACTGTCTCCAGTCTATAAGGCAGCGATGGGATTGGTCAGTACACCATACACATGTGAATCATGATGCTGAATCAGTGATTTGTTTATTTTTTTTGTGACTGATGTTTTCATTGTTCAGATCTTGGTGCCAGATTTTAGTTTATTGTGCTGAAGTTTGGGTCTTTATGGTCTGATTCTCTCCTTGGCCATCAGGTGGACCCAGAGAAAGGCATTTCACTCCGTTTCCCAAGATTCCTGAGGATTAGAGATGACAAAAAAGCAGAGGATGCCACCACAGGATCACAGGTAACAGCCGAAATACAGAAAAACTTGGAGGAAGACACATAAGTGGAAACTTTACACATCTAGTAAATTCACAGTGCTGCGGAGGAAATGATTCGGAAGCACAGATTAAGGCACATGGAAGACATTAGGGTTCAAAATATTGCAAAAAATGTAAAACAAAGATGACTGTTTAACATAAGAATAGTTTATAAATACACGTCATTTATATACATGATATATATATATATATATATATATATATATATATATATATATATATACTAAGCTATAAATAAATCTATATTGTTTGTAATTTAGAATAGGTATTAAAGTAGAAAAAGCCCAATAGCAGTTTCACTTATGTAATCAGTCTGTCATTCACAAATGTAGGAGTCAACAGTAATTACCCCACATGAGACATTTCTTTTAAAGGCAAATGTCATGAATGCATAATGCATGGAAAACTCAGGATATGACTCCATACTTGTGTGTGTTGTACTTCCATGGCAAATAGGATGGGAAGTGTGAGATTTGAAAGTTTTTCATCTTGAAAGTCAAACGTGATGACATTGGCATAGTTCGGAGCGTCGTGACATTGTGATTTAGTGCAGCAAGTGAAGTGGATCCGTAAAAGGAAATCCATCTTTTTACGTGGCACACTGTCTTTCTTTCCTTTCCCCCCTCATTTTCACAGTTCATTTATTTCGGTTTTCTTTTATTCCTGTCTCCCGACAGTTGGAAACACACAGGCTCACACAAACACACCCTCTCAAAATGAACTGTTCTGATCTCCCACATCACTCTCTCTCTCTTAGATTGCTGGACTCTACAACAAACAGCAGCAGATTCAAAATCAGGGTGACAAACCAGATTTGGAGGACTACTATTGATCTCTGCTTTCTGATTCGCTTCCATTGTCAGCTACTCTCATTCCAATTGGTCGATGGATGATTTTCCAATATAATTTGTTGCATATTAACATGCTGAATTTTAATGCGTGATATTGTGAGACTTAATGAAAAATGGAAATGAACATGTAAATAGCCTTTCAACTATATAGAGCGAAAATAAACACTTGCTTTTCACTATTGTTTGCCTTGGGTATTTGTCACCACGGTTTTTGTCTGTTTTGTGTTCTTTACATGCTATCCCACATGTTTGTCTCTGTTCGTGGTCTGGTTTCGCTCATTTTTACGGATGGCAGTTAAATAGTGTGTCTAAACAGATGATCATGCGAGTGCTTTATCGTTGAAGTGGGTCTTTAGCATAGTGGGTTTTCAATGAATTGGTCAAAAGTTCTATTGTCAGTGACCGAAGATGGAAAATTAAATTATCCAGCTCTTTCGTTCCATCACTCGCTTTTGTATTCTCTATCGCTTCCTTCAAAGAATTCCCTTTCTTTTCCTCACTATTTGCTCACCCCCTCTGAAATGAGCCTGGCAGGGTTTGACACCGCTTCTGTCTGAGTTAAGACTGTAAAGAGAATTTTAAAATGTCGCTTTGACACTTTTGTAATAGCGAGTGTGCATGGGAGAGGCTCCATCCATCTGTTTAAGTCTTTTAGAGAGGAATTACAATGAATTAATACGAGTTTAATTAATGTGAAATTAATACAGTATTAATAATTCAACCGTTCGTGCTCATTAAAATTGCCCATGAGCTGAATGTACTTGCTTGGTTTGGATTGCAGATAAGAACATTGATTTTTAAGAGCCTTGAAGCATTTGGCTAAATGACTTTGCTGTTTATTAGTAAGGGGCCTTGTAGTAACTCTGCATGATTTTTTATTAACTGGAATCTTAAGAACTGATCTAGTTATGCTACAGGCTGGGCTCAGAATGGCTTACTACCTTTACTATGCAGCATGTTTACTGAGAGTTATTTATCTATAATTACAGTTTTAGTATCATAACATTTGCTTTAATTTATATTATAGATGTAGTCATTTTAGTTCTTCAACTTAAACCCATTTTATTTCACTTAGGTGGCAGTTTTTCATCTAATATTTATATTTTGTTTATTTCAGCATTATAAGATTTTTTAAATCAACACTATGTGACTTTTTTTTACCTTATAATAATGTTTCCAAAATCTTACCAGTGCTTCATCAAGTCGTAACAGGGTGAAAGGCACTTCTGCCATGGCCTGATGGGGTCTGTATCGCTTTTACTGGCACTATGGAACTCCGGGGTTCGGGTAGTAACCATAGACTGTAAAAAATATGGACAAAGCGTCTGACGTCACCCATAGATTTCTGAAGAACAGTTTTGAGGCTGTTTATGGGGGGTATGGGAAATACGAAATACAAATGTTCAGAAAGGATACAGAGATGGTATGTGTTGTGTCAGATCATGGCTGAGACGTCAAATTCACGATCTGCTGTCAAAAGTTAACCGCCCTTATTTGTCATACATTTTATATCTAAATATGATCTAAACTAACGAGTTAGAAAAAAATCCACCCCCCTCACAGTTCTCAGGCATGCGGAACCTATCCAAAAATACAATAAAAGTCCATGGGACCAACCTGTAAAAACATGAATTTATGCTGTGAAAACGGACGTTTTAACATGGGGTCTATGGACATTTTGCTCCCTTTTGGGACCCCCCTCTAGCGGATTTTAGATGTATTTTCGCACTTCCGGGTAGGCTTCATTTTTCAGATTAGATTGTTGCCGCTTGGAACTACAAAAGAACTACAAAATTCGACTGCTTTACGTCAAACGCTACAATAGTCATTATTTCGTTTCTGATGACACAATACATTATCCTTTCATGAAATCATGTAACATATTCTACATTGTCTGTGGACATTGTTCATTCTAAAGCCGGTGCTGGATAAAAAACGCACGTATGCGACGGTTGGCTAAATTATTTACGACAGCGGTAATGGACAATTTCGTTTCCAAACAGTAGGGCAACCGATGAGGAAAGGTTCCATGGGGTTGCTTTAATAGTTTACCCAAAACTGGAGAGTCATATGTGCATTTTATTTTTGCTGAGAGTACCTGAAATGAATGACCTGCTGCATTTTGTGTGGAAGTGTATCCCATAATCCAATGTGCTTGACTTGATCTCCTATTTCTAATTTCCTATTTCTGCTTGACATGCCAACAGGAAGGACGAGGTGTTCATAAAAACTTGACAATGTAATGTTATTGCTTATTATTGGGTACTTTCACATACTACTTTTAAAAATTGCTAATATGTAATTCTAAGCATAGCCTTAAATTGAGTGTTTTTGAGGAGTAATCAACTATTGAAGGCCTTTTTTACTTGTCCGAGTAGTCACCCAAACATTTTTGAAATGTTTTTGAGGAGTAATCAACTATTGAAGGCCTTTTTTTTACTTGTTCGAGCAGTCACCCAAACATTTTTGAAATATTTTTGAGGAGTAATCAACTATTGAAGGCCTTTTTTTACTTGTTTGAACAGTCACCCAAACATTTTTGAAATGTTTTTGAGGAGTAATCAACTATTGAAGGCCTTTTTTACTTGTTTGAGCAGTCATCCAAATGTTTTTGAAAATATCTGTTTTGCAGAAGAAATAGTCTTGACAGGTTTGGGGTGACATGATGGTGAGTAAATGTTTTTTTTTTTTTTAACTGTCCTTTTTAAATTTTAGTCTTGCTCACACATTTGTACATTATGCACATAATCATGACTTGTGAAAGGAATAGAGCATGTGAGTCATATGGACCACTTATATGATTATTTTGAGTGTTCTTATTGAAACATGAAAGCTTCAGTTCTTGTTTTGTATGGAGGAGAGCGACTAACATAATCTTCATAATTTTTCCTTTTATCATCCAACTAGGGATGTACGACTTTGGAATGACATGAGGGTGAGTAAATGACGATTTTCTTTCTTGACTGATCTAAGCTTGTATTCTCTGAGTATGAAAGAACTCCAATGTCTCTCTGCCAGAATCTGTTTCCTCAGGGTAAATAAACCGCTCCCCACTCAGAGGACCGCGTGTGTCACACTAACTTATCAGCAAACAGTTTCAAACACTCCCTGAGAGTGTTTCAGGTCAAGAAAACCGGTGGAATGTGTCAAACGAGACCCGTTCTCTGTCCTCCTTTGACAGGGGGCAGAGAGAAAGTCTAACGCCACAATGGCCCCAAATTTCTCTCTCTCCGTCCAATTCTTCACTCCTACTCCAGCACACGGTTCCGCAACACAATAACTCATCTTTGAGTCCAAACAATGCTTTTGTTCTCCATTTTGTGCCCCTCCTCTGCATCCCTTCATCTCTCTCCCTGCATCCCTTGTTTTGGTGCTCCCTGTGACATCCCTGCCATGTGAGAACAAGAGCCGAGGGTAGAATGGAGGGAGGAAGAAAAGACAGATCGCTGCTTTGTCCCGACGTGACCCAGCTGAATGTCAGCTCTGTTGCCATTAGGAGTGCGTGTGTGTGTTTCTGCAACAGTCCGTGGTTTTAGTTTGATGATGTCAGACGGTTTTAAGGCTAAAGAGTGTGTGTATTCTGTTCGGTGACCTATAGGCCTAATGTCATCAGATATAATGTACACTGGAAGGCCTCAAAAAGTATTTGGTTTAACCACGCATACGCATTATATAATAATAGTAGAATTAATAGTTTGTTTGGGTTAAAATAATAACTATGTTAAAAGTATTGCAACATTTTTATGTTGTGAAATGTTAGTGGAACATGTTCAAAAATCACATTGGGCCTAGAAAGCTATTGAAAAAATAAAATATAATAATAAAGTTAAAATCTAGAAAAGATCTAGCTAAATTTGATTACAAATGGTTCTTTTTAAGAAACGTAAGTAAGGCTGTTTAATGTTTAGGAAACCCAAAATGGCTCTCCTTTTGCAATAGCTACAAAACCCCCTTATGAAGCCTTGATTTTTAAGTGTGGTTAAGCCACAGACGTGATAAGCGCAGCATGTGTATTTGAATTCCAGTAAAACACCTACAAGTATATAAAACAGTGATAATGTTTCAGTATGGTTGACACAAAATGACTTTCCTTCAAAGCTTCCAGGCAAATCTGTGTGGTAGTTTTGCATATTTTTAGTTATTTGTAAAGGTTCCTTCAGCAGTTTATAAAGCAGATATGCAATCATTTCACATTAGTCTACACTTCAGCGGTTTTCCTCATGTATACTGTTTTTTTTTTTTTTGCGTCTGTGCGTCACACACATTCACAGTCGTCTCTTATCTACTCTCAATTTTCTCTCTTTTGCAGGTTTTTCTCCAGCCTGTCTTTCTTTCCCTTCGTTCATTCTACAGCTGTCAGTCAAGAGTGTGTGTTCCAATAGCTCTCATTTGGGATTCAGCTGATGGTGCATTTTGATTGGTCCTGCTGTCAAAGTCAAACCCAATGTCAACACTTTGGTCATGCTCTTTGATTTCCATCCGTATGCAACAAACAAGCATTGTCTAATATACTCGCATTAGCGTTACTTCGATTGCATCGCCTTGTTTTAATGCCTTCTCATCTTTGACTTGTTTATTCTTCTTTGTTCCTTTGATTTTAGCTGTATGCCCTCTGAGATTACAGTAAATTGCCCAAAAATGCCTAAACTGGCATATTTGCAGAAATGTCTAATAAGGCTCACAATCCCTGTAGATCTGAACTGGAAAAAGAAGGGACCTGTAACCTTGGAAACCAGGAGAAATGACATATTCCTCTGCTTTTGTTAGCCATTGACCATTGTGTTTCATTACATTTCTCCTGTTGAGTAAACTGTCATTGCATTTTTAACTTGTTTACTTACTTGCTTTGCAGTAAATGGTAAAACCTAGTCATTCCCCTATAAACTAATACAAAATGTACTGTGCCATTCATGGCATTACATTGACATTTTAAACATTTTCACCAGTTAATCTAGTTTAACTTTTTGTTGATACAGAAGTTGTCTTTTCTTCCCTACATTGTGACATATATCCCAGTGAAATGGCTTCTCGAACAAGAAAAAAAAATGTAGGACAGACTAGATTTTATCCACTGGGAATTGTTTTGTATGGTTTTGGTTTGCTATTGTGATGTCATGCGAGTGACAGGTTGTTGCACCCTTGTTAAAGGAGTAGTTCACTTGTCTTTTGCTGATAATTTACTCACCCCTATGTCATCCCATCAAGATGTCCATGTCTTTCTTTCTTCAGTCGAAAAGAAATTAAGATTTTTGATGAAAACATTCCAAGATTTTCTCCATATAATGGACTTCAATGGGAACCAAACGGTTCAAGGTCAAAATGAGAGTTTCAGTGCAGCTTTAAAGGGCTTTAAACAACCCCAGACGATGAATAAGGGTCTTATCTAGCGAAACGATCGCTCATTTCCAAACTAAATAAAAAAGTTTAAGTTTTATAAGCTCAAATGCTCTCATTGCTCTGTTCTGTGATGAGCGTTCGTGACTCTCCTGTTCAAACTCGTTCATCAAAATGAACAAATCTTTTTTCGAGTCATGATTCGAAGGGTCCTAGATAAGACCCTTATTCATCGTCTGGTGTCGTTTAAAGCCTTTTGAACAGTTTGCACTGAAACTCTCATTTGGACCTTGAACCGTTTGGTTCCCAATGAAGTCCATTATATGGAGAAAATCCTGGAATGTTTTCATCAAAAACCTTAATTTCTTTTCGACTGAAGAAAGAAAGACATGGACATCTTGGGTGACGTGGGGGTGAGTAAATTATCAGCAAAAGTTTTTTTTTTTTTTTTTTTTTTTTTTTAAAGTGAACTACTCCTGTAAAGATTATTAGGGCCAGTGAAGATGTGCACAGATACTGCAATATTCCATACAAAACAAGAATTGTCAGTTTTGATATCATTGGCGACTTTAAGTAGTAAAGATACGCACACTAATTTGTTAAAGCATCTTACAGGGGACCAAAATACAACGATGCCCTATTTTCCTTTATCCAGTTTGCCAGTCATATTGTTATGCCAGTGTCCTTATATCAACCCATGTGTTTATATCTTCCGTGTCTAATATGTTCTGTCCGTTTTACTGTCGTCTTACTGGAATAAGTGGAGTGGGTGGGAGACTGGAGGAGGAAAGAATGCAAACCTTTGTCTACAGATGGTGGAAGAGAAAGAAAGCAGCTCTAAATTAGACCCGCCCGCTCACCCCATGTCATTCTGTCTGTCTCTCTTTCTGTATTGTTGTGTCTGGAAGACGTCAGCAGAGGAGAGGAATCTGGAGAGATGGAGAAAGAGATGTCTTTGTCTCATCTCTTAAACGTGTCCTGGTGAAAGGGCAGCGAGAGGAGAGAAACAGGGTCAGGAGGTGACTTTCTCTTTCTCCCTGTCTTTCTCTCTTGCCACCGCCTTGCTTTTCTCCTTGATGTCATATTATCATCACCACGCATTCATTTAACTTGTTTGTTGTTAAAGATGTAGTTGTAAAAGGGTTAGTTCTTGTAGCTCAACAAGTAGAGCATAAATCCAACAATGCCTTGGTCATGGGTTCAGTTACCAGGGGATGCATGAACTGAAAAGATGGATGCTCTGAATACAAAGTACTGCAAGATGTAAACATTAAAAAAAAATCTGTCATTTACTCAGTCATGTCGTACCAAACGGGTGACTCGGGAAAACAAAAGATATTTTGAGAAATGTCTGTGTTTTTTGTCCATAGAATGGAAGTCAGTGTTACCAGCATTCAGCAATGTCGTCTTTTATCTTCTGCAGAAGAAAGCAAGCTATAAAGGTACAGAATGAAGCTTTGTATTTGTATTTTTGGGTCAACTATCAAATCATTGTAGCATTGGATCAAAGCATTGTAGATTGTGTAAACAGGTTTTTCATTATAGACCTTAAGAAATACATACGTGTATCGGTAAGATTTTTTAAATCTTTTTAAAAGAAGGCTCTTCTGCTCACCAAGACTGCAATTATTTGATAAAAAAATTAAAAATACGGTAACGCTTTCTTTTACAGTCCAGTTACCCATGTAAATACTATGTACTTATTTTAGTAACTACAATTCATTAGTACTAACCCTGAACCTACCCCTAAAACTACTCCTGTTCCATGTACTTACCTTATCTTAGCCAGTACTTTCTAGGTAAGTACACTGTAAGTACTGTACTGTAAAAGGAAGCATTACCAAAAATACAAAAAAAAACAGTAATATTGTGAAATATTATTACAATTTAAAACAGCAGTTTCTATGTGAATATATAGTGAAGTGTAATTTTATTCCTGTGATCAAAGCTGAATATGATGCTCAAGAAACATTTATGAGTATTATGTTGAAAACAGTTTTTTTTTTTACATTTTTATTTCAGGATTCTTTGATGAATAGAAAGTTCAAAAGAACAGAATTGATCTGAAATGGAAAGCTTTTGTAACATTAATCACTACCATTCAAAAGTTTGGGGTCAGTAAGAATTTATTTTTTATTTTTGAGGGAAAGAAATTAGAAAATACTTTTATTCATCAAGGATGAGTTAAATTGATCAAAAGTTACAGTAAAGACAATTATAATGTTAGAAAAGATTATATTTTAAATAAATGCTGTTCTTTTGACCTTTCTATTCATTATACAACTTTATTCATTATGGGGGGGAAATGGTACACAACTGTTTTCAACATCGAAAATAATAATTTATGTTTTTTGAGCATTACATCAGCATATTAAAATGATTTCTGAAGGATCATGTGACACTGAAAACTGATGTGTAATCAGTAACACTAATGATGTCTAAATTCAGCTTTCAAATTACATTTTAAAATACATTAAAATAGAAAACAGTCATTTTAAATTGTCATAATATTACTGTTTGTCATTTTTTTTTTCATCAAATAAAGCAGCCTTGGTGAGCAGAAGAGACTTCATTTAAAAACATAAAAAATCTTTCTGATCTAAATCTTTTGACCGGTAGTGTATGTGGGGTTTATAGGGTTAAAGATGAAGTTATGGTCCAGTTTAATATGCAAATTAAGGTAGGTTGATTCTTCCGGAAGTCTAAATCTAAACTTTGCTTTGTAAACATTGGCTTGAATTTGGGTCGTGAAAACCTGTTTTGACCGAATAATGGCAGACAAGGGGAATGGTCTGGAAACGTTTTTGAAAGTATTATTCCTCTTTTTCCATTTTGGTGATGCTTACATTACACACTTCACCTTTAAGTCCATCTTCTTTTCTGTAATGTGAATGTGAGTGGCAGGCAGATGGCGACCAGGTCAGGACAGGTGAGATGGAAAAGACCCACAGCTCATTGTGTTTTCAGACCGTCAGCTTCTCCGGGTGTGTTTTGTTTATAGAGCCGAATCATCTGCATAAGAGTGGAAGGATTACAGACAAACAGCACTCAACCATGACAGGATAAGGAGAAAGGAGGTATCAGACTATTAAGCCACAGATACACACACACACACATACACTGAACTACAAATATAATCTGACTCACTTAGAGATTCTTTATTGCTGCAGTGTCTTTGTCCTTCAAATTTGAACTTTCCTTGTTAAACAGATGCTGTGATGCTTTTATTAACTTGCTGGGGAACGAGAGAGAGGATTCATTCTCAGGTTATTGTATCACTCGCCTTTTCTATGTCGTTGTACACAGACAGTCTTTTAGAAGGAGACAAAGAGAGAGAGCCAGAGAGACTGTCCTATCAGGGACGGCGCCAAAGACAAGGCATGAGATAATGAGGTGGTGAGGGCGGGGCTTAAGTTTGGGGTGTGGTTGGGTTTAAAGTCCAGGACTGAATAGTCTCATCTTGATGCCCTCTGGTCTCATTCCCTTCTTCCCTCCATCTCTTCTCCTTTCTCCATCCCTCGCTCTCTCGGAACCCCTTTACATATTGACCTGCGGGGAGATCGGAGGGAGATCATGCTGTCTGTACTGGCACTGACGTCCGTGGTGCTCTTGGGCATAGGTAAATACATTTCATCCATCTTGCATTTCATTACTTTGTAACAACAAAGCAAATAAACTTTGAAGCGAACTAACCAGAAGACATCTAGAAGTCCTTCACTTTAGCTTCTGTACAACATGCCAGTATTATTGTGCGTTCAGACTCACCTGTGTTTTGTGCACCTGATGCCTACCTGTTCAAGACTGTCCAGGTTTGAGAGATGAGGTAGATCAGAAATGACTATCACAGTCAGAATAGAGAGAATCTTTCCATTTCTTTTTGTGTTCGCTCTCAATTTGATGAATTTTAACTTTTTTTAATACTTTCTAATGTGTAGCCAACCTGGAATACTCGCAAAGCTTCTTAGCAGAGTATCTTAAAAATACAAATATTACATTTTTATATGATCATATGTGTATTTATTTTCCCTCAGTCTTTAAAAAATAGAATTTGAAAATTGTTTTATGAATTTTTTTGCATCCAGGAAATCAAGGTTACCTTTATGATTCAATTATTTATATCCTTAGATATAATTTTAATTAACAATAATTATTATAATCATTTGGGAAAATGTTATATACATGGGCATCATTTAAAATGATCCTTTAGTGCAACATTTCAGACTTTTTATCAAACAGATTTTATTTTGTATGTTTGAATTTCAAATTTCTACCATTGTGGTTTTATTTTTAAATTTCTTTTGTGTCCCCATGTATGCTAATATTCCTCGCTCTGTTTTTGTATGTTTTAAGCCTCTCAGACCACGGCTATAGTTGTGTACACAAGCTGGGAGAAACATGCTTTGGTGGGAACAGATGTCAGACTCTCCTGCTCTTTCTTCTCCTGGCAGTGGACCTCTCCAGACGTGACCTTTTCATGGCATTACCGTGCAGATGGGGCTAAAGAGGGCATCGCAGTGCGTAGAAACATGCACACATACACACAGAAACCCGCTAATTTAACACACTCCTGCATTTTAGTTCATTTATTTGTTAAACGTTGCAATAATCTAATCGTCAGGTATTTTTCAGCAGACAAGCCAACTGACCACAACAAATAATGGACATTTTCACATAAAACTTTTAAACTGGATACCTTAATGTTGGTCTAAATTTCAAAATATCTGAAAATACAATTAAAAATACAATTAAAAAGGCAGTCCATGAGAGCAGCAATAATTATTTTAATATGCAATTACAGCATGAAGCCAATTATTATGCATAGTGTGATTGCATTTTACTAAACCTGTTAAAAGGAGAGTGTGCACTGGTAATGTTCAGTAACACAAATCTGTATGAAAACATGCTCACCCCTTGGGAATAATATCCATGTATCCATGTGTAGAGATAATTGCCATGCAAATAGAAATATTAGGCCCTTGTGGGAGTAGTTCTGCTGCTTTCCAAATTGTATTACGCTGTGCGATTCTTTGAGTTGGCCGACCAGCTTCAATCATTTGTGGATGCTTCTTTATACCGGCAAAATCAAATTTTATTAATCATGCAATGCAATAGAGTGGTTTGAATAGCATGACTTCATTTGATCGTAAATTAGTTTACATTTTACACTGTATAGGCTGTTTTGCTGTTAAGACTCACTCCTCACTTTGATATAATCATGTCTGATATATTCAATTTTAGGATGAGATATGTGATCATAAAATAAGCATTCTTTCCTTGTTTAGATTTTCCACTACGCAGGCGGAGCTCCCTACCAGGGTAGCAAAGGCCCGTTCCGGGACCGCCTGGAGTTTGTGGGGAACCCCAATCGCCGTGACGGTTCCATCCTGATCAAGAATGTCAACTTCGAGGACAATGGAACCTTCACCTGTGACGCCAAGAACCCACCTGACATTGCCGGCCACCCCTCCACCGTTCGGCTGCTGGTGTTTGAGAAGGGTAACCGATCACTATGAACATTTTTGTCTTCATCCACTAATTAAAAAAAACTAAGGAACACGTTATACAAGAAAACCATTTGGATTCCTCATTTGCTTTCTCCTCATGCTGCAGTTGCTAAGGCTGATTTTTGCCTTTAGGCTCATTTTATTCCAGGGTGGCATACAAAATCTTTGAGATCTTATGGCAGGAGATGAAAGTTTACTGCTAATGGAAGAGCAAAATAACAGTAAAGCAGAGACCTGAGTGGTTTCCTTGTGTAGTTAAGTATTTTTAGTTTTTTTCAGAGAGTGCCATTTCTGTGAAAAATAGCCATTGTTGGATCCAAATGACTCACACAGAGCCTTATTCATCAAATTAATGCTTTTTTGCACAGGTGCTTTTGATTTCCCACCTTGTTTCCCTTTTAAACAATAGGTTTAACTTCTGAGGACAATATTTGTGGGTTAAGCCGGCTTGTTTGGAAGGGGAATATGAGCACCTTTCCGGGTGGACATTGATTGATGTTGTTTGCAGTAATATAGTTGTGCCTGTGAGAAACTATACAGGTGTATTAAGGGAGGGACAGCGCAACTAATAAATCAGTACTGTAAAATGCCTTTAATCCGCAGACCTAAACTCTCTTTATATTCTCTCTTTTTTCTTAGTTCCAGTCCAGGCTGGTGTGATAACAGGGGCCATCATTGGTGTTGTGTTGGGGCTGCTGATCCTCATTGTGGCAATTTACTATCTGATGCGTTTCCTGGTCGCCAGAAGAGTGTTCAGCTTGAGCATGAGGTCAGTCTGGGAGCATCTGCTCCCTCAAGCCAAACTCGACCCTCTGCCTGGCCTTGACACACACGCTCCTATTCACACGCACACTCTTACCAAGACACAGCCTAGATCCCCACTAGTCACACACTCACACAAAAACACACACGTCATAAGCGATACATCGATGGAACCCCCAACCAAACTAGGGAGTAGTAAGCCAACCAGTCTTGCATAGCCATATGCACAATGCAGAACCACACATTTAGGTTTACATTTTGTTTTTATGTGCCATTTTCTTAAATAGGTTGTGGGAGGTCTGTAGGCATACATGAGGATGAGACTTTAGGACAAGTACTGTAGCAAACAAGCAGTTCGTTTTAGTTCTCCATCCACCAGATGGCCACATTGTTTATGCAATTTTTGTATTTTTGTTCCCCTTAGCAAACATGGCAAGAAAGGCAAAGGAAAAGAAGGATCACAGCAAAAACAGGCAAGTGTTCACATGCCTCCACCCTAAAAATGCATACAAACTCACACAAACAAACATGCTTGCTAGTTTCTTTCACTTGTGCTTTGTTAAAGACCTCCTGTCCTCCAATGCTCTCTCCCCTTTTTTGTTTGTGGTTAATTGCGTTTAAAGTACTTTTTAAAACAAGTCAGGCGATTTAGTTTAGAACTTGAGAATAATTATTTCTTTTGTTTTTGAAAGCAGTCTCTTATGCTCACCAAGGCTGCATTTATTTAAAGTCCCCATAATTGAATCCCTTAAAACTCATCTTTGATTACCAAAGTGACAAATATAAACAAAAATCTTCATGCCTTAAAATAGCTTGAACATAACTACACCCTTGCTTCATTTAATATATGCAGATCCATGAATATGCAAATGAGCCTTTACTCATTCAGCTCAGAGATTCACTCTGTCAAATTTACTGTAGTAAACACTTCTAATGGTATTGCTCTTTAATGTATTGTCGGTCACATAACGGTAATTAAAGGAGAACTGCAGCGCAAAATGAACATTTGATCTAATAAAACTTTGGTACCTAGTCTACCGTTCTCTGAGATTTGTTTTCATGATAATCAAATGTAAATAGTTTAATCTCTAAAAACTGAGTTTAATCTCTGTGAACTGTTTTTAAACTGTATAATGCTAGTATATGGGGGCATTTAATAAGTAAAAAGAAATCGCTAGTTTATACCACTAACAAGGCTCAAAATAGCCCCACACTAACATGGTAACATAATGAGGGTCCATACATGCAAAACGAAGCATTGAGAACTTTGTAAGTGTACAGACCGATTAATAAGAAGATACGTTATAAAGACAGTTCACTTCGTGTATACAGACAGGAGCCATCTTTAGAAAACAGTCTCGATAAGTCGAACCACGAACGACTTGCCAAGTGAGCTGAACTGTATGAAAAGCGTTCGGGGATCGACTTATCAAGACTATTTTCTAAGATGGCTCCTGTCTGTATACACGAAGTGAACTGTCTTTATAAAGTATCTTCTTATTAATCGGTCTGTACACTTACAAAGTTCTCAATGCTTCGTTTTCCATGTATGGACCCTCATTATGTTACTGTGTTAGTGTGGGGATATTTTGAGCCTTGTTAGTGGTATTAACTAGCGATTTCTTTTTACTTATTATATGCCCCCATATAGTAGCGTTATACACTAAACAGTTTTTAGAGATAAAACTCTTTACATTTGATTATCATGAAAACAAATCTCAGAGAACGATTGACTATGTACCAATGTGTTTTTAGATCAAAGGTTCATTTTGCGCCGGAGTTCTCCTTTAATATGATTAGCTTTTGATTGACTACATTCTCAAACAGCTAATAATGTGTTGCTAATGTTACATAAACCATGTTCCCATCCGCCATCTCAGAGTTAGACCGCTGCCTTCGAAAAATCAGTGTCCTTAGAAATGCTTTGAACCATTGAAAATGTCAGTGAGAGGCATTATAGTTCATTATAACATCGTAATATCATATACATAATTCACCCGCTTTATTGCTAAATGTACCCGGTTTTTCATATCAACAGAAAAATATAGCGGGATAACCTGACTTCTCTTGAGACTCAGAGCGCTCATAGTTAGTGATAAGCTAAAGCCCGCCCACACATTGATGTGATTGGTTACAAGGTAGTTTGTGACGTAAGAAACAACAGCGATTTCAAACAGCGTTTTTGAGACTGTCTTTGGTTCAATACTCAGCAATTGTGTTGACTGATGAATTTACACATGGTTTGTCTTGAAGCATCTTAAAAACACCACATAGACATATAAAACAACTTTAAAAACTTTATTTGCACCACAGGGGTCTTTAATCCAAAATACAATCAAATATAATACTGTAATATTGTAAAATATTATTACAATTTAAAACCACGATAAGCAAATTCTTTCCCCAACCCTGATAAAACTCGCCTGCCTGCAGCCAGTGCTGGATTGTAAGTGATTACATGTCATCTGCATAACATATATAACATAATCAGATTCCAAAAATGAAGCACTTGTAATAAGATTATATTACATTTACATTATTTTACATTTTAATCTCACAATGGCAGTAAATTATTCCTAATTAATTGATTCTCCATACTACAAGGAGATGAACAAATAAAATATATATATATTTTTATCTGAAGTGTTTTATTTTGATGTTCTTTTAATATAAAGTGATTTGTTAATGGCTTTTAATTAAACTCACAAACCCCAGTCTGGGAAACCCTAAAGTAATGTAATATTTAATGCGCTTTATGTTGTTGATAACAAAGGGAATATATATTTATCTCTTTGTATTTTTTAATCAATTTTAACAAGATTATCCTATTCAAATCAATGTGATAAACAGGTTAGGTCAAATGTAATCTAAAAGTGATCAAAAAGTAGTCAGATTTTGTTACCATAAGTGTGTTATGTTTTTTTTTTTTACTAACTACAACTCACAAATCTACCCAGCACTGCAAGTAGCCTTCTAGTAATCCTTTAGTATAGATAGACATTCGCTGCTTCAGAAATCAAATGCTTCCTTACTATATTGTATGTGAAAAAACAACCGTATAGTATGCCCGAATACATAGTATTCGAAAAACAGTAGCCGAAATGTACCGAGTGACCCACTGCTTCCACCCAGATTGGACACTTAACTATCCCATGAGGCCAAGGGAGAGGATTTATGAATGGCAGTGATGTGACGCAACTGACGCTGGTAGGTCATGTGACAGTAACAACATGGAAGAATTTTCTTCATGCTACCCATATTCATGGAGCAGATTGTTTAACATGAAGTAATTTCAAATTCAAATGTAGTCCCTACTCTGACAATATGCGATTTCGGATGCGTCCATTGATTTTCTGGTTCATGTGGTTAGATTAGTCTTGGAGCTAAACGCCTCTAGGACTGAGCTTCCCCATCAATAATTTAAAGAACTGTTTTCAGTTTAATATATTTTTAATTTATTCCAGTTATTACAAAGCTGAATTTTTAGCAGTCTTCAGTGTCACACAATTCTTTAGAAAGAATTATATACTGATTTTAAATTGTAATAATATTTCACAATTTTACTGTTTTACTATATTTTTGAGCAAATAAATGCAGCCTTGGTTGAGCATAAGAGACTTATTTCCAAAAACAAAAGAATGTAAATAAAAAGCAAAAAAATTGACAAGTAATGTACTCTATGTGTGTGTGTGTAGGCCTAATAAAGACAAAAATATAACAATAAAAATAAGCACTATAGAGAAATGTCAGTTGGCCAATGGCAGGCGAAACTCCAGGTAAAGCTACAGTACATCTACCTCAGTGTTTGTGCTCCTGTCTGCATGCCAGTTTATGAAGCCTCATTTGCAATGCATGAAAACATATTTGTAATACAGTGCATGTTTAGTCTTGAGTAGCTGTACCTCATCAAAAATAGAAGCAGGGGACATTTGGGATGTAGGAATGGTGTCAACTACATGCTTTGAAGGATGCGAGCACACAGGCTTGTTTGTTGCCATCACATACCGTAGACTACAATTGCATGTTCAATAACCCATGAGGATAATTAAATATTAGGCTACGCTATAACAGTATAATTTGTGGGAGATTTAAGAATACTTCCGGCTCTTCTCTATAATCCTGTGGACTTGGGGACCACCACATCAATGTTATTGAGCTGGCAGCCAACTGGAGCTCATACATCTTTTACTGTGCTAACATGCCATTCATTTATATACCACTTAATTTTTTATTTTTCTTTATTTTTCCACACCATTATCCTTCACATCCTCCATGTCACTGATTTTTCTCCTCTAGCAGTCTCGCCCCCTCTCTTTTCCGCTGGCCGCCGTTCTCTCCGCAGGTGAACAGTGAAATGCTGTCGCACTGAATCATGTATGTGCTTTTATCATCTATTACATCATGACAAACACTATCTTGTACAATCAAGCCTCTTCCTTCCTTGCACACATCTCATCTCTTACAGGATCAAACTAGCAGATGTCCCATCTTGTATTATTTATGTTCTTTCTCTTTTTATTGCCTTTCTTCTTTCTTTCAGTTATCTGTTTCAGTATACGTTCCTGTATTTGTACTCCACTGTATGTGTTTCCTGTCAGCTTCTCTCTTTCTCTTTCATTTCTTTATTTTCCTGGTTCTGTCAGTGTAAACCAGTCCCAGTCCACCCTACAATATCCATTCAACTGAATGCAGGTTGAGTGCTAAAGACTAGAACTAAGATCTCAGGAGTTTCCTTTGTGGAAACTTGCTGCTTAAAAATGTCAAATGTACAGTTATTGTAAGCCTTTCTTGAACTTATTTATAGATTTGACATCACAAAGAACTTTAAAGGAATATTTATTTGGTTATAAACAAGTTCTGTCGAAAGAAATCAATTTTGAATGAGAGCTTAAATTGTTTATATTCTGGAATATTAAAATTTAAAGGTGAAGTGTATAATTTCTGCACTACTAGCAGTTATCAAACAGCACTGGAAAAAATAATAACAATGGCCCTCATTTATCAAAAGTGCGTACACCAAATTTCCAGCGTACACCTTGCGTACACTCTTTATCAATATGGACGTTGGCGTACGGCACGCTCGAATCCTACGCCAGCTCAGGAGGTGGTGTACGCACGTTTTGAGTTAGTGAGGAAATGCGCAGAAAAATTCCTAACACCACAAAACGCACTGACAAACTAAAAGATGTATATTATGACCCACTGTAAAACAAACAAACAAACAAAAAAAACAACATAGTAATTATAAACTTCAGTGTTTATTTTTGTGTAACGTGGACTTCAATGTTTAATTTGTGTGACTTTACCAAAGCATTTGATTTGTAAGCATATTTCAGTTGCGAGCCCGCTTTACCCTGACGTTTCAGGATTATCCCCGGCAGGTGCGCACGGACTGGGTTCGGTAGCCTAATGAAAGGCTTTCAATGACTGACAAAATAATAAAAAATACGTTCTTCTTCTTTTAAATGATAATAATAATACAAATAATAATAACGACATCCTTCTTCTAAATAACAATAAGCATCATTAATACAAATCATAATAATAAGAAGAATCCTATACAAATTGTCATGCAATTATTAATGTGAATGAATGGTACTTCTCAACACATCATCATCATCATCATCACTATAATTTGTGACGTGATTCGAAATTGAATGCTAATTTCAAAAGACGTGCTGTAAAATAATGCATTGTGATAGGTCATTTCGGCTCCACGTCAGAGAAGTTTCTCTTCTTTGCCGTCTTCCGTGTGTCCATGGAGTAAAATGAGGGCGTGGGGGGAGCGGAGACTTAAATATTTAGGGGCGTGTCGTTCTAATGATGATCGTTTTCGGCCGCGGGATTTATCAAGGGCAGGCATTGCGTACACCTGGATTTCAAATGTATGCACAGCTTCATAAATCAGGCGGTGAGAGGAGTGTAAGCATAATCTTACGCCAACACATTCACCCGTTTCTACGCAAGATTGATAAATGAGGGCCAATGTCTTTCCAAAAACCCACCCTTTCGTTGTTTTAACAAACAGGACTCTGTTCAGGGAGTACAACGTTTTACTTGGAAAAATGATTAATTTCACCTTTAATTGAGTTTGACCTTGACTTTTACATTTCTGACAGACAGTGAATCAAAAGATAATCAAACGTGTTCCAGCATCCCGAGGGTGAAGGAGTCAATGGTCAGCTGTATGAGTTCTTTTATTTAGGTGCTGTGATGTCACGCTGTCACTCCCTAACTGGCCACTTCCTGTTTTGTCCTCCCTTTCCAGAAACCGAAAGTTCCCCTGGTGTTCATCTCCTTCTAACCACTTGTTTAGCATTTCACTCTCTCTTTTCTTCTTCTACTTCTCTTCTGTAATGAAACTACCTCCCTTATTCTGGTTCCTCATATCCGATAAACTCCATTCCCACCTAACCCACATGCCCTTCTTCTTCCTTTCTCTCTTTGCTTCTTGCTTTCTTTCTATACCTCTCTCTCTCTCTTGCTCTCCTCCCATAGAGACTCACTCCTCCCCTCTCCACACTCCCTCTCTTTTCCAGGCTTCAGCTGTGATGGATCCGGCCAAGCTGAAGGCAGCAGCATCAGAGAAGAAGAAACAGGAGTCTCGCAGGGAGAAGAAATAGGGATTGTGGAGCAGAGAGCTAGAGCCCCTGAGTGGGGCGGCCTCGACCCAGGCTCAAGCCCAGGACGAGGCAGCAGAGTTGGGCAGGCAGGACAGGGTTCTTATGACCATTGAGCTAGAGCTCACTAAACAGGAGAGAGAGAAAGGGCAAACTAAAACAAGTCCCGCAGCGTTCTTTTCTCAACTCGCTCACAAATTCGCTCTCAAGTAAGAGAGACGGGTATGAAAAGAGGGGGTGGTGGAGAGTTTTGGAGGAGAGGAGTGAAATATAAATCCTTAAATACAGGAGGACAGGAGAGGGGTGAAGTTTTTCTCATTATAATCCCAAACTTTCCCAAAAAACACATCTCAAAGAAAAAACGAATCTGTGTCCAATCCAGGTGCAACACAATTAAGCACAAAAATCTGAAAAGCTTCTTGTTTTTCTTCTTTAATGAAAAAAAAATCCATCATGATTATATTATCAGCATCATTTAAGGGTGAAGAGGTGATTAAAAAGTTAATTTTTAGATTCTCGTCTAATGTTTGCTTTGTCTCTATTTTGGAGAAAAAATATATTGCGCAGCTGTGACGAGATTTAAAAAAAAAAATATTAATCTGCATAACTCTGTTAGAATCTAGAAATAAATTAGATTTTAAATTCTAGATTTCAAGTGTGGACCTTTGAGCCCCACTTTTAAATCTTAAAGTTTGTGTTTTCAGGGAGTACAGACAAATTACTTACTGCCTGAAAGTTGTTGCATTGCACCTGGTTTGAACAGTCTTAAAAATAACATCACTTCAACAACATCACACATTCACAACAAAAACCCAGAGCTGAGAGCCGCCCATTGCACACACACTGACACTTGTGATTTTGAGAGCTGTAATGGTGGCAGAATGGTGAAGATTTCCTCTTGTTGAGTGACAGACCGCTCAGCCATCAATCTCTCTCTCTCTCTCTCTCTCTCTCTCTCTCTCTCTCTCTCTCTCTCTCTCTCTCTCTCTCTCTCTCTCTCTCTCTCTCTCTCTCTCTCTCTCTCTCTCTCTGTCTTTACACACATGCAGTCTTATACACAATCCTAGCTGCACACTTTTCACACTTTGTATTCTTGCTGAACAGTTATTTTGGAAACTTTATTTTAACTGTCTTTTTCTTGTTCCCTCCCTCTCTTTCTGTTTTTCTCTGTTTTACTGCCTATCACTCTGTTTTTCTCTGTCTTTGGTCTTCCTATCCTCTAATCTCTCTTCTGTATAGCATTTCTGACACTCTTTGTCTTCTTTTTTTTTTTTTTACATTTCCATCTATAAATTTACCTTTCTCTTCATCTGATATACTGGTGCTATTACATCACTTCCTGTAGGCCGGCCCCCTAAAGTAGCCCCCCTCCCCGCCCTTCATTTACTGAGAGCTAAATATAGCACTAGTATTCTTTTTTTTTTCCATAGAATTACACACATGCACTTTCTCACAATTAAAATGTGTCCATACTTTCTCAAACACACGCTAACACTCATAGCGTCATCTCATGCATCCCATCATACAGTTTTAAGTGCCTTCCCAAAACGTTTTTTTTTTACGTAGTTTACAGCCATTCCATTTACAAGTTTGACTAAGAGTTGTACTTTGTTTTTACTCCGACCACAGTGACTGAAAACCCAAAATGACGTCGATACTGTTGGCAGAGACACTCAAACACACACACTGTGAGAGAGAGTTACTTGATACTCTAAGCCAGATTCTCACGCCTGTCTCCATAAGCTGTTGTCTGACAATTTTAACACTCACTTTTAACTGGAAAACGGTCTCTGAATCCCTTCTGTCCCTTTTTAAACGACTGTCCAATGAGGGCCGGCTCTTATGGTGGAACCCCCCTCAAAACATATCATTAGTCAGGGCCATCACTCATCCTCAGTCCTAGATTTACTTCACCTCTCTCTAATCCTCCTATAACTATCCCAAACACTCATCCACCACCTCCACTTCTCATTCCCTGTTTCTGCTGGTAAGAAAACCCCAGCACTCTCTCCTGCCCCCTGCTGCCCACATGAGAACATTTTTCATTTGGCCACATTGTCAAAGACTTTGCAAAAAAAAAAAAAAAAAAGTTAATTTATCTAGCTCTCTGCTGACCATGATAGATGTGTGTATGTTTGTAGTCTGATGACATGTCTGTAACCTGTCAACATGTTAGGGGAAAAAAACAACGTAAAAACAACATTGTAGCAATATTTGTCATGTCGTCGTTAGTAATGACAAGCTGTGCATCAGCACCCTGGGACTGTTTGTGTGTCGGAAGCAGAAATGTAATAGTTTAATGATGTTTAATAATATTTCTGCACTTTCATTTGACTGACATGGCAGAATTTATGTGGTTGTTTCTTCATAAAAGTGTTTCCATCATGGTGTTGGCATGCTAAGGTCACAGGAAGTGATGCATTAGGGAGAGTGATATAAATTATTAAATACTGAGATGTGGACTTGGAATGATTTCATATTCAGGTGAAAAGTCAAGCCAAAGTCCGATAAACATCTCAATCTCGCAGGATGTGTTTTTTCTCTTCAAGTCTTCATGGATGTCAACCTCGAGCCAGACAGGGGCTCACATCGGGAATGCTGGGAAAAGTTGTAGAGTACAGTCAGATGCTTTTTATGCATCTCAGAGTAAATGTCGAGCAGCCACATGGTACCTGCCATTAAACTGTTTAAATATCGGGGATTTCCCATGTTGTATGTATTGGTACAGGTCTATTTAACCGTTTTCTCTCCAAACTCCATTTAAAACGTCTAATTATTTTTTACTTTTATTTTGACTTTAACCAAGCTAACTTTGATTTTCTGTAAAATGTCTTGTAAAAAGAAAAATGTCAAATTCAAATAATTTCAGAAAAACATCAATAAAAAAAATCAGATCCCTTGTGTGTGTGTGTGTGTGTGTGTGTGTTTTGATAGAATGGTCTAAATAACCCGCAGATGAGTTTAGAGTAAAAGAGAAATTTAATGTAATTTTGGAGACATCGGCAGTAAATGTCACAAACCGATAAATAATAACAGTATTATGTGTATTGCGTGATTTCACCCAGTAAACATAACAGTTCCCTGGATGAGTTTTTTTTTTTTTTTTTTTTTTTTTTGTAAAGAGAATAGCATGTGGCAACAAGGTTGCTCACCAATATCTTGTGCATATGTCAATCCAATATGGATTGGTTTTATGATCTCTTTATTGACTTTTTGAAGGGACATATTGATAGTTGTGTAGCTGTCAATGGAGGGACAAAAAGCTCTCAGATTTGGGCTGTGAAATGATTAATCGGGATTTATCGCATCCAAAATAAAAGTATGTGTTTAAAAGTATGTGTGAACAGTGTATAATTAATTTGTATATATAAATACACACACGTGCATGTATATTTATAATTTATATTATAGATAGAAATGTTATTTATTTATATATATATATATATATATATATAACAAATTGTTCTTAAATATATACATGCATGTGTGTGTGTGTATATATATATATATATATATATATATAAAATAATTATACACCACATATATTATGTAAACACAAACTTATATTTTGGATGCGAATAATTGTTTCACAGCTCTATCTCAGATTACATAAAAAAATATCTGGGTTGTGTTCCAAAGATTTACATTTAATCATTTAGCAACTTTTTTGCAATTTACAAATGAAGAGAGCAAGCAATCAAACTATAGGACAACAATATGCAAGTGCCGTGATCATCGCAAGTTAGTCCAGCAGTACACATAGCAAGGTTGTTGTTGTTTTTAAAATAGAAATAGAATAGTACGTTTTAGTATTAATGGTTCAAATTGCTGAAAAATGGCTAAAGGATAGAGCTCGGCATGTCATTCCACCAGCAGGGAAGAGTCTAGATGAAGGTTTTTGTGCTTTTTGAGATGGCACCACAAGTTGCTGTTCACTTGCAGAACGCAGGCTTCTAGATGGAACATAGGTCTTTATGAGTTTAGGTATGGGTGTCGGGCCTTGCATTTTATGCAAGCAACAATTGACAATCCAGTCCTGGATAGAGTTATTGTTGACGAAGCTAGCTGAATGGAGAAGTTGTGGTGTAGTGTTGGGGTGGCAGGGACAACAAGCAGCTCTGTCTTCACACGGTTCAGTTGAAGGTGGTGGCCAATCCAGCAAGAATTGTCTGTCAAGCAGACTGAGATGCGAGCAGCTGCCTTCAGATCATGAGATGTATGGAATGAGAGGTAGAGTTGTGTGTCATCAGCATAGCAGTGATAAGAAACAACATGTTTCTGGATGACAGATCAGTGACGATGACATTTTGATGGAGAAGAGAAGTGGTCCAAGCACTGAGCCCTGAAGCACCCCAGTAGCTGTTGCGACTAAACACCTATCCTCTCCATGACACCCTGAAGGATCGACTTGAGAGGTAAGACTTGAACCATTGGAGTGCATTTCCTGAGATGCCCTTCGTCTTGAGGATTAACAGGAGGATCTGGTGTTTAATGGTGTTAAAAGCAGCAGGCCCAGCAGGATGAGTATTGAGGATTTGGAAGCTGCTCATGCCTCAGAGCTTCAGTAACTGAGAGCAGGGCAGTCTCAGTTGAGTGGCCACTTTTGAAACCAGACTGGTTGTTGTCCAGGAGGTTATTCTGTGCAAGAAAGGTAGAGACTGGTCTCATTCAAGTGTATTAGAATGGAAAAAGGGATAACGGTCTGTAATTTTCTAGATGTGTCTAGTATTTTTGAGTGGGTTTCTTATGCAGTGGGGTTACCTGAGCCTGCTTAAATGCTGTTGGAAAGGTACCAGTATGAAGAGTAGTGTTAACTGAGGAAGAAACAGGATCAAGTGGACAGAAGGTTGATTGGAAAGGATGGGTTTCGAGACTTCTCCCTGATGTGTGTTAGCTGTTAAGATGTCTGTGTCAAATTGTGGTGTGGAAAATTGGCTGCTAATGTGTTTATTTTATTTATGAAGAATGTGGCAAAGTCATTAGCTGTTAGGGTTGATGAAGGGGAATGAGGGTTTAGAAGAGAGAAGGTTTTGAAAAGCATGTGAGAGGCAGAAGAATTGTTCATTTTGTTGTGGTAGTAAGTTAGTCAAGACATTACAGAGACATTAGCAGAGAAGGAAGAGAGGAGGGATTGATTCAAACCATGGTGATTCAAAATCTGAAGCCCTGAGTATAGAAAGATTATCGTGGGAAACATCAGATGAACGAAAGTCTTACTGATTTGGAATGACACGAGGCTGAGTAATTAATGAAATATTTTTCATTTTTGGGTGAATATGACTTTAAGCACAATTTTGGCCAACTAGCAGTCAGATAGGCCCGGGATCGTCAACTAACCGTCATTTAAGGGTAAGGTGGATGTTGACGTATGGTCAAAAGACGTCAGTCATATGACGACTTGGGATGAGACTGTGTTAATATAAGAGGTAATCAGTCTTAATTTTCAATTTTTATAATTCTGATACTCCTCAGATTACTTTTTCCTCTACCTTTTTATGTAACTGACTTAGATTTCTAACTTTTAAGACTAGTGTTGCTGGCCACAGTGGTGTTAAACCTACAATATGTAATTTTTTTTCACCGCTAGCCAGGGGTCGCTAACCTCTTACAATAAAAAAGGCGTAGATTGATGATGCAGTGAATAAGTGGAATCATAGAACTTGCTGTCATGCTGATGAATCAAATAATGTTTGTGGATGAGTGAAAACATTTATGTTTTTTAACATGACTGTGGTACGATGCTTGAAAACGCCTTGCCAATATTGATCCTCGTTTTATTTCAACGCATTCTCACCCCAAGGCGTCACCTTTGACCATGCATATTTGACGTTTTCCTTTAGCGTCAGTTACATGACGCGATCCTACGGCGTCATCTAACTGACGCTTTACTTTAGCGTTAGTTAGATGACTTTAGATGTCCGTTAGATGGTTTAGGTCGCGCGATCACGCGATCCTAGGGCGTCATCTAACTGATGCTAAAGGGCGCCTAAAGCGTCAGATATTGAAGCATAGTCAAAATGCTTCCCAAGGCGTCAGGTGAGCCTTGGGGGTGAGAATGGGCTGTTTATTTCTATTCCTTTTGTCCCAAAGTCTGGTTGCCATGATCCATAATGTTTGAACAAAACAACAACAGCATGCCACTAAACATTACACGGTTGTCCGCATCTGTCGTCATGGTTACCATAGCAGGACAAGTGAAAACCAGGGATAATACGGGTATTACATCATTGACAAGGGACATGCGCTGTTTAAAATTGTGAATTTCTCTGAATTTACAAATTCTTGGAAACATTTAGGATGATGTAAGTACACAATTGAAAGAAATATATTACACTGTGCAAGTGTTTTTTGGATATTTATCCATCTCTGTCAAGTGTTCAAGAGAAGAAATACAGTAAACAGTAAACTACATCATCAACAACATAATAATATGTAACACTATAACCAGAGCACAGGACACATTTTAAACTATATATCGTCAGCCTGTGAAAAAAAAAAAAAGTATAATATGTCCTCCACAGAGACAATAAATAGTGTAGCACGTGAAGTTCATGTGATTTATCACTGATTTTTGCGTCAGCCAAGTATCGCTCTCGGGCACGGCAGGGTCAGGAGAGCAGCTGCTCTCTCCAGTCCTGGTCTTAATGGAACTGGCAGAGGCATTGACGACAGTTGTAGTTCCCACAGTCTCAAGGCTTGATTTAGTTGGGGGGGAAAAAATCCTCAAGCCTGAATTCAACCTGTCTCGCTTCTTCTGCCCTGCTAACAAGCATAAAATAAATAGTGATAATATAAGTGTGTCAGACAGAAAGAAGAGGAAAGTGGTAGCAGGTGCAGGTATACAGCCACGGGCATGAAGGTTGTGTCGTGTGAGTGTGTGTGTGTGTATTTATAAGGGGGTGGGGAGTGAGCTTCGGGTTACCCTGAGGCACAAATGTGGGGAGAGAACAAGTTTTGTGTGTGTGTGTGTGTTATCAGGTTGAGAAGGAGGGTTTGTTACCTCCAAAAAAAGCCACCAGTGTCTTCCACACGTGTGAGGCGAGAGTGGGAGAAATCTGGGCATCAGTTCATTATCAACGAACATGGGAAAAGGGGTGAGTGTGTCTTTCTGTGGTGCTTCAATTATTCTGTCTGTCCTTTTCTCTCACTGTTTTTTTTTTTTTTTTTTTTTTTTCCCGTATGTGTCATGCACCCTTAAATAATGTATTGGTTCAGTATCACATGCATTTCTTATGGACACATCAGGATTATGTGGGAATATGTTTTTGTGTGACTTTGAAAAGGAGATGTGTGAATCTCACAAAGAAATGTTGGGGTGATGCGTCACAAGATAATTGAAAGAAAAAAATACAATTATAATTTGCATTAAGAAAATAAATCCTGTTTTAAAGCCATTAGGATTATTCACATTATGAATTATTCACATCGCAATTTTTTTCCCTAAATTCGTATTACTGTAATGCAAAAAAGACACATTTTTTACTGTAGTACTAGACAAAAAAAGAAATTGTTTTAAAAAAAAGTTAAAATCTTAAATTCCAAATTCCATAAAACAAATGCCACCATTATCTTCTTCAAATGTACTTTTAATAATAAAGGGGGCTTTTTTTAATACTTCCCAAAAAAAAAAAAAAATAATAATTAATATTTTTATTACAAATAATGCTAAAATATTAAAGTAGCATACAATAAAACATGTTTTTCACATTGCTGTAGTAAGAATAAAAGCTAATTGAGGAAGGAGAATGAGCTTATTAGAGTCATACAAATGTCACAATGCAAAAATGTTAATTGTCCTAAAAATAGGTTTGTTTTCATATATCAAGAAAATATGACCTGAACATTTCTTGACAGTTCTCTTGAGATTCGCTGAAGGTCTGACGTGTGTGATTATCTGAAAATGATTTTACTGATGTGATGCCCTGTTTTTGCTCATAATGAGGGTGGGAGGTGTGATGGATTATGCTGGCTTACATTTGATTGGTATTAATATGAATTAATTCAGAGAAGAGGTCAGATTAAAGGTGTAATGAAGGATCTTCTATCTGTTCCACATGCTGATATGTCTGTACATGTGCGCACACACAGAGACACACACACATACAGACACAGCTGAGGGAGAGTGACAGGACCAGGTGATTTCCATGACACCCTGTTCCTATGTGTCAGCACACAGCACACATTTCCTGCCAAAGACGAGCACATTAGATGGTCCGTCATGCTCAAGCACACTCACGTGTTTGATAACACTGTCAAAGGCCTGTCATAGTTTGTTGTATGTCGTTTTAAAGACATAACTACTGAGCTGTAAAGTACAAAGCAACATTATGGTAAAAAATATGATTAATTCATGAATATTCAGCTGACTAATTAACAATTAGGTGCCAGTGTGATGCGATTAACAAATGTGTGTGCATGTATATACCATCCAAATGTGTGGGATTTGTAAGATTTTGAAGTTTAGTGCTGAACAAAGCTGTACTTATTTGATCAAAAATACAGTAAAAACAGTAATAATGTAAAATATTATTACAATTTAATTGACCTATTTTCTATGTTAATATATTTAAAAATGTATTTTATTCAGCTGAATTTTCAGCACCATTACGCCAGTCTTCAGTGTCACATGATCAGTTTTTTCTATTTTTACTTGGAAGGAATGAAACATGAAGGAAACAACTGAGAAATCTCATAATCTGCGAAAGCGCAATCTCTGAGTAATATAATTGTATTCTCTGGGTATTATTCTCTTCCTCTGTCTCTGTCTCTGTCTCAGTACGGACATGAAAGCAGCCCTGAGGTTGCTCCAGCGGTAGGAAAGAGAAAGATGAAAGATCAAGCTTTAGATGAGCTGAAGAAAGAGGTGTCACTGGTAAGAAGTTATTATTTCATGTGTGAGCAAGCATGTGAGCGAGTATAGGAGATCACAATTACAAATCAAACAATGAAATCGTTTGTAAATGTGAAACATCTAGACGGTTCATAATTGTCAATGTTGTCTGATGCTCTTGTGTGTGTTTCTACTACAGGATGATCATAAGCTGTCTCTAGATGAGCTCAGCACTCGTTATGGAGTTGACCTTGCCAAAGTGAGTCATCTTAACTTTCACCTTCGACATTTACATTAAGGAATCGGATATTTTTTCCGATCGCAATGACATTTTACTCACCGGCACATTCAAGCAGCATACAGAGTAGGCCTAGACTTACAACCAAATAAACAAGGCCTTGAAGATATAGCGAGATATTATTTAGTGATATCAATTGGGAAAAACGGCTTTAGTTAAATAAATATAAAATTTGAAACCATTTTCTGATATTTTTTGATAGAGCATTTATCCTGTATCCTATTTCTGGAGCTTGAACCCTTGTTAAAAAAAATACAAACAAGCAATCACAATAACTGGGTTTATACTGGCCCTGAACCTAGTCCATTCATTTTATGAAAAAGGTTGAACAAATTGCAACAAAAGAAAACTCAACTGATTTTGTATCCTCAATATGTCCTGAGTAAGAAAAAGACCCAAATATATCCCATTTATTCGCCTATTCGTTCTTTTTCTCACGTGAAAAGGGTAAAAATGTAAACCTTTATATATCATCATGAAAATCACTGAGTTGATTACTTACATCAAGACAAACAAAAAATCTATTACAAGTTTTTTGCAATCGTTTGTTAACATGTAAAGGGTGCATAATCTAATTACATATGTGCTAATTTTCATAAATACCCAAACAAATCTAAATAATTAATTATTATGACAGAGATGGGGTTTGCGGCTGGGTCAGTGGGACTGTTTCTAGGGGATGAGGGAAGAACAGGAGACATGGGTAAGGAGAATGCAGAAGACAAAAAGTAGGTAAAATAAAAAGTGTCTGGTTCAAAAAAATCTAATTACGTACACAATGCACTCAATGCACAAAGCCCATTTCTGCCATAATAATTAATAAAGGCTGGTTTCTAAAGTACTTCTTCCTGCATTAATGTTCATGGGTAGCCTAAATGGGTTCCATTCAGACCTTAATATTAAATAGTTCACTGTTATATGTCAACAAGATTAAAAAAAACATTTTCACCTGCTGTATACCCAATGTTTCGATCTGTTTGGGTATTTATGCAAATTAGCTAATACGTAATTATATTATGCACCGTTTGTCCATGTAAACAAACAATTTCAAAAAACGTATAATACATATTTTGTTTGTCTTGATGTAAGTAATCAACTCAGTGATTTTCATGATGATTTCTAAAGGTTAAAAATTTTACCCTTTTCACGTGAGAAAAGGAATGAATATGTGAATGAATGGGATGTACTTGGGTCTTTTTCGAAACGTTCCTCTAATGGGATTTTTCTGGGCTTTTTTTTTTTGCCTTACTCAGGACATATTGAGGATCCAAAATCAGTTGACTTTGCTTCTGTTGCAATTTGTTCAAGGTTGACCCCCATTTTGGCTTAAAATGACAGGAATACTATCCCTAAACCCAACCTAACCCATGTAGTTAAATAAGCATATTACCAGCATTTTCTTGGGTAACACGTACTGTAAAATAAAGCGTAACCTAAAAGTATTATATTATATTATATTATATTATATTATATTATATTATATTATATTATATTATATTATATTATATTATATTATATTATATTATATTATATTATATTATATTATATTATAACCCAGACTGCAATTCCCAAAAGCGTTATAAGCACAAGTAGGTCATATAAACCAACTCTTTACAATTGACTTGGATGTACAATGCTCTTGCGAAAAGCTGCCTGGGTCTCTAATCTTGACCTGCTGACATGTGTCCAAACCCCTTCTAAATTTGCTGGTTGCTAAATTGTCTGCAGGGAATCTTGAGTTACTTTGTCTCCATCCCACCCAGGGTCTGACCCATAAGAGAGCTAAAGAAATTCTGCTCCGTGACGGTCCAAATGCACTGACCCCGCCACCCACCACACCAGAATGGGTGAAGTTCTGTAAGCAGCTGTTCGGAGGATTCTCCATCCTGCTCTGGATCGGTGCCCTCCTCTGCTTTCTTGCCTACAGTATTCAGGCGGCCACTGAGGATGAGCCTGTCAATGACAATGTGAGTGCACTTACCCTCCAGCCAATGAGAGATTGTGAGAATGTTGTGAGCTGTGGCCTTGTGACACAGTGACTTGTGTTCCTGTAAGAGCCACGGGTTTAAATCTGGGTGACATTGAGTCCCGGTCCTGTAGGAAAATCTTTCTAAATGTTATTTAAAGCTTGTTGCGCATGACACGTCCCATAGTGTAGCTTTATGCATTTAAAAACAATTCTTCAACTAGTTTGGGAAAGAATTAATATTTTTAATATATTGCACAAATCCGAAAGAAGCCTCATTATGAGGAGATGGTGTTGACACCTAATACAATTTTCAAAATAATATAATTCACAATAAATAATGAAAGTACCAATGTTTATCTCTAATTCCTGTGCAAGTTCCTTTGTACAAATCTCTAAGTTTTCTAAAAATCCGTATTTAAGCCGATTAAATCTCAAAAATGTGTTCAATTGGCCTCACTCCAATAGAGGGGAATTAAAACCCACAGTTAAAATTTTGGGCTACTGAGGTGGATGCATTGCTTTTAGCTCTGGTGTCCCATTTACAGTATGATAAATGAGTCCAAGTTTGTAGACTGAGCTCCCAGCTGCTTGTGGGACAGTTTAGGGTCAGTGATAACTGAAAATGTGAAGTTAAGGATCGTTTAACTGTGTTTGCTCTTTTACATCATGATTTCTGCCCATTTACTTTTCTAAAATGTTTTGTTTAAGGATTATGATGACAAGGTGAGCATGTGTTTAAAATGGCCTGGCTTTGCTGCAGTGGCGTAGCCAGGGGAGGGGCCATGGGGGCACTGGCCCCTCCTGAAAACTGATTGGCCCCCCAGTGTGCCCCCACCCTTCTAATTGTCTGTCACTCAAAAATTCAAATCATAATCTTTCAGCTTGTAGTAGAATAATTCATGATTCCGCGTCGCGCGATGCTTCTCAAAACCACACGGTAAGTTGATATATTTTATACAGCTTATTATTTTTTAAGGAAAGACGATGTGTATTCACCCTGCTGAGGGGAATGTGATAAAGCCTGGAGTGGAGCGAAAGCACGTTCCTCTCTCCACTCTAAGCATTCTGTAATCACTTCGCTCATGGTCCACTCCGGTTTTTCAATTCCCGCTCACGGAAAAACTGCTCCATGTTCACTCAATTAGTCTTAGATTTTGAGAAGTGCATGTCAGGCTACTGCTCGCTCGTTTGCTGCGGTCGTATGATAGAAAACAGAACGCGGGTCAATATTGGTCGTTTCTCAATACCAAGAACGCAAACTTCGGAGAACGAACTCCCGAGGACGAGAGGACGCGAGTCCGGTCCAGGTCCGGTCATTCTGCTAATGGAATAGCGCGTTCTTGATCGCGTCACTCAGCACGCGGCTACTCCGGTTATCTCTTATATGGTATAAAACACAACTTTGCTTCTTTTCATCAACAATAAAACGAAATACATATAAAACAGCACTCTGCCTCATTTCATTTATAAATGGACATATTATCATGAACAGATTAATAGCCACAAAAATGTGGTTCAGGTAACCTTATCTCACATTGACTATCTTCACTGCATATATTATAACACGAAATATAAAACACAACCCTGCTTCTTTTTGTTTTCATTTTAAAAATGTGAAACATTATTGATCATTAAAACTGACATTTAACAAACAGACATGTATCGTTTTATTGTATTACACACAGTGAAGAGAATGTATAGTAAAACATACACATATAAAGAATATTTTATATATTTTAGAATATATAAAATTACACAACCCTGTCTCTTTTGTTAAATGTCAGTTTTAATGATAATATCCCATTCAAAAGTATAAGTAGCCTAATAGGTGGCTATAATAAGCTACAATGAGAAATAAAGTAAACAATTCAGTTAAACATAAGTCAGCTCTCTAATGGGTTACAAAGTTAAAGTTAAATAGCCTAAAAGTTAAATATATAAAGTTATGAAACTTCACTTTTCCCTCAGCCAGTTAGCAATGTTTGGTCTTATAAGATAAATTAAAACATGCACTGAAAAGTTATGTAGGTGGTTGATTAGGCCTATTTGTCAAGATAAGTAATTGTTTTTCATAGATTAAAATAGCTTTTAAATTACGCAAACTGGCAATATTTGATCGGTTTAAAACATCTCTCCTTTAAACGCTATTGGTCTTGACTATTTAAATAAAGTTACAGGAATATGACTTGGCCTGAAAAAAAAAAAAAAAAAATCAGTCAAAAGAATTTTTTTTATTTAATCCCTGCATCCAGAAACATTCTCAAATAAAAAAAATATAAAAAAGATAATTAAATAAAAATGCATGATTAAATAGCAAAATAAATAATTAATACTACTGGATAATTAAGTCACTGTTTCTATGATCCACAAATATTACATTAAACTAAATCATACCTTTTTGAAAAAGTAGCTATCTAACAAAGTATTATATGTGATATTTTACAATCAATATGCTCAAGACTAATTAGCCTTCCTCGAAATAAGCAGATTTGGTCTATTCATCAATGCAAATTTACTGCAACTGCTGAAATGCAAATTGAATAGGATGTGGGGAAAAAGATGTATACAATTTTATTACAGTTTTATGAATTCATTAATTGTGTATTTATTATATGAATGATTAATATAATTATGCATTCATATAAATAAGGCTGTTCTATTATTATTTGTGAGTTGGACACTAATACATTGGATTATTTTATTTATTACAGTTTTTCTATCACTTTTGTAAAGTGAAAAGTTAATATAAATTGTATTTTATTGTTTTGATTTAGAGCAGTAAATAACTGCTATTAAAAGATAACAGGGTATCACTGTTTATTGCTGATTTTAAAGCTTACTGAACTTGAAATGATTTGGATATCTATAGTTCTACATAAATACACAACATAAGAATGGCCCCTCTGTAATAATTGTGGCCCCTCTTGTGCCCCCCAGTTGAAAAAATCCTAGAATCGCCCCTGCTTTGCTGTTCTTTTGCAATGTATGAGTCTATTGTTCATGTAAAGATGGTTAAAATATTGTGACTGTGACTATTGTGACTAATTGTGACTGGTGGGCATATATTTCTAAACTGAAACTCCCTGAGATGGTAACACTTTTCATACATTGGTCACTAGAGTTTCCAGTGCATTTCAGGGTAAAGACCCCAGGAATTGCATAAATTAAACAAACTGTAAGCTGTCAATAACTCTTCATAAGCCTGTTTTTTTTAGCATATTTACAGATGGAAAAATAGTGATAGAGTCTTGGCTTAAACCTTATGGGTTGTAGTATTGAACCCCCTGACCCTTGACTTGTGTTTCCCTCTCTCCGCTTTACTGCAGCTGTATCTGGGTGTGGTTTTAGCTGCTGTGGTCATCATAACCGGCTGCTTCTCATATTATCAAGAAGCCAAAAGTTCCCGGATCATGGACTCTTTCAGAAACATGGTGCCTCAGGTCAGTGTGACTGTGACAGCAGTAGCATATTGCTTTGGATGCAAAATGAATGCATGTAAATGATACCAAATCCCAAACGGAAACCATTATGAGCAATATTTTCTATGATTTACATAAATCCATGTAAATCCCTTTCAACATTTAAAAGCCCAATGTATGATTTATATAAATGAATGTAAATCCTTCTTAACTTATGAAAGGAACCACATGCCAATGCCACCACCCCCTCTTTCAGATTTAGCTTTGTTGGAATATTGGTTACAATATTGAAATACACTACAGAAAACAAATGTGGTGCAAGAAGTAAAGAAATATACTATATCTTATTTATAAAGGCAAAGATGGGAATAAAAAATCTTATTTATTTCTTACTTTCACAAAAGTTTGAAACTTTATTGTTTTTTTTATAGGAAATAAGGTACGAGAGGCTGTGCTAATTCGCGGCCCCTAACGTTCCCGTATGGTTCCTATTTGGTTATGTTTTTGGGAACCAAATAAGAACGTTCTGGGAACGTTTCCTGTAGGTTATTTTTAGGTTCTCCTAAAAGGAACGTTCCCAGAACATTCCCCTAACCTTAGGGGAACGTTCTATTTACGTTAAGAAAACTTTCCTGGGAACCAATAGGGAACGTTCTAGGAACCAAAAACTAACGTTTCCAGAACCTAAAATTGTTTGCTCGCAACGCCCTTCAGCCGTTACTTATTTACGATACAGCAGTTGCCTCGAGTACTTTATTGCTTTTCTAAAACGGTTAACACAATAAAAATATTAAAGTGCAAAAATATGTATTAGTGCAACTTTCATGAAGTAAAATCACAAAAATCCTTCTTTCCACTAGAAAAAAATAGTCCCTGACCGTGAAACAGCAACAACGTTACAATGTGTAATATGCATGAAAGCTCAAATAAAATCAACACAGGAACTGCAGTGTTGCGCAGCGATAAATAGAACCATTGGGTGAAGCGGTCATAGCCGTGTTGTCATGAACAAAGCACAGCTATTGACCAATCAGAATCAAGGATTTATTATTATTAACGGTGTAAAATAAAAGAAAGCACAATAAATAGACTAAATGGTAATTTAAAAAGTCAGTATGGTAGAAAACCACACATACTGTAGGTGACCCCAAAAGTTATAAAGTCTATAAATACACACACACACACACACACACACACACAATGTCTATAATTGATAGTGTAGGTTGCTTACAGTATTGCAAACTCTGTTTTGATATAGGCTACTCGTTGCTGTAGGCCTCTCCCTAAATAAATAGTTTTTCTGCATCATCATGTTTGAGGAACTTTACTATTGACTTTTTCTTTTAGCAAGCTCTGGTGATCCGTGAAGGGGAGACGTTTCAGATTAATGCAGAGGAAGTGGTTCAGGGAGACCTGGTGGAGATCAAGGGTGGAGACAGAATCCCAGCAGACCTTCGGATCGTCTCTTCCAGTGGCTGCAAGGTAGAGAGAGGGCAAGTGATGCTGACAGATATTAAGGGAAAGATCTCAGATCTGGGATCAGCTTTGTTTACCAGCCTGTAGTCTTAGTGATAAGCCTGAGATCAGAATGAGAACATCTATTTTGCCTTTCTCAGGTGGATAACTCGTCTCTAACTGGAGAGTCAGAACCTCAGACACGTTCTCCAGAGTTCACTCATGAAAATCCCCTGGAGACCAGAAACATCAGCTTCTTCTCCACCAACTGTGTGGAAGGTCAGATCTTCATTCATTCATACATTCATTCATTCATTCATTCATTCATTCATATTTATTGGTTAATTTTTGTGTGTGCAGGCACAGCCCACGGCATAGTGATCAACACAGGTGACCGTACAGTGATGGGCCGCATTGCGACTCTGGCGTCCGGTCTGGAGGTGGGTCAGACGCCCATCAATAGGGAGATCGAGCACTTCATTCAAATCATCACAGGCGTGGCCATCTTTCTGGGCGTGTCTTTCTTCATCCTGTCCCTTATTCTGGGCTACTCCTGGTTGGAGGCCGTCATCTTCCTCATCGGCATCATTGTTGCCAATGTCCCTGAGGGACTGCTGGCTACTGTCACGGTGAGAAAAATACAAACATATACATATTATAATATTCATATGCACTACCATTCAAAAGTTTGGGTTCAGACATTTAAATGTTACAAAATTTGTTTTTTATGTCAAATAAATGCTGTTCTTTTGATCTTTCTGTTCATCAAAGAATCCTGGAAAAAATGCATCACAGTTTCCACAAAAATATTAAGCAGCACAACCTTTTTCAACATTGATAATAACAAGAAATGTTTCTTGAGCAGAAGATCAGCATGACACTGAAGACTGGAGTAATGATGCTAATTTACATTTTAAATACAGTTAAATAGGAAACAGTTATTTTAGTAGTATTAGTTATTTATATGTAATATTTCACAATTTTAATGTGCTGATTGATCAAAAGGCACAAAGACCATAAAACATTATCGTCTTTTAGAACTTCTATTTTAACTCCATCCAATCTCTCTCAGGTATGTTTGACTCTGACTGCTAAGCGTATGGCTCGCAAAAACTGTCTGGTGAAGAATCTAGAAGCCGTGGAGACTCTGGGCTCCACATCCACCATCTGCTCGGATAAAACTGGAACCCTCACTCAAAACCGGATGACTGTAGCTCACATGTGGTTTGACAATCAGATCCACGAGGCCGACACCACCGAGGACCAATCAGGTTAGAATGCTTTCAGGTCCACAGACCAAACATGTGAACATTGTTAGGTCACATTGGGCCTCATTTATCAAAAGTGCGTACACCAAATTTCTAGCGTACACCCAAAACTACGGTGACTTTGAGATTTATCAATATGGACGTTGGCGTACGGCACGCTCAAATCCTACGCCAGCTCAGGAGGTGGTATATGCACGTTTTGAGTTTGAGTGCACAGAAAAACAATTCCTAACACCACAAAACGCACTGACAAACTAAATGATGTCTTCATTTGCGAGCCTGTGAGCTTTACCTGACGTTTCAGGGTTAGGCCCGGCAGGTGCATACAGATTGGTTTCGGTAATGAAATGCTTTCAATGACCAAAAAATAATTCAGACTGACAAAATAATAAAAATGACATTCATCTTCTTTTAAATAATAATAATAATCAGGCGGTGAGAGCAGTGTAAGCATAATCTTACGCCAACATATCCGGCCATCTACGCAAGAATGATAAATGAGGGTCTTTGTGCCTTAAATAATGTTCCAAAACGACAAAAAAAAAAAAAACGCCACAAAAGTCATTGTTGACTGAAAAACTTCTGCCCTAGCTTTTATAAGCGTTTTTAATGAGTGTAGTGATGACCAATTTGTGAACAAATCATTCTTTTGAGTCGGATCTTGTCCGTGAATCAGTTCATTTAGCTCAATGTGAATGATCCGTTCATGAATTTTGGACTGAATTTGGTTCTGGCGATCAACTCCTCAAATCAATCCAGTTGAAGTGGTTATCAGCTCATTAAAGAGGAAGATAGATCTATTCACATCTTCACATAGATCAATTGCAAATATGATTTGACTGGTTGAGTCAGGATCTACAGTATACAATATATTCACTTTCATTGTGGATAGAAAAAATCGTTTTTGATGAAAACTTGACTGAGCGTAGGACACAGTGTAAATATTCATTATACTTTAGGGATAACGTCCCTGTAATTAGCATATAAGTTAGGTCGCTTTAGATGAAAAGTTCTGCTAAATATACCTTTAGTGCTTTTGCTACCTTTTGAACATTTAGAGGGAGAATTCTTCTATAGTCCATATCTCTGTTTGAGCGCACTTTACCAAATCTATTCTTTCTCCTGTGTGTGTGTGTGTGTGTGTGTGTAGGTTCTTGCTTTGATAAAAGCTCTCCCACTTGGTTCTCTCTGTCTCGAGTCGCAGGGATTTGTAACCGTGCTGTCTTCTTACCGGGACAAGAGGAAATTCCTGTGCGCAAGGTAATACACACCACATACACAATTACCGACACCAGACATTTGAAAAGTAGTGTACATCGACTACATTTGTGTGCAATACTTATACACAAATATTAATCACAAATAAGATAAGGGGTTGTGTTCTATTGTTTGATTTGTGACACTGTGTGTTCACAGAGGGACACAGCAGGTGACGCGTCAGAGTCCGCTCTGTTAAAGTGCGTTGAGCTCTCATCCGGGAATGTTCAGATTCTCAGAGAGAACAACCCTAAAGTGGCAGAAATCCCATTCAACTCAACTAACAAATACCAGGTTCACCTACAGGAAACACACACCCAAAGCTGCAAAGATCTTATAGAAATATCTCGATGTCATACAGATATTGACTTGAGTAATAAATAATCCCCATCTCTCTCTCTCTTTCTCTCTCTCTCTCTCTCTCTCTCTCTCTCTCTCTCTCAGCTGTCTGTTCACGTGATAGAGGAGAGTCCCACTGGACACCTGCTGGTGATGAAAGGAGCTCCAGAGAGGATTCTGGAAAGGTAATTAATACCAGACCACAATACAGTGAATCCATATACATAAACATAAATAAAAAGAATCAGTAGCTGTGGTTATTGATTAGACAACATCATTTTTATTGATTAATAATAGCTTTAACTATTCATCATGAATCCATAGTTGCGATTAATATACAATTTGAGAAATCAAATTTGCCTTAATCTTTTGACATGTAAGAGGTCATGTATAGCCTACTTTAAACGGCTTTTTCATTATAAACAAAGCATTTATTTAACCAAGCTCCAAAAATGTCTCGTTTGGATATTGTGGGATTTGTGACATCACACGGGCAAAATACATTTACATTTGACTTCCTCCAGAGCAAGACATCAATGAATAGTTATTCATTATCGCACCATAGGCTCCGCCCACTGCCTCTCAGTGGCTTAACGGCTAAAATTTGCCTACTCCAGATGTAGGCGTCACAGTCTACTGGAGAGTTTGCAAAGAAACTTTTGTTAAAGCTACACTGTGTAACTCTTTTAGTTTATTCTTAGCTAAAAACACTTAGTTCTTTCAAAAATATATGTGCTCGTTAATGTATATTTACTTCGCACAAGTAATAAAGTATTCTCGTGAGTGTATAATATGCCATTGAAAATACATACGGGTAAGGGGTTCTAATGTCGGTCGCCATGTTGCCCCTCCATCTTGAAAGTACATTAGCCAAAGAGGGACATACCCGTTAATTCAAGCTTCGCCTTTCGCGTTTACGTTTGAGTTAACACTCATGGACGAGGTCGAACTGGAAGCCATGTTTATCTTGGACTGCATTGGCCACCGTAGGAGTAAAAACGAAATCGGAATTGAGAGGAACAGAAACTAATATTCACTGGATGGTCATATACCTTTTCACCGCTAGATGGGGGTAAAAATCACACAGTGTAGCTTTAAAAATGAAGTAGCATTGGCCATTTACTGACAATCCTTAAAGGGATACTCAACTATTTTTTCATATTAAATTATGTTATTCCCTTAACTAACACGAGTTGATGCGTACCTCTCTCATCTCAGTGTGTACGCTCAATCGCTCTGGCGCATGAGACACTTTGATAGCACTTAACTAGCCCAGTTCATTCAACATGGGCTAAGCAGAGAACCGACCAAACACCTCCACGTTTTCCCTATTTAAATACAGTTACATGAGTGGTGTAACTCTACCAAGAATGGTGACACAAAATAAAACGTTGCACTTTTCTAAGCGTGTAAAGTGGATAACTATAATGTATGGCGGAATACGACGAAAACGTGGAGGTGTTTGGTCGCTTCTCTGCTTGGCCCATATTGAATGAACTGGGCTAGTTAAGTGCGATCAAAGTGTCTCGCGCGCAAGAACGATTGACGAGAGAGGTATGTATCAAGTCCTCTTAGTTAAGGGAATAACATAATACATTATTAAAAAAACGGTGGAGTATTTCTTTAAGTAGCTGTCATTTCAGACAGAGGGTCAGATTAAAGGTGGAAAAAAAATAGTTTTCCCGAGTATGTGTGTGTGTTTGTAAAATGAAAATCTAAAAGTAAAGGCTAATTCAAAATATTAATAAATACTATAATAATATATTATCCTAAAATAGCACGGGATAATGGATAATTAATAAACTGGATAACTACAACGTTAATCAATAACTAATTATTGATGATGATACATCATAAAACTTATTTCTGATTACTGCTCTAAGTATTGTTGATCCATCAAAATTCCATAGCTGTGATTAATATCTGTTATTACTGACAGTAATTCAATAGCTGTGATTTATTGGTGATTGCTCATACAGGTGCAGTTCCATAATGATCAATGGACAGGAACTCCCAATGGACGATGACTGGAAAGATGCATTTCAGGGAGCGTATATGGAGCTGGGCGGACTGGGCGAGAGGGTTCTGGGTAAGTCTTTCTTTCTTTATTTCTTTCTTTCTTTCTTTCTTTCTTTCTTTCTTTCTTTCTTTCTTTCTTTCTTTCTTTCTTTCTTTCTTTCTTTCTTTCTTTCTTTCTTTCTTTCTTTCTTTCCATCCATCCTTCCTTCTTTCCTTCATATTTGAATTCTACTCTCTCTCTTTCTCTCCTTTAGGATTCTGCCACCTGTTCCTCTCTCCCTCTCAGTTTCCGAGGGGATTTGCGTTTGATTGTGACGAGCTGAATTTCCCGGTCAACCAGCTCTGTTTCCTCGGCTTAATCTCCATGATCGATCCGCCCCGAGCCGCAGTGCCAGATGCTGTGGGCAAATGCCGCTCAGCTGGCATTAAGGTATCCATTTATAGGTTCCATCCATCCATCCATTCATTGACAGTGTTTTGTGTCAAAGGTGACCGTTATCCATTTTTACAGGTTATCATGGTAACGGGAGATCATCCTATAACTGCCAAAGCCATTGCTAAAGGTGTCGGCATCATCTCTGAGGGCAACGAGACTGTGGAGGATATCGCTGAGAGACTTAATATACCACTGAGCCAAGTCAATCCACGGTCTGTGTGTGTGTGAATCTGTCTCTGTTGAGTGTTTGTTCGAAAGTCTGGGTTACTCTGTGCGTGTAAACTAAATCTGAATGGGTTTTATCCGCTTTTATTGCTTCTCCACAGATAATGAAAATGGGCACTGTTCTGTGTGTGCGTTTCAGAGATGCTAAGGCCTGTGTGGTTCATGGTTCAGACTTGAAGGACATGAGCTCAGAGTATCTGGACGATATTCTGAGGTACCACACAGAGATTGTGTTTGCTCGCACTTCACCTCAACAAAAACTCATCATCGTGGAGGGCTGCCAGAGACAGGTGTGTGTGTGTGAATTTTAAAACATCACACACTGGAGGTCTTGCATGGCAAATCTCACCAAATGCAAGTTGTATTGAAATATCAGATCTTTCTGTTTACATTAATGGCCCTGATATACTTCAAGCGAAATAGAAGAACGAACTGATGCGACTGTCATTTCGAACTTTCAACAAACACTCTAAAAAATGCGGGTTTGTTTTAACCCATCTTTGGGTCAAATATGGACAAACTCAGCCATTGGGTTAAATGTTTATATTACATTTTTAACCCAACATTTGAGTTTGTCTATATTTGACCCAAATTTGAACCCAGCATTTTTTAGAGTGTATTTTCAATCGCACTATTTATTTTTTAATGTGGAAAAGTGCACATTTAATTCAATTCACAGTTAGTATAGCTTTTTTTTCCACAATGCATATTTTTTCAAAGCAGCTTTACGGAAAATGCGTGCGTCTACATTACAAATAATCTGTTTAACAGAGGTGACTGAGTCCAAGTTATGTACAAATCACGTAAAAATGTACTTGTTGAAGTAATTATTACAAGTTTTGCAATATATAGAGCATTTATTGGTGCATGTTGATTCAGAGTTTACCTCATCTGAAATCCTTGCAAGAGTTGGCACCGTCTCTTCACAGGTGTTGAGTCATCTGAAGTCTTCATAAGAGGCTGGATCCAAACTGGAGTTGGCGTAGTTAGTTACCTAGGGATGGACATCCTGTGATTTAACAAAAAAGCAGATGGAAAGTAATTAGCGTAGCTGCTATTCATAACTTCTCAAACAAAGATAATCGTGCATTTGATCTGATATAATGGGATTATGAGGTGTAGTATGTGAATGCTTGGCTAAAGAGATGTGTCTTTAAGTTTAAACTGAGCCCTGAACATCATCAGGAAGTTTAGGAGCCAAATGTGAAAACGCTGTCCATCCTTTAGTGGATTTCAATATCCTATGGTACTACCAGAAGCCCAGAGACCTAAAAGAGCGTGGTGGATAGTAGGGCAATATAAGATCAGTTAAATACACAGGAGCTAAAGCGTTCAGCGGTCAGTAGCAATACTTTGTAATTGATACCTAACCTAATATGAAACCAGTGTGGAGATGATAAAATTTGTGTTATATGATCATATTTTTGACCTGGTATGAACTCTAGCAGCTGCAGCTTGTTTATTGAGGATGAAGGACAACCAGCTAGTAATGCATTACAGTGATCCCGTCTAGAGGTGCTTTTCTGCATCAGAACTAGCTAACAAAACCAAAATGATTATTTGTCTTCGTTCTGTTTGAAACAAACATCACATTATCACATATTACACACATAAACTAACTCAACATCAAATTATTAAATATACTCATTCCGTACTACAAGTACGCTACTGGTCTGTGGAGCTGACACTGAGCTGACCAAACACAGCATAATGCCTTTATTTTTGTTAGAAATTGACAGTTTTATTCAGCAAGGATGCTTTACATTGATTTAAAGTGACAGTAAAGACATACTGAATTCTGAAGGGCCGTGTAACACTGAAGACTGAAGTAATGATGCTGAAAATTCAGCGTTGACTGACATCACTGGAATAAATTACATTTAAAATGCATTAAAATAGAAAACTGATCAAATATGCAGCCTTGGTGAGCATAAGCACTTCTTAATAAATAAATAAAAACATTAAAAATCATACCAACATCAGTGTACACTTTATATCTTCATTTAGTCTGGCTTATTGACTTGATTGGCTGAAAGCTCTTTTTTGTTTCTAATTAGCTGACTGGTCTTTTTCTCTGATTCTGATTGGCTGACTCCGGCTGCAGGGTGCTATAGTGGCAGTGACAGGTGATGGGGTGAATGACTCTCCTGCTCTGAAGAAGGCTGACATCGGCGTTGCCATGGGAATCTCGGGCTCAGACGTTTCCAAGCAAGCTGCTGACATGATCCTGCTGGACGACAACTTTGCCTCAATTGTTACAGGAGTGGAAGAGGGTAAGAGAGAGATAGAATATTAAGAATAAGTATCTCTTCATTTTTTAGAGATAACAAATTTCAGAAGTGCTATATTGGCCTGACTGTTTTACACAATCATTAATACAGAAATAATTTCAATTCAATTAAGGTCGTCTGATCTTTGATAACCTGAAGAAGTCAATTGCGTACACGCTGACCAGTAACATCCCAGAGATCACACCCTTCCTGCTTTTCATCATCGCCAGTGTGCCACTGCCCCTGGGCACAGTCACCATCCTCTGCATTGACCTTGGCACTGACATGGTGAGATGTGCACACTCACACATGTGTGCATTCATTCAGTCTTACTTCCAATTCCTGTCAAGTGTCATACTAACCTCGGGCACCGGACCATCTCAAACACACACACACACACATACATATGAACATCTTTGTCATCACTGTCATCATTTTCTCTCTCTCTCAGGTCCCTGCAATCTCTCTAGCGTATGAGTCGGCAGAGAGTGACATTATGAAGCGTCAGCCCCGAAACCCCAAAACTGACAAGCTGGTGAATGAGAGGCTCATCAGCATGGCTTACGGACAAATTGGTTAGCCTCAAGTGCCCTTGCACACAGATATCAGCGAACACACACACATGGCCTTTACAACTTCATTCTTGTCGTTTCGTTTCGTTTATTCTTTTGTATAGCAACTTACTGACTACCACTGTTGTTCCAAAGTGATTATTACAATTACAATCAAGTGATTACATTACAATAAAAGTACCAGCAGACATACTGACAAAGTGAAAAGAGAAAACAAAGAAAACATCCATGTACTACTGTACTAAAAAGCCAAAGAATACAGATAAAGATTGTTAACTTTGTAGTCCATGAAGAATTTATATTTCAATAGAGGCATCGTCAACCTATTTTTAATGGGTCACTGGGCTCACTTGGCACCCTAAGCAAGACATGACCAAAGCAAACATTACTAATATTAATTTTATATGTGTAATATGGGTGGGAGAGAATAGTTTTTTCTGCAATAAGTGCAAAAAACATAGAAATAAAGGCCTGGTTTCACAGCCAGGGCTTAGATTAAGTCAGGATTAGGCCTTAGTTCAAATTAAGTAGCTTTTATAAACATTTATAAACTAAAGGGGGAAAATAAAACATTACTGGTGTGCATCTTGAGAAAAAACAATGGCACTGACTTATTTTAAGATATGTCAGTCCAAGTTGCTTTCTGTTCAGACAACTCAAACACTAAGCTTAAGCCTTGTTTGTGAAACCGGACAAAATAGTTTTTCGCATAATAAGTGTCATTAAAAAAAAAAAACACTTTGAAAATCTGAGGGGGGTGAATAGACCTCATGTTTCTGATTAATATTGTGAATAAAATACCTTTTCATGCTCTGCTGGGATAAAAGTAATTACATGTGTTTGTGTACTCATTTATCTTTAGGTATGATCCAGGCGCTGGGAGGATTCTTCACCTATTTTGTGATCCTGGCTGAGAATGGTTTTCTGCCGTATACACTGCTGGGTATCCGACTGGATTGGGATGATCGTGTAGTTAATGACCTGGAGGACACCTATGGACAGCAATGGGTGAATTCACACACACCGATTTTTTTTTTTTTTTTTTTTTTTTTTTTAAAGAAGTCTTGGCAAAATTCAAATCAAATTGATACAAATTGTTGAAATATTGTTACACTTTCAAATAACTGTTTTCTAATTTAATATATTTAAATGATGCAAAGCTGTATTTTCAGCATCATTACGTATTGTCACACAATCCTAAATCATTCTAATGTTAATGCTGCTCAAGAAACATTTCTTATTATTTTTAAATGTAAAAACCTTTGTACTACTTAACATTTTTGTGGAAACCATGTTTTTTCAGGAATATTAAATAGAACCGTATTTATTTTTTGTAACAATGTACAAGACTATCTCTGTCACTTAATCAATCTAACGCACCCTTGCTGGAAAAAAAATATATATAGATAGATATATATTAAAAATACGAATTTCTTAAAAATATACAATAAAAAAACTTAAATCAATTAATCACACAGGTTCATGTGATTCAATTAATCATGCGATTAATTTTTATGCATTTGTATAAAATAGATTTACACATCAATTCCTAAATTTATGTAAAATCAACATAAAGGAAGATAATTTTTAATATGAATAGTATAATAATATGTAAGCCATATAGTTTTTTATCATTTAACAGCCCTAAATTATTCTAATTATATATATATGAAGAGTTCAGATGCAAAAGCCTCTAAATGCCATTTGAAATTTTCTTCTTTAATGATGATTTTTATCAAACTTGTATATTTAAGTTCAGTAATTTCACTTAAATAACAATTAATAGGTAATTATCATTGCCATTTAAGTGAAATCTCTAAACTTAAATATACAAGCTTGATAAAAATCATCATTAAAGAAGAAAATTTCAAATGGCATTTAGAGGCTTTTGCATCTGAACTCTTCATATATATATATATATATATATATATATATATATATATATAATTTATTACAATTAAAGAGCCTGATTGATCAGATATGTGAAGAATGTTTCCAAATGTTATCAAATGTGTGTATTTCATTATGTCTATTTAAATATATATGTTTCAGACTTACGAGCAGCGTAAGGTTATTGAGTTCACCTGTCACACTTCGTTCTTCGTCAGCATAGTCGTGGTGCAGTGGGCCGACCTCGTCATCTGCAAGACACGCAGGAACTCTGTTTTCCAACAGGGCATGAAGTCAGTGTGTGTGTGTGTGTTTGTAAGGGATTGCATTGAGGAGTGTGATATTTGCATACATCTCTGTTAAATGCTATTCTCCGACCTGTGCTCTTATAGCAATAGGATTCTCATTTTTGGAATGTTTGCCGAGACGGCTCTGGCAGCCTTCCTGTCCTACTGCCCCGGTATGGACATTGCCCTGAGGATGTACCCACTCAAGTAAGGGACAAACACACACACACTCTTCAGCTCCATAGAACAGCTTGTTTTTTTTTTTGTTTTTTTTTGCTCCTTTCCTCACATTTTCTTTTCTCTTTTTCCTATTTCTTTTGCAGGATTATGTGGTGGTTCTGTGCTTTCCCATACAGTCTGCTAATCTTTGTGTATGATGAGATCCGTAAATTAATCTTGCGCAGGAATCCGGGAGGTGAGCACAGATGTTTACAAAGAACATTTCTGAGAACTTTCATAATAGCCCACATTTGTAACCCACATTTGTTCTCAAGTGAAACGACCATGTATACTGTCGTCTCCCTGTTTAAATTATGCATTCTGAGGTATTGGCAAATGTAAAAACTAGATTTTTTTAGTACTTTTTTTTAGTACTAGTTCTTAGCACTTAAACTGATGACTATCAAAAATGGCACTGATAATGTTGCCAATATTACTATTTAAATTCAAGGTTCAAGAAACAATACAGCAGTATACATTGCTTTTTTATTATTAATTTAATTAATTTTGCTCTCTCTGTCTCTCATTTGCAGGCTGGGTGGAAAAAGAGACCTACTATTAACAGGAATATGCTATCTTTTTGCATGACTGTCTCTCTCTCTCTGTGTGTATCTGTCCTGGTAAAAGATAAGAGGAAAGTTAATGAGACAAATGAAGAATCAGACAACCATGTGGCATTTATCATGTAAGACTGAATGTGTGTGTCTGTATGTGCACATGTGGGTGTGTGCATGCACTCGCATAATCTGTTTACATGATGTATCCTGAATACAGTATCATTAACCTCAATAATTTGATGATTTAATAGCCAGCTAGAGTTCAAGATCATTGCATTTCTACTGAATTGACAACGCGTTCTCATCCCAAAGCGCCATATAGGACGCTTTTGCAAAAGCGTAAATATCCAACGCACATGGCACCCTTTAACGTCTAATGAGACGCTTCGGTTATGGTTAAGTTTAGGTAAGGTGTAGGGTAAGGGTTAGACCACTAGGGGGCGCCTTCTGCCCAAATATATCTGCGTCCCATTTCACGTTAAAGGGTGCCATGTGCGTTGGATATTTACGCTTTTGCAAAAGCGTCCTATACGGCGCTTTGGGATGAGAACGGGCTCGAATTGATGTTTTGCTGTGAATTTATAACTTTTAGGCTGATTATGAGCTTTTTTTAAGAGTTCATTTTCTTTAAGTTTTCACTTGAAGAACATGTGAAATATAGTAGGCTTCACACATGATTGAAATAATTCACATTTTAATGTAGGCTACTAAATTCATGAAAAAGCTCATTGGTGTCAATGCAATGCAAATGTATTAGAACTGTATTGTAAAATTACTATCTCTATGTTTCTATTTAAATACTTGTAAGAAATATAGCATAAAAATAAAATTCAACAAAAGGTGGATCTCTGATGTTTGACTTTTGTTTTCTATATCAATTCTCTGTGCAACGTGAACAACTATGGTACTTTTTCTGTCCTTGACAGATATTAAAAAAAAACTAAAAAACATTTCCACTTTTTTTTCACACTTACTACATGTGTAAGGGAACCTATATATATATATATATATAAACCATTGTTCAATTTTGTTGTTTTATATAAAATAGGAGGCATTTTGCGTTTTTTGCCTCTGTCCCTAGGCCAGACTTTGGGTCTTCAACCTTATCTCACTTAAAATCTAATACTGATATTATTTTAAATTCAAACAGAAGGTATGCATTATAACCAAATTCATTCAAATCTAATATTTTTTATATATATTTATTTTCAATTTGACATATTTTAAACTTGTTGAACACTTGTCCCTTGGGTTCACTGTCATTTCCACACCTCTGCATTAAATGCAATTTGCAAAATGTCATTTCCACAACCGTCTTTTCCACATCTGTCTCCATGGAAGTGATAAAGACAGTTGGCTTGTCAAGGACATTGTATGTGCTTTAAAAGCAAAGTAGTTTGCCTATAGCGCTAAAAATAGAGTGTATAAACACAAAAATTACATATAATGTCATGAGAATGTTTTAAATTGAGATATTTTATTGTTGTACGAAACACCACATGATGTTGGATCCATTAGTGTGGGAGGAAGTAGTACTCACCGATATTGACTGCGAGTGAACCTTGGATACAAAATTGGTGATTTTAAATTCAAACAGAAAGAATGAATAATAGCCCAAATCAATCAAATCTAATATAGTTTCTTGTATTTCTTTTCAATTTGGCATATTTTAAACATGTTGAACATGTTCACTTGTTCATCTGTGAGTGAACCTCTGGTGGTGAAACATGTCACATTTTCACAGAAATTTTCATTTGGATTTTTTTTATGAAAACACAAGGAAAATGATTGTGTTTATGATATTGTTTTTGTTTTAAATAATTTGTCACACATGGAATGAGTTATCTTTTTTATTAAGTGCTGTTAGGCCAGTTGTTCATCAATACACCATCCCTGTTTGAAATTAAAATAAGAATAAACTTCAAACTTGAATTTGAGATTCATTTTGTACACATTGAGGTCATGACTCACTTTTGCATTTCCATAATGCATTTATGATTCTACTACAGGTTCTATATCTGAAATGTTATTTTCACCATAACCCACCTTTCCCTTGTAATTTCCACAACCACAAATATTTTTTTGGTAAAACATAAAAAAAAACCAATTAAGGTAATGATGATGGTCGTGTTGATAATTTAGCAGTTAAGGGTAAAGTATATGTATGAGTTGAAAAATATCAGATTTGAAAATATCATAAAATTCAGAAATATGAATGAAAGGTTTCAGTGACTTAGTGTTCAGCGTTTTTTTTTTTTTTTTTTTTGGTGTTAACTTTGTAAAATCTTAACCGTTGCATTTCAGAGAAATAAATGAATTTACAATTTGGAAACATGCAAGTGTGATGTGTGACCCAATATATTTATAACTACAAATATTTCAACATATTTGGTTGAAAACACATGTTTTTGTTCGGTTGTGGAAATGACAATTTATTTTGCGATGTCTGAAAAACTAAAAAAACTAAACAAAACAAAAAAAAAACATATTATTTCATAAAAATCAGCACAACCAACTTCAGGGCAGGTAACTACACTGGGGGAACAAATTATGCCAGTAATATTTTAATTAAAAATGTTTCATTTTCTGAAAATGTCCAGGTCTAAAAAGTACCATTGTGGAGAATCACCCACCATGACATAATAATAAAAAAGAACATTTTTTACTCTCGGCTATTATTATTTAAACTGACTGTGACTGTACATATAAACGAGAATACAATTTTACATAGGCTAACCAACTGACTCTGCAATGTTACCGCATTGACCTTGCATATGGTTTGTACATAGGGGTTTGTACCATAGATCAGGGTTGCCAGGTCCCAGAAATATTTCAAGCCCAATGACAACTCAAAACCCGCCCAAATGGAATGAAAACTAGCCCAATTTTATATATATATATATACATATATATATATATATACAGTGGCGTCATGCCCATTCAAAGTGAGGGGGCACGTGCCCCCTCAGATTTTTCCTCCCTGATAATTTTTTTTTAAATTCTTTTAAAATTTCTTTTAATTTTTTTCCTGATTCCTTTATTCCTATTATGCTCCATAATTACCAGAGCCTATAACGACTCAAATATATTCTTTTTCTTGATGTGTGATAATAAATCGGTCAGCATTAGCCCGCCCGTTTTTCCTAATATGGTGTCTCTGTGTATCAAATCTACGCGCGTAGAGCAAAGCTTTAGAATCTTTGCTGTGTATGTTCCGGCGGTACAAGCAGCTCGCACGTTGAACTGGCGAGTGGTAAGTTGGAAATGCAACAAATCGGCATTGAATTAGTTATCGGATGATATTAAAAGGTAGTGGGATTATTTATGGTTGACCTGGACATTTTAACTTGATCAAAAGTTATGGAATTGATATTAGCTGCGAATTCAGAGCATTAACAATGTTATGCAGTGTAACGTTATCAATAGCTAGCCTAGTGTAACCGTAAACTAGTTGGCTAACGTTACTGCCTGCCATACAAAACTCTTGCAACTTGCTCTCTCCCTGTCTCCCACCCTCGCACATATTATTAATCAAAATAAATCGACACGGTGGTAAAAGGTCGGAAGATGAAAGTTTAATGTGGAGCATTCTGTGTTTTTCCCCCTTATTTACCGCTGGGTGTGAATTGTGCTAAATAAGTTGCCTTATCTTCTCTGAGAAGCGTTCTGGACATTCAGTTGACATAAACATGACATCCATGTCCTAACAGCTAATCACACAACGCGCATAACACGTCCAATTCGCGAACTAATGACTCATTTGAACCGATTCATTTTAATGAATGGTTAAAACAACTGATCTTTCCAACAGTGAACTCGGGAGACGTCTGAATCGGTGTATAACTAATCAGTAACACTTTACAATAATGTTCTGTTTATTACTTGATTACATAAAAAGTACAGTTTGCTTAGGCTACTCAAGCTTAAGATTTAAAAAAAAAAAAAAGCACATGACTACATTTTTCCACAAAATGCTATCAAGAATCAATAAGAGAATCGTTAAAGAATCTGATTCTGATTCTAAAGAATCGGATCGATAAACAGAACGTCATTGGCATTATTATTGTTAAAATCTTATCAATTCCATCCATATGGTAAGACAGTAAAATTATAATCTAATGTTAAAGAACATACATGTTTTTTAATAGTTTTTTTGAGAGTTAAAAGATTAAAACATTTTGCTAACATGAGGTCTTTGTGTCACTGTCAGTCTTTTTACAACTAGGGTACGCAGATTAAGACCACTGTTCATCAGCATGCACTGATTTATCCCATGGCATGTAGAAAAGAAAAAAAAAAGGTGCGACAAAATCATATGCTCAAATAAACGGGGTAGTGTTAACCTTATTCAGCACTGAAATCTGTCAAACTTCTTTCAAAGTCCTTCATCACATATTGATATTAAAATAAATTAATTTCAGAGAACCACAAAGTCAGACCTTAGCCCCTTTATACTGTATACCTTTAATGTAAGATCGTTCTTAGGTCACATACCTATTTAAAATCATAACATAAAAACTGCAATGGTACTGTTTTTAAAAACATGTGTAGAAGGCCTAAGTGTACAGTAAGTGTGTGTGTAAATATGCTTTAATGAAGTAGACTTCAAAAGCTTTTGAATTTGAGCTTACAGTTCTTTCATCAACCTGTCTTTTACATAAACTTACAAAAAAAGATACTTTAACTTAGTCCTCAGATAGAGGAGGGTTGCTGCTAGCTCCATTAAGGTATTTCTGTCCCTCCCAAACTGCATTGAAATGGTATGTTTAGCAGCCAGAATTTAAAAAAATTTCAGGGGGAGAAACCCCCTGACCCCCCCTTACATGACCACTCATCAGGAAACAATTGCAACATCTCAGATTGTGCCCCCCCAGAATTTTGGCTTGCATGACGCCCCTGTATATATATATATATGTATTTACATATAAATATATGTGTGTATATATATGTATATATTTTCCCTCTATATACAGGTGAAACTTGAAAAATTTGAATATCATGAAAAGTTTCACCTTTTAATTTGAATTACTGAAATACATGAACTTTTGCACGATATTCTAATTTTTCGAGTTTCACCTGTTTAAATAAAAGTTAACCTGGTTATTTGAAGAAAAACAATATATATATATATATATATATATATATATATATATGTATATATATATATAGATAGATAGATAGATACATAGATACATAGATACATAGATATATGTGTGTGTGTTAAGTTTAAAGTTTTGACCTTTTGTCTCACCCAAAATCTTAATATCACACACTGAAACACAATCTCATACAATAAAGGTCAAGAACTTGTCCTCTCTGATATTTTCTGACCCTAGTAGTCACTAAATGATCAACAGTTGAAGTGCTTGAGTGACAAGCAACGTGGGCAGCCAGCCTCCTCTTTCACAGCAACATTAGTTCTTAGAAAGCAACTTTGCCTGTGTCAAATAAATGTTTTTTTTTAATGTTATTCACTCACAGCATAAGCTACTAGATCACTGTGGTGAACTCTGATTTCACATTTGCAATATTTGCAGAACGTTTTTCTATCATCATTTGGAACACTTCGAAGGTGATGTGATGATGCTAGATTTGTGATGTTACGTCAAAAACACATGAGACCCGTCCACTCGCCCGCACATAGCGCCCAGAGCCATGTTAGCGCCCGCCACAGTCAGTGGTTGTTGCCAAATATTCATTCCCGGGGATCAACAATACCCACTAATAAGTGGTTCCCTTTTAATTTTTTCTTTGTCTACAATTTAATTATTATTATTTTTGTGGCCGCAATACATAATAAATATAGCCCAAAAAACCGCAACCCGCAACTCCATAATTTTTCCCGCAACTCTTTTTTTAAAATAGCCCAATTGTGCGGGAAAACCGCCACCCTGGCAACATTGCCATAGATAGACAGTGCATAAGGTTTGCATTGACCTTACCAAAATGGCGGTGGCTTGTGACATCGTCTGCAACATCCGTCTGCGTCACATCCGACTCCGAACGCTCAAGCTCAAAAACATGGCGTTGCTTCTAAGGTCAGTACGAACATGTTATTTTTAAAACTTGTGACGATTTTGCTTTATCATTTGTTTTAAGATTAAATTAATTGTTGTGATGGTCATTTTGCTGGTCATATCGGCTGGCAGTTTGACAGTCCGGATATTGAGGGTTTGCTGATGTTTACGTATTTTACATGTAACAACACTGGGTTGTCTGTACTGTCCTTTGCTCTGATATAATCTTTATAGCCATGTATATGCTACAGTAGGGTGACCATATTTTGATTACCGAAAACCAGGACACTCGGCCTGGCAAACAGATACTCAAAGATGCCTTATTAATTTCAATACATTTAAAGTAGGCTATGCCTCCTCTGTTTTATATGGATAGAAAATGGTTATATTACAAAACACACATTCAGATAGGCTTCTCAGAGGTTACTCAACGTGTTTTATTATGACAGTTTTCAAAAATAATAATAGAAATAATGTCTCTTCAGTATTGGGTAATAAATCTATAAATGGATACCTCCAAATTGAACAAAAATAGCTCACAAACTTACTTATATTTATATCTTTAGTTTTCAAGTTCCTCCTTATCCTGTTTTTCTTTCTCATCCTCGTTTGTTTGCCCATCTATATTTTGCTGTAGAGCTGATCTTTCCCAGCAGTTTTTTGAAAACCATGACATTTTCATCACTTTACAAAAAACAGCCAGGACAGGACATGTCCTGGGAACCCTATGCACCCTATACAGTTTTGTGTGTGTGTGTTTTTTTTTAATTCTCAGTCCGTGTGCTTTTCTTTCAGCCTCTAGTTACTTTAATAATAATAACAATAGCAATCATTTATTCCGATGGTTTTGTTCTTACTGTCTGCAAGGTCCTTGCCACCAGTCCTGTACATCAAATCATGTATGATAATTAAACATTAAAAGTATAGTTCACCCAAAAAGAAATTCATACAGGTTTGGAACAACCTGAGAGTGAGTAAATGATGACTGAATTTTCATTTATGGATATCCCTTTTAACTTTGAGTAGTGCATTGTGTGCCACATTATTTGTCATGTTCATATGTTCATATCTCCAGTTCTGTCCCATCATTCTGCATTGGATCAGACATTGTGACATGCTTTTCATTAGTAGATTACTGAGTTTGATCAGATTAACCTAATTAGTTGTTCATTATTATGCCTAGGTGAATTGTATAACCATATGCCAGGTCTGTGCTGTTGTTGAGTTTACAGCATTACAGTTACCAACATGTTTTTGATTGCAGCCCCTGTTTTATAATGTACAGAATACCCAGCCGCTTTAACTGTATGCAAATGTGTGTTTGTACTTAAAATGGTTTTATGCTTGTGCCTGAAATTTATGGGGGTTTTCTATTTTTAAGGACGGTGGCCCGGCAGGGCCTGTGTTCGTCACGGTCACAGTTTGGCATTCTCTACAGACAGTGAGTATTTTTGTGTTTTCCTATAATTTGTTTTAAAAACTTACTGCTTCCATAAGATATACTCTAAATAGATGGCGAATTATTCACCCGACGAATATGAAGGAATGAAGTGCTTGAGCTAGGTTTTTGGTAAAAATATTGAAAGTATGGGGCCCTTCTTCCCTTGTAGTTAGTCACCATTATATTTTAGTAAACAGATATAATTCATGCATTTTCATTAGATTTCACAAACGTAATCCTATCGACCAGCTCACTTAGCACGGTCTTCGTGGTTCGACTGGTCGAGACTGTTTTCCAAAGAGGGCTTCTGCCTGTAAACCTGAAGTGTACTGTCTATTTTTTTTAAGTATCTTCTTATTAAACTGTCTGGACACTTACAAAGTTCTCATGTAGGGACCCTCATTATTGTTAGTGTGGGGCTATTTTGAGCCTTGTTAGTGTTGTCTTTAGTTTTTACATACTCTATGTCCTAGCGTTATAAGTTTAATCAGTGGTTCGAGCTAAAACTGGGTACATTCGATTAGCATGAAAACACATCCCAGAGAACAATCGACTCGTTATGTGTTATTAACCCCTAGGTTCGTTTTGCGCCAGAATGCTCCTTTTAGCTGTAAATCTCCCTTCTACTATGTTTTCCAGTGCTGTTCCAATGGGAACCACAGCTAAAGAGGAAATGAACAAGTTTTGGACAAAAAACACTCGACTCAACCGACCTGTTTCACCACATATAAGCATCTACCGGTGAGTGTTACCACATCTGCTTGTGGATCATACAATTCACTGGATTGTTTGTTTGAGGATTTTGGTTTTAAAGAATGTGGTGATGAGTAATGAATGAAATGAACTAACTGTCCTTAAAAAGATGATATTTTTAATGGCTTTGTTGTTCACAGGTGGTCTGTCCCCATGTTGTTGTCAATCTCACACAGAGGAACAGGCGTGGGACTAAGTTCAGGTAGCTTGAATATATTCTTGGCTTTTGATGATGCCTCGAAGAGACCATTCAGAGAACAATAACTATTATAGGGGCAGTCGTGGCTTAATGGTTAGAGAGTCAGACTGGTAACCCAAAGGTTGTGGGTTTGATTCTCAATAGAAAATGTCCACGGTTTCCGAGTATGGGTTACCATACTTTAGGGTTGGGTGCTATACCAGTATGAAAGTGACCACTGGTATTATGTTGTACCATGATATGCGATACTTTTGCGATACCGAGAATACCGTTAGATATTCATAAATTCTGATTTTGCAGTTATATTGTTTTGTTAAATTTAGTACTCTTTACAACTTTTAACACTACTATAATGACGATACAAAATCGAGGCTGAACTTAACCTTTTCCTCTTGTGTCCAACTCGCGTCATGCCCAGGCATTAATAATCAAACACGGAGCATGGTAACATTGTTTGCCACCACACACAGACTAATTCGTGGCGGTGCTCCACAGAATCCAGCGGCCTCCACATAATGCGTTATTATTATTTTATTTTACGCTATTTAAAACACGCAGTTTATTCGTTCGAATTATTAATGAAGGAATTATTTGACCCCCGCACTTTTTGAGAAAAAACAGATTTTTCAGGTCTATGTCCAATCAAATCCCTCACGTTTTTCTAGTTATAGGGTTAAATACATATTTTGCCTGTAATTTAACTAAGGTGTACTATAATGTGATTGAAAGTTTTTTTCTTATATTGCAATATAATATCGATATTGTCCGGACAGTGAAAAATATTGTGATAAGACTTTTTGCTCATATCGCCCACCCTCACTTTCACTTTCTTTCACACAACTGTATTAGCGATAACATTGTTGTTATGTCCTCTGATGTTTTAAATGCTTGAGCTCTTTAAGGTTGGGTGGATTTTGATTGGCTGTTGTTAATTTTTTAATCGCTCATCAGCTGGGAAAAAAAAAATCCCTCTAAAAGTGATTCCGACCATATCATGTTCCTCTGTGTCGTTATTATAGCTATGGTGTGGAATTCCCTATTCTCAAAGAATTAGAACAAGTATTAAAATGTTATGATTATAGTTATCATCTTTGGTGCGAACGACCTTTAATTCTAGGTCCACATCGTAGCTATAATGATAAAGACACAGAGAAACAAAATAGATGGAATCACTTTCAGAAGCTAGTGAACGATAGCAACATGACAGCCAATCAGAATCCACCCAACATTAAAGAGCTCCAGATACGAATGACTGAACGTATCATACACTGCCAAATATAATTATCGTTCTTGCTGACTTTTAAAGAATCATTTTGCATCATGACTAAATGATTGCATATTGATATTAAATAATGTTGTTGATCTTTTTGTCTCAGGAATCTCTGCGTTTGCACTTGCCGCATTGGTTTTACCAGAGAGTTACCCGTATTACCTTGATCTGATTCACTCCATGTCCTTTGGGCCCCAGTTCCTTGCTTTCACCAAATTTGCTCTGGCTTTCCCAGTGGCTTTCCACACCTTCAATGGCGTCCGTCATCTGGTATACACACACACACACACATACACACATAAATGAAGGAAGTATACAGACTCTCTCTGATAATGAGAGTGATCTGGCTCTGATAATGATTCATGACAGCGTAACCAGTGTATGTGACCAAATATGTGATCAAGTGTGAAATTAAGACTTTAAGTTTGGGGTCAGTGAGAATTTTCTTTGAAAGAAATTAATACTTTCATTCAGCAAGGATGCATTGAATTGATCAAAAGTGACAGTAAAGACATTTATAATCGTACAAGTGATTTTGCTTTTGCAAATAAATGATGTCAAAATTTAATGTTCTATTCATCAAAAAATCCTGCAAAAAATGTCACGGTTTCTGTAATAAGCAGCACAGTTGTTTTCAACATTGATAATTATAAGAAATGTGTTTTTGAACCCTAAATCAGCATATTAGAATGATTTCTGAAGGATCAGGTGACACTGAAGACTGGAGTAATGATGGAGAAAATTATTTGTCATCACAGGAATAAATTACATTTAAAGATGTATTCAAATAGAAAAAATTATTTTAAATTGTAATAATATTTCATAGTATTATTGTTTTTTCTATATTTTTGATCAAATAAATGCAGCATTGGTGAGCGTAATAGACTTTTTTTTATTGTTTTAATGTCTATTCAATGATTTACTCATTACTAGAATAATTACATTCTTTTTGGAGACTGTTCTCAACCAATATTAAGTAATTTCTTTTTCAGACAATTATGCAATTCATTCTTTTTTCACAAGTCCTAATGTATCAATCATGTTTTGATTCATATTTTTTCTGTCTATTTCTTTCAGATCTGGGATGTTGGGAAGGGTTTTAAGCTTCCTGAAGTCTATCGTTCTGGATATGTTGTCATTGCTCTGACTGTTCTTGCGTCAATTGGTCTTGCTGCCATGTAAATCCGTCGTCATGAGACACAAATGAAGAGGACGTGGAAGTAGAGAAAGTGGTGTTATTTTGTTTATCTGTCCTAAACGTGGTCTGCAAGGACCAAATTCATTAATATAAAATATATATATATACACACAAAAAAATATCCTCAGTGTTGTTTTTTTCTTCATGTTGAATCCCTTGCAGCTGAAGGCGTGACACATGGAACTTGGCATTTGCAATGAACCTTTTCAGCAATCGTATGAAAATATTCAGGAATGATCTTAGCATTTCCTAAACCATTTGCCTCGTTTAACTGTGTCACTGAAGTATTTCCACTTCCAGAAATGTTGACCTGGGCTTGATTTCACTTCAGTTTTGGGATAAAGAAACCACTTTGGGTAACAAAGGCCCTTAACAAATGAAACCTCTAGACTCAGGACAATCGAAGCTCCTAGCAGTTCTAGATTCTTATGCATTTATGTGATTTTCTCCCATTGTGACTCGTACGAAGCACCATAAAGTTTCTCTCCATTAGCATTTGCATCTGTAATGATACTATGTTTTAGGATAATGCATATTAAACATTTATATGCGCTGCCTTCTTGTGTCATGATGATGGTAATTATAATGTTTCATGGTAACCAATAATAAGAGAGTGTGATTAGAATCTTGTTAATAATTTAAATAAACCCAAATGTTGCTGGCTGCACAGGGTAAATTATTCTCCTCGAATCTTGTTCACCTGAATGATAATGTCAAGGATGGCTGTGGGCTTTTTCATTTAAATGGTAATGTCGTAAAAAGGATTGGTTTGGATTACAGGCTACACGCAATCACTACACTGAATGTTTATTGAAAAACTCCACCCTGTAGTCCTAAAGTACATGTTTACTCATCCTCATCGTTTCCATTTCCTTCTAAAACACTAAATCTGGAGAGTTATTTATCTGTTTCTGAAATTAGAAGGCATGTCCTTTAACTTGTGGTCAAGAGTAGACAAGTTGTGTTCAGTTTCAGCATTGCATCAGGTCGGTTTATTTGGTCTTTTCAGACTGTGGTCTATGGACCCCTGGGGTCCTCTGAAAATTTAATGAATTTTTAGGACGGTCTGTTATCATGTTACCATAAAATATTAGCTAAATGTTTGACAGGAATTTTAACACTTTTACCAAATTTCATATTAAATTTGATTTATAAAAACTGGTAAGAAATCTTGATAGTGATTGTGACTTCTTAAAAATATTGCTATAGGTTTTAACAATATAAATAAAGAAATATGCATTCTTGCTCTCTCATTCTATTTTTTTTTTTTTTTATGTGCGGAAAAATGTAATTGATCATTTCTCTTACATTTCAACTTTTGGCAGTAATCATTGTATCTTACAGATCTTTTCCTTTACACTGACTGTTGCCTTTATCTCCAGTGGGTTGGGTAGCAATATTCTCTGCTAAGTGCCTTTGCAACAATATTTACTTTGAGAAGTACCAAATTGAATTGAAAATGTATCTCTTCTGGAGAATGTTCAGATTCAACTACTCGGTGGAAAGACGAGATGTTTAATTTAACAATTGTTTTCCTTTTACCACAGTAGGCTAGCCTATACAGCCCAATTCTTCATAATATCGTCTTTTATATATATATATATATATATATATATATATATATATATATATATATCTTTCATATTTCATATTTTTCATTGTTATTGACGAAACAAAGCTTGAAAACACCTTATATAAAGTGATGCCCACGCGATTTCATTTGGCTAATTTTGCAACAAACAAATATCAGCCTACTATTTAAACATAATGATACATGTAGACAGGGTGCACAAAACGACGCTTTTCGTGTATGCTTAGCTTAGCCTATTAATTTCTCTTATGAATTCCGTTTATTCTGTTGTTCCAGGCTGTTAGGCTAGCTCGTGAAAGATTAGTGTTTGAGCTGTGGTAGTAGCCTATTCTGAAAGACATAGGCTAGTGGCCATATGGATTTTTATTGAACGTTGCTTTTGTAAGAACTATTTAAAAATAAACCATGATTATTTTGGTTTTGTAGGCTGAGGGCGGATGTCCGCTACAGACTCACGGCGTCAAGACGAGAGAGGAGCGCGCGCCCCCTAGCGGGACTTGACGAAATTACAGAACGAGCACATAACTGGTCCTGATGCTGCAGGATACCGTACTAATGCAGAATATGACCTCACTTTACGCTGCATCATGTGGCTCAGTCTCTGTGGCGCAATGGAATAGCGCGCTGGACTTCTAATCCAGAGGCTCCGGGTTCGAGTCCCGGCAGAGATGACGCCATCAGTGGATGATGGCTTTTTTTAATGCATAAATAGGTATAAGTGATGCTCATCCGTCACTTCATCGCAAAGGAAGCAATGCATGTTACATTTTTGTGAATGAACCGACTCTTTTATATGCGACGCAATAACACGTATTTTTTGTTATGATACACATTCCAACAATTACAATTTTAAAAGCCTTTCTTTGGCCTATTTCCATTTAAAAGAAAAACGTTTTACGAAGGAGAGAGATACTGTTTGGTAACTACAGTCAGCGTTTATCCTACATTTCTAATACAGTAAAATTCTCAATTTTTCATTTGTAATGCATTCATGTCCCCTTTGCCCTCTCAAATCAGTTCAGCTGTAATATACTTGTATTTGGTCTAGGCAATAAAGTCTCATAACGTGAAGAGAATTATCCTGCATTGCACTGGGGAGAGAAAGAGAGAAAGGTGGAGAGAGAATGAGAGCCTGCCAGAGAGATGGAGAGAGACATCAGTGTCCTATTGATTTTCCAGCGAACTGTGTGATTGGCTCTTCCTGGTCATTATGGGATAGAAATAGAGAGGTACTCACTTCTGTACTGCCTGATCAAACACTACAGGAAACCCTCTTTCAGTAAACCCTCCTTCACTATGTCATGCATTTATTTGAATGGAAGGTGTGAATGTTCAATAGTTTCCCAGTCATTCATTTATATCTACTTTGAGCTCATTTTCATCCTCTCATGTGATTCAATTTCACCAGCATCACCCTGCGCTGAAACTCTTTCCGCAATTTTGCAATTCATGTGTGATTTCGGCCCATACTGCCTTGTACACCTTTTTTCTTTCTTCTCTCCACCACAGGCAATTCATCTGAGAAAGTGAGGGGGAGCGACGACGAGGGCTCATTTTAATGCAGTAGCTATTTGATTTTAGATGCTCAGCAAGTCATTAAACTGATAATTGAGACGTTCTGCTCATATCCCTGTCTTCCTGGCTGTCTTCCTCGCACTCCCGGGTCGGTCGGAAACTAGGGTGTTGGTTTCTGTGCTTCTGGACAGTCGCACGTCGAAGAAAAAGGATTGCGCAGGTCACGGGCGAGCGCGCTCGACCGCGTGGACTGTCACAGCTCTGCGGAGAATGACGTCAGCATCTCTATAAAATGATGAAATGGGCATGAGCTCTGTTTCCAAACACTAGAAACTGAAGGTGCGCCGTATGGCACTGCACAGACTGAAATATTGTTGTGTAAATATCTCCACAATCCGATAGCCTGAACTAATTCACTGTGGGATGATGTAACTTGCGCTTTCTGGGAATCGTTGTGCCGAAATGCTCGCAGTAGCACAGTCTCCTGACCGGTAGATGTAACTACTGTCTCATCCCTATCAGTGATGAAGACTGTGTTGACGTCCGTGCACAAACTGGGATGGTGATAACACTACAAACATAGACTGTATATTTTATTTACCGTATAAAGAGATTACCTTTCCACTGTCTAATCTGTGTCATGCTTTATTCACTCCGTGAAATGAATAAAGGCCGACAGACTGTGGGCTGGTGATGACATTAAACACAAGTATAGTTATTTGGGCCGGAAGTGTCCCGCCCCGAGGCTCCGGTTGGCTGCTCGAGCCACCGCCGCCACGGTGACCGAGTCGTTGCTCTCTCGGGGTATCTGCCTCTCGTGCAGTCGTCCATGTTTAACCCCGTGCGTCCCCCACACCGCACAGCGAGTAATCCGCGTGCAGAACTAATCCTTAAATCCTCTCGCGAGTCGCAACGCCCTCCCCTCCTCCTCCCATCCTCTCCTCTCGCGCGGGCCTCCCGAGCAGCCGGCGGGGTCTCCAGAGCCCGGCTCGCGCGCGCGAGGACTCTATTCACAAGACCACACCTCGCGCCGCCACTAGACTAGGGGAAACATCCTCACGAAAACATTCCACCCCGAAATAAAAAACAAACACACGCACACACACACACACACACACACACACACACACACACACACACACACACACACACACACACACACACACACACACACACACACACACACACACACACACACACACACACAAAATATATTGTGACATTATTTTAACTGTAGCCTAGTTGTTACAGTTGTTTTTGTAATCATCCAATAAATCAGACATAGCTACTTTCTTTTGATTAGCTATAGAGTTAACTATTTGGGACAGCCATTCATTCATTCATTCATTCATTCATTCATTCATTCATTCATTCATTCATTCATTCATTCATTCATTCATTCATTTTCTACTTGGTTGTAGCCTATTAGGCTATAGTGCGCTTTCTGAGGACTAGCCAACAACGCTGTTGTTCAAATAGACTCCGTATTTTTTTTCATCAAAAAGCTACCTTTTTAATGCATTGTTTGCATATCTACAAATAATTTCTAATATGTTTACAATTCACATTTTATACTAAAGACACTAAATATGTAAAAAAAAAATTGTGACTATTTAGATCACAAACAAATTTGCATGGGCCTACATGATCGGCTGCCTGTAAAATATTTTCATGATTTGTAAGGCTATCATAACTTTGTTCTTTTCTCAAATCAACTGGGATAATTAATGTGGTTCAGATAACATCATATTTTGAGTTTCTGTTGATTAAACATCAACTCAAATTTAAGTACAATGAACTCAAAATTGTAATGCAACATACTTACTTTTTTAAAGATAAACCAACAATCATTTTTAGGCTAATTATTATTAATGTATAGGCTACTCAATATCGGTATTTATTGTTTTAGTCTAATGTTCAGTAAAACAAACAATCTTTTTACTTCTGACATACATCAATAACAGCAGTAAGAATAATAATAATCTATCTCAGGCAGTATGGTCTAGCCCTGTTATCCAAATGGTACGGCCAAATCGTATTAAAATACCCACCCCTCCCCCTCCACCCCCCGCGCCTCCCTCCTTCTCTCTCCCTCCCTTTCTCCGTTCTTTCAGACAGACTGTTTTGCTGCAGTGAACGGTAGCCGTGGAGAGAGGAAAAGGCAAGAAAAACAAGAAGACAGCGGAGGGCGGAACGAGAACCAAGACAGACAGATCCACTGGGACCTTAGCGTGAGTGCCAGCAGACATAGAAGGGTCCAACACTCCAGAACCAACGGAGCCAACAGGCATCACGAGGAGCGCTTATATCGGTGCGTATTATAATCTGCCCTCCTTTTGAGCTCACAGACACGCAGGGGTATTATTGCAGTTGGCGTCCTGGCGCTTGTAGAGATGGGGGGGAGACACCTGTCAGGTTTGTAAATAGGGGAACGCTTGTGCTCTGGAATGCGCCTGCATCCGCGCGCGTCTCTTCTGACGGGCGCACCGGGCAGAATACCATTCAAAGAGCTCGGAGGTGTTAAACTATGAGCAAAGGGAAGGGGGCCGATGTTAAAGCGTGCTCAGGCTTACTGTAAATGCGCCGATGGTTGCTTTGCCCCCTCGCGTTTCCCCTCCCAATCACGGGCTGCTTTAGCAGCATCCCTGCCGCTCCTTCTGCATTCAGCTCGGACTGTGCACCTGCTACTGTTTTCCGTGGTTCGGTGGGGCGTCCCGGTTGCGCAGATGAGAGCGGGACTGGTTCTCAGCGGGGGGGACTGAGAGAGAGAGAGAGAGAGAGAGAGAGAGAGAGAGAGAGAGAGAGAGAGAGAGAGAGAGAGAGAGAGAGAGAGAGAGAGAGAGAGGGAAATAAAGAGAAGTGCGAGAAAAGAACCGATGAGTGAGAGAGGCGGCGTAGGGTGGCTCCTTTTCGGGTCGGGTGCCCTGGAATTGCAGCAGGTATCATCACCTCATCCAGTCGCGATGAGGCGAGATTTCGCTGCTTGCGCTGAACATCCCCCACCACACACACAGTTTGACAGCCACCGTCCGTCCAAGCCTCCCTCTATAGTTGCTCAACAAAACAGAGCATCTCTACCCGATCCTCAGGCAACGCTATGACTTGCACAGTTTACAAAAGCTCACTAAAGGGGAGAGCAATAGGCAACCAAACGACCTGGACTATTGTGTGAGTGCGCGCGCGCGCGCGGTTGTGGCCACGCTCGCGCTTAATTCTCAACGGGCGACAGGTGCACCTTCCTCTCGCGCGCAGCAGCAGTCAGAGTAGGAGAATAATGAGAGCGGTGTTGAAGGCTACTGGGAGGATTTCAGGGGCAACACTCTACAAATCTTAATTCTTGTCAGGCATGCACTCGCACTTTTACGTAGCAATTGCCGATTCAGAGTCGTTTTCTGAGTTTCTGAGAGGCGAAGGGAATGTTTTCGATCACTGCGTCACATCACACACAGCGAATGGGCACGAGACGATTAATGAAAGCACTGGGGCAGCGCGTGAGTGAAGTGTGTGTGCTCAGCATCTATGCGACCAGCTCTGTCTGTTAATGAGTGTGTATGTGTGTTGTCCTTTCTTCCAGTCAGCGCTTCGGTGAGCTTCTCCGCTTCTCCTGGTCTCGAGAGAGAGAGGACTATTGAGTTTAACGTACTGGACTGATGAGCGGGATGCGCGTGCGTCAGAGTATGACATTCCCGTCATTCCAGCGAGCCGCTCTTAGGGCTCTCGCGGCCTTGACGATGATTCTCGCGACCTCCGTTCGGAGCAACTACGTTTTTGGTAAGAAACCCCCCTCTCTACACGCACTCTGCTCCTCCCTCTTGTTTTCAATGTTTTCTGTGGGAATCACAGAGCCGTTAATAAGCTCGTGGGGCAAAGAGGAACCTCCTCCCCCTCTTCTCAGCTCCAACGGAATTTTTTGCTGTGTCCTGTTATTTTGGGAACAATAGCGCACATACCATCTATCTATCTATCTATCTATCTATCTATCTATCTATCTATCTATCTATCTATCTATCTATCTATCTATCTATCTATCTATCTATCTATCTATCTATCTATCTATCTATCTATCTATCTATCTATCTATCTATCTATCTATCTATCTATCTATCTATCTATCTAATCTATCTATCTCGAAGGTTCAAAAACTGTGCTTTTGCAGCAATGCCATATAGGAGAACCATATTTGTCTCCTCAAAGAACCTTTCAGAGATTAAGGACCATTTTCTAAACCAAAAATCTAAAGAAACTTTTTCCACTTTACCAATAGATGCCAATAAAGAACCTCTATTGTTAGCATATAGAGCGTATACACATTACACAATGCTAGCAGACAATTTCAATGAAGTTGGATCTTCTTTTTATTATAAAATATTTTCATTATAAAGTGTTTTAATGAACCTGGAAGGATTGCAGTTGGAAATGTTTGATGCTTTTAATATGAATACACCACAAATATAGGACAGATCTATCTATCCTCAAGCACATGTGCAACACATTACACAACTTACTGAGCTGGACTGAATCAGTCTTCTGGCTTGTGTAGGTGTGTGTGGCTATTACATTAGTCATATGGAGTTTAGGACTAAACAGCATTTTTATCAAACCTTTTCATTATAAAATCCTTTTTCATTATAAGGTTTAGTAAGGAATGCAGCTTTAGTTGAAATGTCTGCCTCATTTTCAGTGTTTCAGCAGACTGATGAGTGGAGATCATAACTGCTTTTAATTTTTAGTTAGGGTGCATAAGTGTACATTACACAACCACAATGAGTTGTACGGAATTAGTCTACAGGCTTGTGTAGGTGTATTGTTACTCTCTAGAGTACTCTCTGAACAGATCTTTATCAAGTCGGATTGAAAATATGGATGACTATTCATGAATGATGATTGTGAAGTGATAGAGTTTTACTTTTCATCATAAAGTGTGAACCGGAGATTTGTGTTGAGATGTGAGATGTGGTGTCATTTTCTTTCTTTCTTTCTTTCTTTCTTTCTTTCTTTCTTTCTTTCTTTCTTTCTTTCTTTCTTTCTTTCTTTCTTTCTTTCTTTCTTTCTTTCTTTCTCTCTTTCTCTCTTTCTTTCTTTCTTTCTTTCTTTCTTTCTTTCTTTCTTTCTTCTTTCTTTCTTTCTTTCTTTCTTTCTTTCTTTCTTTCTTTCTTTCTTTCTTTCTTTCTTTCTTTCTATTGATCCTGATCTTATCCTTTCTTTCTCACACACAGACAAACCCTTAAACTCTTGTCAGCTGTTTTTGCTGCTCACTGCATTATTCATTATTGTGTTTTTTTTTGTGCTTTTGCATATCCACTAACCTTATGCATCCTTAATGCAGATGTGAGCGTATGAGTGTGTGCAGGCTTTTTGCATATATACTTTGGTTTATGTGCCGTAATGGAGCGGGTTGTTTGAGAGGATCTATGGGTTGCATATATTGGTGCATGTTGAATGTTGGCTGTGAAGTGGGAAACTATATGTTTTGCAAGTTTGTGTGTTCTGTATGGTGTGGTCTGTGACTGTAAGAGTTACATTAAATTACATGTGATGCCTGTTCCACTGGCTTTTGGAAACCTTTCCTCCGCTTACATAACCAATCAGTGTTGTGCAAAGTCGTCCACCCACCTTTTATTTCAAATTTCTGTTCTTTTGAACTAGTAGGCAGCACACAACTGTTCTCAACATTGATATTCACGAGTTCACACGTACATACAATTAGAGTGGATAAGGTTTAATGCGTATTTGGCGTGCTGTCCGGGGGGAGGGCTCCGAGCTCAGAGTTTGGCCCAAACCCAAAGTACTCCCCCCTATGTAAGTGTTTAGGACTAGAAGTGTGGAGAAGGGGCAGTGGGGGGATGCTGCTAAGCTATCAATGAGTGAGGTGAGATTGCTGAATATACACCTCTTATCATTAATTGCTCGTGTTAATTAACTGAATATGCTCCTCCCGAGCTTTGTTAATAAAACACCATATAATAAGAAGTGTTTCTAATTTTTTAATCAGAACTTCAGTGATAATTTGAATTAAGACAGAAATGATACTTTGTGGTTGAAAAGCCCTTTAGTAAAGCTGTTTCTTACCTATACTATACATAACAACTGCTCTCTCTGGGTCAGTAACAGTGCCAGGCATTGTTAACCAAATCGTTGTCATTTAGGAATAGGATTATGTGGGTGTTTAAATCAAGATCCCAATCTTTTAATGATTAATTGTGTAGCTTTAATGATACTGCATGTGATGTCTAATTTTGATTTACTGAAACGAGCTCTGGCTCATAAGACCTGAATGTTGGGTAGAAGTTTCCTGCAGAGCTCATGGGCTTGAGGGCTCGGCAAAAGTGCGGATCGAGGACGCATATCAACCGCAAAAGCTGCAAGCTTTTTGACTGTGTCCTGTTAGGTCGCGTATCTCAGCTGCCACGCCTTCAATCTCTGTCAAAGGACGTCTTGATTTTTTGAAGGCAGCCTTCGTTTCATGTCCTTCATTTGGCCTGTTTTGAAGGAAGCATCAAGTGTATCCTTCACGTCCTTCAATCACCCAAAATTCTTTTGCACATATTCCAAGTATCTCTTAAAACACATATTTATTTATTTTAAAGTTTTGGAAACAATGAGACAGATGATTCAGACATCACCCACGTAATCTTATTCCTAAATGACAATGGTTCTGCTATGTCTATCAATCCTTTTACAAGTACGATCACAGCAAACATTCAAATCTGCGTTGGCGTAGCAATGAAGTCCCCCTGTGGTAAAAATCAAGTTTTTAATGTTGTTTATGTCTATGTGGTGTTTTTTAATGTGCCTTAAGACAGACCATGTTCAAATGCTGAGTATTTTCTCTTTAAAACTGCAGTCCAAAGACAGTCTCAAAAATGTGGTTTGAAATCGCTGGTGTTTCTGGCGTCACAAACAAAGTGTGATCATCAATTAGTGAATCTCAAACAATGTGTGATCGTCAATGAGAGAATCTCTGAGCTGGCGTAAATGAGTGGAGGTGGGGCTAATTTGCATTTTTATAGATCCATATATACTAAATGAGGCAAGGGTGTGGAGTTGCATTCATTTTAAGGCGTGAAGAATTTTGTTTCAAGGATTAAACGTTTAATTATGTCATTTTGGTGATCAAAGATGAGGTTTTAAGGGATACAATTATTGCCTACAGGGGGACTATAAAACTTGTATAGCATTAAAATTCGGTTCACCGGGTTTCATGACGTAATGACTATTTTGATCAATTTTTACCTTTGACGAAATTCTGGCAGTGTCAGAAGTTTTGAGGCGCCGTCCTGCAGTGGGACTTCTCCTTCGACCACCCCCAAATCAAAAACCAATAGTAGAGCAGAACCTGATGATGCAGTTAGTTAGACAACGACAAACCACTACTTGCTCACTGATCTAAATAAATGACATTTATATGGATCCGTGCTATCGCTCCAGACACACACACATCTTTGTTTTGGTTTTTTTCGAGAAAAGCCACTATCAAAATTAACGCTAGAGATTGTTTTTGTTTGCTAGACATCATTTCAATCCCGCATGTAAATGCGGCTCATCACTGAATGTGTCATGGGTTGATGGTGTAACTCCAGATGAGTCTTCTTGAGTGTGTCCGTTTTTAATGTGTCTTGACTGCTGTACAAGTCTGACATTAAAGACAACTGAGATCCTACAGTGTGACATGGCTTACAGCGGGGATCATGTTTATGTGTCTAACAGTCGTAAAGGACTAATACAGATCGTACAGTGCATTGATCCACAAGACCCCAAGAAGTGTGGCATTTGGGACAGGGCCTAAACTGGTCATGCTGCCTAATTTTGATTCAGTCACTGAAAAGAGTCGAATCTGCATAGGCCTACACTTAACATGCTGTGTTTTTTTTCACGATACACTGTTACACCTCATTCAATACAGTCTGCAAACCCACATTCACAACTGAGGTCTCGTGGACTTACAATGGCTGCCTATGAAATGTGCGTCTGTCCCTTTTGTAGGATGAGACTGGTGTTTTTGAAACAAGAATAGCATGGTTATCATGATATAGTTTAGGCTATAATTTTATCAGGTCTTCACTCATAGTTTCTTGATTAGGCTGTAAGTGTGTGTGAAAGAGTGTTCAGATCAGTCCAGTCACATTCTCTGATGTATTGGCTACATATTTGAATTTGGCTGTGTGTGTGAGAGAGACAACTTTTCAGGTTGGTCTCTATGTGTGTGAGGGATATATCCAGTTCATCGCATGTGTTCGTGGAGTTTTAACCTCTGGTCTCTGATGTCTGTGTGAGTGTGTGTGCTTGTGTTGCTTATGTGGTCTCTGATGTGCGTGTGTGACTTGTAGGACAGATCACCCGTAGCCTCCGATATGTGTGCTACATCCTCTGTGACATGTTTGCGAGCAGCTCAACATGTGGTGGAAGCATCTGGATATCCTCTATAACCTGCTTGATCAATTCTGAAAGGTCATTTTAAAGAGGACAGCACAGCTCTGGGGCTCATTTCATTGGGCTTAACAACTGTGCATCACAGATTCATCAAAAGAGACACTGCAAGGGGAAATGAGCCTTTTTTTTTTGTTTGTTGCATGGCTGCTGGCGGTGTGTTGAAGCATGTTGTTGTGTCCCTCCACTGACCTGAGACATTTTGATGGCTATTTGTGTTTCTAGTGCACATTTGGGCTGAGTGATTTATGCAGTCTTGCAGTGGAAAACCTCAGTGATGCTGACATATGTGCATGTTTGTGAAAGCATGTCAGGATTAAAGTGGTATTATGTGTGTGTGTGTTGTGTAATCGAATTCCTCTTAGAGATCTTTAGAGTAATGTTCAATATAAATGGTCCTGAACAGAATAGCTACTTTGCATAAATAATGCAGAGTAATGGATCACTAAAAAACTGATTAGTCAGACGACAGGCCACAAATTATTTGCACACTTTGCACATCTTAACCCCTGATGGCTCTTCTCTCACAACACAAGAACACACCAGAGAGCCCTGCACGTGGAGAAAGTACACATTTTATAAGTCATAATTTTTGGATTTTTTTAAAAAACAAAACGTTTTTTAATTACTCAAAAGTGATTTTTTTTTTCTCACTTGATTTACTTGTTTAATTTCAAAGAGAGGCCGATTGTTCTTTCTATCTTGGCGGCTGTGGCTGTTATTGTTCTCTTGTGTTTCCATTTGTAGAGACAAATATACGGTATCCTACTATTGCAAAGGTCCCTGTATAAGAGGGCTGTTGAGACAGCTAGATGTGCCAAAGTGATTATTCTTAAACAATGTTCCATTACAATGAACACATTGTAGCATTAAAACAAACTGATTTTAGAGAACAGCGCCTTTTAAATGTAAAGATTATATATTGATTTAAAATGTTCATTAAAGTGCTTTGTCTGTTTAAGCTTTGTTCCAAGACCTTATGCAGTTTTATTCCTTCCGTCTCTAAATGTAGTTTAGAGACGGAAGGAACTACATTCTTCTCTGAGAAAGATTGATGGAATTATTGAATTTGGCCAAAATTAGGTATCTTAGAGGGCAACGAGGCATCACAGATGTAGAAAAGCTTTCACATAAAATGTGTTCTCTGTTGGCAGCTCAGCAAAAGCCATGTTATTCAACATATGGACAGACATACCTATAGCCGCTCACTGACCATCTGCAGCGTATTGCACAAAATGGCAAGACTTTAAATACATCATGCTCCAATTTGACTATAGCTTTACGCAATTCCTGGGAGCACTTTTAATTCCATTTTTTTAATTCCGTTTTTAATTCCATTGAAGCTCAGCAATTACAGCAAACACTTGTGATTCCTTAGATCTATTTATGTCTGCAAGGTCAAAATGATATCATATTTGTATTGCTTGTAAACATTGTATAAGTTTTTATATGAGTTCACATAGCTCAAAAAGTAGAGAAACAGCAAGATCATGGGTTTAAAGAGCCCCTATCATAGCATTTGAAATGTTCCTTTTTGTTTTAGGAGTTCCCAAAAACAGTTTAAAACGTGCATGCAAGGATGAAAAACACTTTATTTGTCTTATAATATGCATTTTTTTTTACCCGATTTGCTCAACGACTCCCAAATGATTCGTTCGACGAATCATTTTCCCAAACACCTCCTTTGAGTGACGCGAATCTGCGGGTATTGGTCAAATGACCCAGTCAGTTGTTATTGGTAAACCGTAGGCAGAGACTGTCGGCAACGGAACGCCCATATCCAGGATTATAGCTTGTCAAGTGTTGAAAATTGTATAGTGTTTGAACAAACGTGTCAGAAAAAGTGCACTTTCCACACGGTCCCTTACTCGCGTCTCCGTCAAGAGCAAGCTTTCCCGGCGAAACTCACATTGCGGCGGCTTTTGAGTGACAGTGCTTATTACATAGAGCGAAGTCATATTTGGCTAAGTCGTTTAGGAGGTAATTGCCATTTTTCAATGAATGTCTGGTGAATATAAAAAAAAAACTAACTTTACCCCACTTAGAAGCTGCGCGGAGTGTACACAACACACACAACACAATATAACTATATTGTGCATGCTACAGAAAACATAACAGCAAACATCATTAATAATACTTACAGATTGTGATTCGGAGTAGGACGAACCTGATCCATATACACTGGATTGTAAATATCACTCGAACTCTGACCACTGATTCTTCACATGCTCGTCCCTGGACAATGGAAACAAGTGGCTGAACTGTCTTTGCAATGTAAAACACAGCATCTTCTCGACATGATTCGATTCAGCTGAAGTATTTGAATGTGTTCTAGACGTCACTTCAAGTCTGCGCGCGCAGTTGTTGGGAGCGGCCAATGACCTCTCTACGTCATGACGAAACTGCTAATGACTTGTTTCAAAAACAATTCATTTCATAGACTCAGAGTCGACTCTCACTTTTGAAAGACAATAACTTTATATACGTTGCACTTTCAGATATAAATCTTTGCAGGATGTTTTCATTCCCTTAGAGCTATATTCCACACTACATGAACAGTCATTTTCAAAAATCCATGATAGGTGCTCTTTAAATCCCAGGGAATGTATGCCTTGAATGCAGTGTGTTTATTTGTATAAAAATGTCTGCCAAATGTGCAAATGTAAATGTTAATGGGAGAATATACGTGTAATATAGTGGAATGAGGACACAAATGTGTTTGACTGTGTGATGGGTTTTACAGTAGACTAATGCACAAAAAGTGTTTTCTTGTTTTTCAATCATGTGGCCATTAGCATTTTTTTGCCACATTCCCCCTGCTGATCGTTTAGTAGGCTGGTGTTAAAGATGAATAGATAATGAGCAGAAGAAAACAAATTCATATGTTTGGATGTGGTGGCTGACTTAATGACCATAATGTCAAATTAGTTGAGAGAAAGATGATATAATGTTGTTTTAGTCCAATATTTGCTAAGATTCTCAGAACAGAATCACTGAGTCCCTTTAGTCCTTTCCAATCAAAGCCGTTGCATGCGAAAACCGAAAAAAACGAATCTAGAGACGGCAGCTCTGCTCTGAGGTACGTAATGAATGTGAATTGGCTCTCCTGGCCCAGCACCAGAGTGGCTGTCCTGTTTCAATGTAGACTTGGATAAAGATCGGTGTAATCAGTATACAGCTGCTCTGGGTTTTTATAGACATGCGTGAGATCTGCAGGTGTGTTGAGATTATGTGTGGCTCTGGATGTGAAATACACCTGCAAACAGGAGGAGAGAGAGGGAAATGAAAGTCACCCTTGTCTTGGCGTTGTTTGCATAACGGAACCCCTGAGTGAGGCGCACAAAGTCAGAGAAAGGACAATATTTCCTGTCTACGATCACTAAAACCCTCCACTGACTCCTGGGAAATGTAGTTTCCCAAAGATTGAAAAAAAAAAATAATAATTCTCTCTGGTACGAGAGCTTATCTGTAAGTTAGAAAGTGATACAATTGAGAGTGTACTCCAAAAAACTGAAGTGGGTGCTGAGGGTGTGTTTTCTCTCTCTTTTGCTGGCTATACAGGAACCTTTTTGTGCACTCTAGAAAGTCATCTCGTGTCAAGGGGTTTGTGCAGGGATTGTGTACAAGCAAGAGAAACTTGACCTATTAGATTAAGGTTAAGTGTTGAGACTTCTGTGAGTTCAAAATGGTTGTATCTAGAGATGTAAGAGTGGCTATCTGATTGGATTAAATGCACTCTGTCTTCTTATGTTTCCTGTGTAAGCAGGGATAGATAAAGATCGTCTGTCATTAATCAGGACATGAGCGTTTTTCAGGAATATTCAGACATGCATATTCATGAGATGATGCAACAAGCTTAGAAATATAGCCTTGCTTTGAATCTTAAAACAATGCAATTTTAGCTCCTAAAAGCCAGGGTTGTGCACCATTCAAAACTGAATTCAGAATGTTTTTTAAATTCCAGTTTACGTCCTGGATTTGAATTGAATTTGAATTGATCGACCAATCTTTTGATTTGCATCTCTTTTTCGTTCAGTTTAAAGGAGCCGTATGCAAGAATTTTTTTTAATTAATCATAGATTTTCCCTGATATGTCACTAGACATTAAGAAATCATGTTCAAATACTTGTATCACTGACAACAGTAGTCCAGCCAGGAAATTGTCATTTAAAAAGTGAATTTGCAGGCGTCGACTGATGTTGATGTTGTCATGTGGTGTTTTGTTCTGATGCGCCACCCTCCACCGATCAACCAATCACAGAGTCAGTAGTGTTGCGGCATTCGGGTAGCCACTCTACAGTAATTTGAAAGTGATTGCAGTACCAGTTTTGGCCACAATCTTTGTATATTTGTCTATTATTAATTCAACTGATCTTAATGGTTAGTCAATAAATCTTTTGATATGCCTATAGATTTATATAGATACAGATCCAATAGATAATGTTTCTACTTTGTTTGCAATTTCTGATACGGATAACCAAATGTAATCAATTCTTTTTACATTATAAGCAATTTATATCAGATTATAACCACTATGTTGAGATGCATCAGAGAGATGGGAGACAGAAGAAGGGAGACAGATGGCATCAAATGCAGCATTTTATAAAGGGATACTGTAAACAGATTGCCATGGTAGATAGTACCACATTACTGTAAGGTCTATTACAGTATAGATTCGGTCATATGCCTCAGTGAGAACATTTGTTGTATTGACAGCAAACTCTGTTTTAGCACAAAACCTCATGGCCGTGTCATTACTTTATCACACCTTTTGATAACACACTGAATAGATACAAACATTATGGATTTTATGTTACGTAAGTGTAATTTCTAATGTGGCATATGTTGTCTGTGTTACTGTAATTATTTCAGCAACAAGGGTGATTTGAAACATTTATCTTGCATTCTTTTCTATGAAATGAATTGATTGTTAAAAGTACTAAGTTGCAACATTTGTTATTTTGAATGATAAATCTTAATCTTAAAAATTAAAAAATAAAATACTCTGGAAGTGAATGTTTTGAAGGATGGATGGATGGATGGATGTATAGATTTGATAGATATATTGCATTTTGTATGAAGTTTACTTTTGTGAATTAACTTTTGTGGACTGGGGTTGAAGAACACTTAATTTCAAAGAATGCATTATCTGTGCAATTTCTTAAGATTGCAACTGATTCATCTTCCTGTCATTCTAATTCAGATTTACAATTCGCCTTCCTGTGGAGTGTGGCCAGTTCCAACTCATGGATTGAAAGGCTAGGCAACCTCTTCAATTTTGTAGAGAAGTATGCAATATGGGATGCAGCCAAAACCAAAGAAGTCACATGATTCAGAAAGATTGTCCTTGGATTTTTGCTGTTTTGGATTTGAAGCTCAATGTCAAAATTGAAGCCGTAAACATGTGTTCTGCAGAGGGGTTTGAATTGTACATAATATGCATGCACAGTCGGTGCATAATTCCTTATTGCTAATTTATTATCTTCCATCTAAACTGTAATAACTGTAAGCTGATGCTGTGGAGCCCTAGATTCATCAGCATACAATATGTTTACTCTGACATGAGGCTGAGCTCCAAAGCTCTTAAAACAGATGCTATCTGCATTACAGGGCTGTAGGATGAGAGCTGATTTCTTGGGAATAAAGTAATGCCAAACCATGAATCGCCCTGTGGCGTACTTGTTTTGCAAAATGCAATAGCCTGTCCTCAACCACCAGTTCATTGCTTGAGAAAATACACATCTGGGAGAGGGAAAAATGAAATGCATTCCAAGGATTCTATAAAATTGCATCACATTTCCATTCTTACAGCTGTTAATGAATGGAATGATTGTTATGGATTTACTGAAACAGAGATTCACAATGACTTTTAAGTGAAGTTTAAATGGATTCACATTTTCTAAAAATATCTAAAAGCAAATCAAGAGTCAGAGAACAATCCGATCAAAGAGATCCCAGTGTAACACATGTACAGTATTTCAGGAAACCACTATCAGCAAGCGTTTACATCCCAAGGCGTCATCTAACTGACGCTTTTGTCCATGCGTCAACATCCGACGCACAAGGCACCCTTTAGCGTCAATATGAGACGCGCCTCCTAGTGGTCCAACCCTAACGCTACCCCAGACCTAAACCTACCGCATGGTCACCAACACTGCGTGTTTTCTTTGTCTCCCTAATCGAACACACCCGATTCAACCCATCAGCTCATTAACCCACCTGATTATGAGCTGATGGGTTGAATCAGGTGGGTTATTGAGCTGATGGGTTGAATCGGGTGTGTTTGATTAGGGAGACAAAGAAAACACGCAGTGTTGGTGTGCCGCCAGGAACAGGGTTGGGAAACACTGATCTAACTGACACTTTTGACCATGTCTAAATCCGACGCACATGGCAACCTTTAGCGTCAGTTAGATGACGTTCATCCTAGGGCTTCATCTAACTGACACTTTTGACCATGTCTAAATCCGACGCACATGGCAACCTTTAGCGTCAGTTAGATGACACTCATCCTAGGGCATCATCTAACTGACACTTTTAACCATACGTCTAACACCGATGCACATGGCAACCTTGAGCGTCAGTTAGATGATGTTCATCCTAGGGCATCATCTAACTGACGCTTTTTTTGACCATGCGTCTAAAACCGACGCACATGGCAACCTTTAACTGACGCTTGATCAGTTAGATGACGTTCATCCTAGTTAGAATGTCATCAGTTAGATGACGTTCATCCTAGGGCTTCATCTAACTGACACTTTTGACCATGTCTAAATCCGACGCACATGGCAACCTTTAGCGTCAGTTAGATGACACTCATCCTAGGGCATCATCTAACTGACACTTTTGACCATACGTCTAACACCGATGCACATGGCAACCTTGAGCGTCAGTTAGATGATGTTCATCCTAGGGCGTCATCTAACTGACGCTTTTTTTGACCATGCGTCTAAAACCGACGCACATGGCAACCTTTAACTGACGCTTGATCAGTTAGATGACGTTCATCCTAGTTAGAACGTCATCAGTTAGATGACGTTCATCCTAGGGCGTCATCTAACTGACACTTTTGACCATGCGTCTAAAACCGACGCACATGGCAACCTTCAGCGTCAGTTAGATGATGTTCATCCTAGGGCGTCATCTAACTGACGCTTTTGACCATATGTCTAAATCCGACGCACATGGCACCCTTTAGCGTCAGTTAAATGACGTTCATCCTAGGGCGTCATCTAACTCAGTGTTTCCCAACCCTGTTCCTGGCGGCACACCAACACTGCGTGTATTCTTTGTCTCCCTTATCAAACACACCTGATTTAGACGCATGGTCAAAAGCGTCAGTTAGATGACGTCCTAGGATGAACGTCATCTAACTGACGCTAAAGGTTGCCATGTGCGTCGGATTTAGACGCATGGTCAAAAGCGTCAGTTAGATGACGTCCTAGGATGAACGTCATCTAACTGACGCTGAAGGTTGCCATGTGCGTCGGATTTAGACGCATGGTCAAAAGTGTCAGTTAGATGATGCCCTAGGATGAACGTCATCTAACTGATGCTAAAGGTTGCCATGTGCGTCGGATTTAGACGCATGGTCAAAAGCGTCCGTTAGATGACGCCCTAGGATGAGTGTCATCTAACTGACGCTAAAGGTTGCCATGTGCGTCGGATTTAGATGCATGGTCAAAAGCGTCCGTTAGATGACGCCCTAGGATGAGTGTCATCTAACTGACGCTAAAGGTTGCCATGTGCGTCGGATTTAGATGCATGGTCACAGGCGTCAGTTAGATGAAGCCCTAGGATGAGAATGCTTTGCTAATCAAATTCAAAAACAAGGAAGACCGTATCTATCTATGATGAGATCATAACATTCCCAGATAAACATCACAATGCTCTACTCAAAGCAGTTTGGCCCACTTTATGTGGGTATTTTTATCCAGCGACATTGCCTGTGATATATTTTTCATGAATAAAAACATGGACTGGTTCTCTCCAGTCTGCACCATGTCAAAATTGTGCAGCAAGCTAAAGGGGCCCCATAGCGGGCTTCAAAGGTTCAGCGGGACCGTGCTCGGGTCCACAGGAATGAGAGCTGTGTCCATTCGAACGGAGGAAAGCATTTCCAATTAGCCAGTTGGCAGTTGGATCACACTTCCGGCTTTCAGGAGTGCCCTGGGGCTGTGTTTACCACTGCGAAGCTCCCTGGGAAATGCGATCTGTTTGAAAGTGCTGGTGTGTTTGCTTCCTTACCTCAGCGTAACATGCGGCTGTGGCTTGATTGAGCGGCTTGGCTCCTCCAGATGTGGCCAATAATGATGAGAGATTAAGCAATGGGCGGTAATGCTGGCCAATCATTAATGTGGATGAGATTTAGAGGCGGGAGAGCTGTGTGTAAGTGCCAGTGGCTCACTTAACTCAGAGGACAGATTTGTTGCTGGCACCTTTTCTAATGCCGCTGATTCTTTCTTGCGCTCTCTTTCTCTCGCTCTCTCACACACCCTCTGGGTATTTGTAGTACATTTTCTCTCCCTCTCTCTCTCTCTCTTTTTGTTGCCAGCATCTTTCTGTTGAAATGTAAGTCTGTGGAGTAGAAGACATGGGAAAAAACCCAGAGAGAGAGAGAGAGAGAGAGAGAGAGAGAGAGAGAGAGAGAGAGAGAGAGAAACTGGTGTTAAGAAGAGGCAGGGAACCCTGTCAGTTCCATAGGCTGTTATCTTATGAATCATGTTTTCAGGAAATGCTTTCCAGCTTCTCTGACAGTTAGATGCATCAGGCTCTTAAGCAGGGGTCATTCTCCCCTAGGAAATGATCCACAATCATTGATAATATGATCTGTCGACAAACCACAGATGAGCTGGTAAATTTGTTTATGCCGTCGATGATCTTGCGGCCCACTGTTCTGCTGTGATGACTATGATTAGTGAAGATATCATTAAAGGGATCTACTGAGTGTTTGCTGTAACAATCAGCCTATTCTCTGCTTCCATTTTAATGAACTTTTCATCACTTCAACAAGCACCTCACGTTCTGCTCCTTTTTAAAGTGAAATTTAATTTTTTAAAAAATAGGTAAGGATCTTGGCTGTATTTCCTCAATGTGCGGCGTGTGGGAAGGAATACCTTTAGACAGCAGAGGTTGTGCCCTCTCCTCCATTACCAAGCCATACTTCTGTTTCTCTCCTATTATCTCCCATTAGAAAAGCTATTAGAAGTTCCTTGGATGATTTCCGAGCATATTTAATGGATTAACCTTTGCTTATGATATGTGTTACGACAATTTTTGTTTTGTTTCAACAGTTCTTTTTGAGTGCAGTGCTTTCATTTGAAACCACATGCATTTTGTGGAAGAACATTGTTTTGGATGTGTTTCAGCTCTGAGTGACTGTGCGGATGATGATGGTTATCCTACTGCTCGTAAAACATTCACTAATAGACTTAAAAGATATAGCCTAACCACTTTAGATGGAAAGGATCTCAAGCTGACTAGCTGAAGAAATTACAGCAGATAAACCCATTGACGATACATCCTTGAAAATAAATCTCAACACAGCACTACAACAATGAATGAGCCTTCACAACAGATAATGCTTTACAATGAACTCTGTTAGAGAGCTACATATGGCAATTTATCTGTTCAATAAAATACCTCACTCTCCTGTTAAGTAATAAAAATGCCATCTCTGTATTGCTTTTACAACATTTCAAATCACTCAGTTCTTGCCATCTCTGAAAAGCCAAGCTGATGTTGACTCTTGTTTTATTACGAGCTTTGTCTCTGTCACGATTCCTGTCTTGTGTTTTCCTTGTCTTGTGTGGACTTTAGTTATTTCCTGTTCCGTGCCATGTTTTGTAGTCCTTTGTAGTTTTTCTTGTTGATTAGTTCCCCCAGGTGTTTCTGATTTGCCACGCCTTGTTTGTCTGTGTATTTAAACCTCTGTGCTTCAGTTGTTGGGTGTTGGTCGTTGGTTAATGTTATGCTGTTTTGAGTTCCCTGGTTTCTGTTCCCTGTTCTGAGTTTATCCTGTTTTATTTGTTTGGTGGATTATTGAAGTGCTTGCGTTTGGATTCCCTCTCCGCTTCATCCTTCCCTCATCATAACAGGTGTGATGATAACTCGTTTATACTTAATGAAACAGGAAATAACTAAAGTCCACACAAGACAAGGAAAACACAAGACAGGAATCGTGACAGTTTCTTTTCGCCAGCAGACTCTCCTGTTCTGTGTTTTCGAGATATAGCGCTCTCCGTGTCAATATTTCTTGCTCGTCGTGACAACACACAAACTATTTACAACAATGATGAAACACATGGGCGAGTGCCATATGTATGCAATTTCCTGCGAAAAGCATCAGTCTAAAATATTAACACTTGTACTAGGCTTACCAAAGTGAATCAGGGTAAAACAAAAACGTTTTGGAAGAAGGAGTTATGATGTATTGACTGTAATATGCTGATTTGGTGCTCAAGAAACATTTCTACTTGTCAGTGTAAAATGGGCGTCCTGCTTGATTCAATGAAGTTTGGAAGTGTTTTTGAAAGTTTGAACAATAGCATTTATTTTAAATAAAAATCTTTGTAACATTATAAATATCTTTACTGTCACTTTTGATCAATTTAATGCATCCTTACTGGAAGATAGCGCAACTCTCTGAGAGAACAATCAAATTAACATCATTTGGATGTCTCCCTCGTGCACTATTGAGACGAAGGTCTCACCTCCCTCATCAAAATCTACATTTCTCCCCCTCGTCACACAAGAATCTAAATGGTTTAATGTGAATGATTATCATCGAGTATTATACATGTTTAGTATCATTTGAAATGGCTCAGTGCAACTGGCACAAACGTCTCATTTCCAAATAAGTAAAACAAAAGGTAATGAGGTTTTTAATAGTGTAGAAATAATTCACACACATAGGAGGCTGTGTCTTCCAGGTACTGCCCCATGCTCTCAGAAGCTGTTGGCTCAATGCAAATTCCCACTGCTTGCAAATGGTTTCATGTAAATCAACTTCTGCCCCCAGTAAATCTGGGTTGGTGATTAAGGTGAATTTCCACTGAGGACTAGTTTACATATGAAATGAGGTTTGTCTTTATAATGAAATGCAACTAGAGATCTGGGCCCTTTTCTGTACTTCAGATGAGCCCGTGAGGCTGGGAGAGGCCGAGTCTCTCAGCTTCATGTATTTCTTTAATGTTGTTGGGTTCGTCTTCTCTTTATTCCAGAACATTTGATATTTTGTATTGATTATCTTTGAACTGATTATACATTTACCTGACATCACATTTTTGATTATTTTAACTGACTTTGACATTATTTCATTGGAGTCAAAAGGAATGTTTAAACATTCGCTTATATTTTATGATGCACATGTATCATTAACAACTTTTTCATTTATGGAGTGAGATGAAATAATGAGAAAATACATATGAAAAATGTATTTAATTTAATCAAAAGCTGATCGGATGGCTTTGGGCCGATCTAGCCGGGCTTTACAATAAAGTATATTTTACCAATCCCAAACGTTTGAAGGTGTAGAAGATATTATATGTTATATAAGTACATTTTAATGTGTACTTTTATATTGTTTGATTATTTTTACTTTGTACAATATCTTAATAAATCAGAAAATTAGATGCAATAATGATTAGGAACTTTATTTTATAATTTTTTTTTTCTACATATTTATACTGAATGGGTCAAAAAGTACTTATCTTTTCTTAATTTTTTTGTTTAATGTCATATAAATGAGTTGCAAGTTGAGGTTTAATATAAAGCGCACCGAACATCACGTTGATTAAACTGTCAGAAGCAGTTTCACCCCTTGCTCGAGGTGTACATTCTGTCTTGTGATTTCTTCTGGAATTGGCAGCCAGTGTGAGATCGGTTTTGAAGATTCTCTATGTCTGTCTCTCTGATATTATCAGCTTTGTTCAGACTTTAACTGATTGCGTCAGCTTCTCTCAAGCTAGCCCAAGTCTAAATCAGTGCAACGTTTCACCTAAGACCAAGGACACAGCAAAAAGCCCCAAATAACTGCCAACCTTCAGACTCTGTAAAAACAACAATTTCTAACATAGCGTGTGTGTTTCTGTGGGTGTGTCTGTGTGTATTTACACGCATCCCCCCCTGCCCTTCCCTTTGTTAATTGCTATATTGCTTTTTCCATATTTGTGGCAGGGAATTACTAAAATGTTGGCCACAAGGATTGATTGCACCAATCTCAGACCTAGCCAAACGTTTAATTTAGCTTCGTTCAGAGCAGAAGCATTTTTGCATTCCAGCTTTTTACTGCCTTCTTTCCAAATTGTAAGTGGTTAGAAATAAAATTATGTTTAATACCATTCATAGTATGGAGAACTGAACAGTTCCTGTTTTTTTTTATTACATGTTGCAAAAAAATAAAAAATAAATAATTTCCTTTGGTTCCAACATACCAAACCAGCTGCTCTCAGAAACTCGATTACAACAGCAAATTAACCACATCCAGAAACTCTCACTTCTGATCTCCTAGCTGTAGCCAGTCCCATTCCAGAGCCCTTCCTGTGATCTAACAGGACGGCAGAGCTCTCACGAAGCGCCGTGTGTTTGATTAAACTGTCTATAAGTGGGGAGAGGCGAGATCAGGCGGGATCAGTGTGAGTCTGTTGAACAGCAGCTATCGGCCAGAGAGCCACGCGTGCGTGCGTTTTTATAATGATGAATGTTGTTAACCTTTAGCCCAGTTTGGTTCATTCTCACTCTCGCTTCTGCTAGATTGTTAAGAACCAATTATGGACCATGTTGAGTTCTTTCAAGTGTGTACGTGAACGAGAAAGAGAGAAAGTTTTTATAAATAGAGAGAGGTGTCTGTCTGAAGGTTCAAATTATCAGTGTTGTGAAGAAACAGCTGTGTGTGTGCATATACGTGTTTGTGTGTATATGTGAGCTCCTCAGATGTACACTCAACGTGCTTGTGATGAAAGCAGCACATTGTGGAGTCACTCATCAGTTTGGCTGAGGATGAAAGACCCGTGTTGTTTTATTCAGCAATTTCGCACTGAAAGCTCCGCTGTGTGGCTCGTCTCAGCTGCTCTACAGTGTGGTTTTATTCACCAGGTTTGTCAGCGGTGAGAAGTGCGCTGTGTTGTTTAATTCACCGGAGAGTCATTAACACAAGACTTGAGATAAAATCTGCGGTTTTTGCATGCTATGAGCTAGAAAATAACATGACAACCTGTCAATGAACCTGCATGTGCGTTTGTCTGGGTTTGTGTGCGTGCGAGTCTGATTCAGCCGCGTCTCTGTGGGCTGAGACAAAAGAGCGGTAATAAGCGTTTCTAATCTGAGTAGTGAATGAATGATACACAAAAAGGGACCACATCAGTTGTACAGAATAAACAGGCTGGAGAGAAAGAGAGAGGAAATAAGGCAAGCAGAGGTGGCACTAGAGCGAACAAGGGATGGATGGATGGATGGATGGAAGAGAGAAAGATGAATGGAAACCAAGAAAGTGGAAATAAGAGACGAGGAGAGGATAGAGAAGAGCGATGAAGAGCTTTCACGCTGTGTCATATCGTATCATGCAGCATAATCGTATATACACACACACACATTAACAATCTTCACTCTATCGCTTTAAACCAATCACATGACATAAGCTTGGATAGTTCACATTACATTCCTTTTACATTTGGGCACCATACCAGCGATTACTGGAAGCGTACCACACACACACACAGGCACACACACATCAAATCTTTCTCACTCTGTCTTGCCCAAGCAGGTGAGAGATCTAATTATATACTCGTTAGAATTAATTATCAAGCTCTGAATGAAGTACAACCTGTCATGAAGTACTTCACATACCTAACACATGCTTCTGTACTGTCTTTCATAGCGTACTGCACACGTCTATCTGAACTTTAACACATCAGAGTAGGGGCTCTGTCCTCACACAATTAACATGTCACATGCTTCACATGTTATATTTGTGCATGAAATCGGTGAATTGACCATGCTAAATGTGTGTTTGCTTGTGATTGATGCGCTAGCAGTCACGGCTCAGTGAATGTTGCAAATCTCATGCAGACTATAGGATCAGAATGTCACATTCATGTCTTTTTTTCCGGATATCATAATAACAGACAATTTTTTTTTTGTATGAATGCACAGTATGAGTGCACGGTATGCAAATTGCATGGAATATCTATACTACATTTGCCAACGCACAGTATACTGCAGTGAACAGGCCTCTACACTTAGAGTTTGCTCGAGCATTTGTGCTCCTAATTTGAATAATTGAACTGAATAAAGGATTTTTTTTTTGCTATTTTGTGGCACATTAATGAGTAGACATGAAAAACAGAGCTTATGACAGAATTAAAAAAAAACATATTGTGAGTCGTGACAATAGAGCTTACCTTCCATAGTTTGAATAATTGAATTGAATGAAAGAGCAGTCAAAAATTTGAGTTCTTTTGTTTATTGTTATTTTGTGGCACATTAATGTTACAAGTATATGAAAAACAGAGCTTATGACAGAATTAAAAAAACATTGTGAGTCGTGACAATAGAGCACCTTCCAATAAACCAAATGTATTATTTAAAGGCAGATTATAAGTTTCACCGCTAGAGGTTGGACATTCAAAACAATAACAAAGGAGTAGTTTGATGATCCCGTGAATGAGCGTAGTATCAAGGGAGTTGTCATCTTCACCTCCACAGCTGATGGAAAGCAATCCGATGGTGGCATAGATGAGCTAATGCATTAAAGTTTAATTAATGTTACTGTGTTATGAAGCTGGGTAGACCGACAGGCTTGGGACATTTTATGTTGCTGTTTTAATTATGCCTATATGCCGGACGCTGTGGCTCCTTACGTTTTTTTTTTTTGTTTGTTTGTTTTTTTATGTTTATTTTACTATTAAAGTTATGTTAAACATCCACCTTCTTCCCTGAACTTGAAATTTGTTACAGATTTAAGATTACAGAATTAAGATGATTAGTTTTCTGTCGATAAAGGGAAGCAACCAAACAGCTGCTCACCTGTCTAATAAAGCACATAATATAAAGCGTTATTATTATTATTATTATAAATAATATTATTCAGTTATTAAAAGTAAGAAATACACTACTTAAGTAGGAATACTGTTGTACTGTCAAATTAAAATGGTATTTAATAATAATAATTATAATAATAATACATTTTATTTAAAAAAAAGTACAATTAATATTCATGGGTGTCTTAATATATATTTGCCTTCAGTCATTAAACCATGGAGCTTTTATGGTGAAATACATGATGACATGACAGTCATGTTGCATTCTTAAAGGGTGGTTGATTGCGATTTCACTTTTTTCATTTTAAATAGTGTGTAATGTTGCTGTTGGTGCATGAACAGTATCTGCAAAGTTGCAGCGCTGAAAGTTAAACTTAAGCAGAGATATCGTCTTTTAAAAATCAGGAAGTTTAATGCCTACAAAAACGACTCGAATGGGACTACAATGGGTTTTATACACAACTAACCCATAAATTTACATCAACCACTCCCTCTGAATATGCAAAAAAGGGCTCGGCCATATACAGAATTAAGATTAACCATGTTGTTGTTAACAACGATTAGTTTTCTGTCGATAAAGGGAAGCAACCAAACAGTTGCTCACCTGTCTAATAAAGCACATAATATATTAAAGCGTTTTTTGTTTTATTTAATTTATTGTGCAATCATTTTTATAAATAAATAAAAAAAAATACAATACTAATATCTTAATATATATTGCCTTCAGGCACTAAACCATGGAACTTTTATGGTGAAAAACAGATTAATAAATTATTTTAATTACAAGATGACATGACAGTCATGTTGCAATCTTAAATACATGTTATAAGCAGTTTACTTAAGACCCTTCATTTATAGTATGCCAAATAAACCAGGAAGTAAAATTAGCTCAATTTTTCAAGTCTGTCATGGGGAGGGACTTGTGCTCATTAGCGTCATCATGCTAAGCTCTTTACCAGGGTCTAATTGTAAACTCTTTTCCTGGGATTAATTTCAAACTTCACCTTGAACAATAGCAGTCAAGCCGTATTGGATAAGACGCATCAGCGCTGTTGGATGGAGAAATGAGTCAAATTCTCAAATAGATGTCTGACTGTTCCTACAGAGAGCATAAGCTAAACGTTTTCCAACTGTAGCTGTTTGAAGCATACCTCCATCTCCTCCCTCCCCCTTTCTCAGAATTGTATTTTTTTCTTTTCTCTTCGTCTGCATGGATATGGTTTAAAAATGAATCATTGAAATGTGAAATGTGGAATTGATCACTGAACATGACATGACACTGATTGATTCTGTCTCTCGTGTTAATGTATGTAATTCCTAACATCTCCTCTTCAGGTCTCTATACATGTTTCCATCTCAGTAACTATGACACGCACATTTTGTCTCTGCTGCGTTTTATTTTGCTCAGTCAAGTGTACCTCTCATTACTCTAAACCAGATCAGGGGATTAATGTATAATATTCTGCTTAACATCATCATGGGATTCATATTTTTATTATATTAAACCCGATCAGGGGATTAATTAGAACAATGATCTAAACAGAATTGCTGGATTAATGTAAACCTATTCATGATTGAAGTGTTCATTTATTTGTTATGTGAAACCTGATAATAACATTATTTTTTAATGGTGTATCTTGAAATGGAAATGCTTGATGTATTGTCTTTGTGGTCAATATGTAATTTAGATGGAAAGTTTTACAGTTTCAGGGTTAAATTGAATACTTTTGGACTCAATACTCTCTAAGGAAGATGTTTTGAAGAGACCTCCACCCACACTTCAGCTTAGTCCGCATTTTTTCTTGAGGTTTATTGAACAAAACAGTAAAGACACTGAACATCTTATGCTGTTGTGATTATTTATTTCATATCCAGAACTCGTAACACATGCCCTCAGAAATGCACACATGCATATTCATGATGGCCAAGCACACTGACACTAAGAATATCTATAAGAATACTAAGAATATCATAGCCTCTATGCAGTGTACAGTGATTATTGCCTATTATATTTTTAAAAGGACAATTGCATTTTATGCTGCAATATACTTTTTAAACTGTACAATATTGTTTCTACTCTTGCCATAGTACCTCATTGGATTTTAGTACATGCCATAATTTAATTCTGTGAGTGGCGATATCTTAAAAATGATGACGATATCTTGATGTCTGGAGGGGGTATTTGTTTCTGGCTCGTTCACAACTCACCAGCGCACTTGGCTCGGCGTTCGTGGTTCGACTTTTCCAAAGATGGCTCCTGCCTGTTTTTGCGAAGTGGACTGTCTTTATAAAATATCTTCTTATTAAATGGACTGTTCACTTACAAAGTTCTCAATGCTTCGTTTTGCATGTATGGACCCTCATTATGCTACAGTGTTACTGTGGGGCTATTTTGAGCCTTGTTAGTGGTATAAACTAGCAGTTTTTATTTTCATTACTCATGTGCCCCATATAAATAGTTTTTAGAGATAAAACTTTACATTTGATAATCATGAAAACAAATCTCAGAGAACAGTTGACTATAGAGTTCAGATGCAAAAGCCTCTAAGTGGCATTTGAAATTTTCTTCTAGAATGATCATTTTTATCAAGCTTGTATATTTAAGTTCAGTGATTTTACTTAAATGGCAATGATAATTACCTATTAAATGTTATTTAAGTGAAATTACTCAACTTAAATATACAAGTTTGATAAAAATCATCATTAAAGAAGAAAATTTATTTCAAATGGCATTTAGAGGCTTTTGCATCTGAACTCTTCATATACCAATGTGTATTTAGACCAAAGGTTCATTTTGTGCCAGAGTTATCCTTTAATGTTTAATGATTAAATTATCTAAATATCTAAATATTTTATATATGAAGAGTTCAGATGCAAAAGCCTCTAAATGCCATTTAATCTTCATTGCCATTTGAACTTGATTTAGGTATTTATCTGACAACTACAGGTTATACGTATATATAAATATATATATATATATATATATATATATATATATATATATATATATATATATATATATATAAAACAGTTGCCATGGCCAAAAAGTATGTCTGCACAATTTGGCATGTTTCATTGTGTTATCATAAATAAAACAATTGCCTCCAAACATAGCTATGTGACATGAATACAAAAATTTTTACACATTTTTTAAAATAATGCTTAAATAAAGGATGAAGATGTAAATTTTCCTTGGCCTTACTCACACAGCTCTCATTAGCTGGCGTCTTTTACACATGTAATCCATGCACACCCAAACTGAAATACTGTGACGAGTGTACTTCAAGTGTTGTCAAAATAAGTCGATACCTACATTCTAAAAAGGTAACAATACCAATGACAGCATTAACACATTTACTATAGAAATAATACGAATAGTTTGTTATTCAGAGCTCTTGACATTAAACCATTAAACTGTTCTCTCTCTCTCAAAATATATAGCAGTCCAATATTCTTAAGTCCCAATTTGTGGTGTGCTTCAGTAGATTGGCGTGGCCTGACTCTGCAGCAGATTGCTCACTTTATTCCACGGCACTTTTCCCAGGTCTAATTTGTGGTGCTCCACAATAGATGGTTCAGGTCTGTTTTAGTGGTATTCCACTCTTGATTGCTGTGTTCTGTTTTGGACATTGAATAACGTCTCTCAGGTTTGCATGAATCGATTTCTTTTGGCTTTTACTGCAGTATTGGGCACTGAGCAGACTAATTCAAAAAAGGTTTCTTCTGGTGTGTTATCTCGTTTCGCATGTCCCGTTCTGTTTGAAAAGTTCCAGAGGCCTTAAAAGTTACTCTCTTTTTGTTGTGCTAAACAGTGATCTCATATTGTGCTGCCTTTTGTTGTGTTTTATGCTTGTTTGCCTTGTCATGTCTATTAGCATTACATTTTTAATGTAGGCTACATTTTTTTTTTTTAATGAATGGTTGTGTTTTTTGTTGTCTTTATTGACAATTATACACTGGTGGTCAAAAGTTATATATAACTTAAAGGGGTTGTGATTTTATTATATTGTTGTCTGAGGTCAACTTATGATGTTCGCTTGGTTTTTGCATTCAAAAACATCATAATGAATAAGTAATAGGCTATTTTGTACCCAAGTTTTGAGCTTACCTGAAAAACGCTGGGTTTTTATGGGCGTCTCGCACTGAAGACTTGGAAGTAAACGCCCACTGCTGTGAGTGGAGAACAGTTTTCCATATTATAATGAGTTTCAACTCACCCGTCGATGCACTTGGGGGAAATTGTTTTGAAAATGTCCAATGTTGTAAAATGGCAATTTTGGAATGATTCGCCCATACATATTCGACCCAGAGTCCGTGTGTTGCACCATTCCTGTCGGATCCAATATAGACGATACCGCACCGTTCTTTACTCTTAATCGGTCTGCAAATCCAGTCTTGTTTACAAAACAATCCTCAGTAAAATGAAGCGAACAGACGGACGATGTATTACCCTCATCAGCTGGAACGTCATTAAAAATAAAGTTTATCCATGCAGTCCTATTGGAATCCAGAGGAAGCTTATGCAGTTTGTATTGCTCGGTAGATCGATCCGGATTGTCATCACAAGGTAGCCATCTATGTTTTTTAGCTATGCAGAATTGCGTGTAATGCGCGAATCGGTGGGCGGGGCTAAACCGGCCGTGTTGAAGGCGTTGATCTTCTCCTGCAGGGGTGGTGTTTTATCCTCTTTAACGTCACGTCATAGTTCCCCCACTTTGAAAAATGAGTCGTTTGCTGAGGCTGGTGTCAATAAAAACTTTTATTAGACTAACAAGGACGTTTTCAGTTCTGAAACTTACAGGATATTCTTATATGATGACCTCTTAGATGTCAAAAGCTCAAGGAAAATTTGATTTCTCAGTTCATCACCCCTTTAAGTCTTTTTAAAGGCTGCATTTATTTGATTAAAAATACAGTAAAAACAGTAACATTGTAAAATGTTGATCCTTTCAGAAATCATTCTAAAATACTGCTCAATAATGGTTCTTATTACAATCAATGTTAAAAACAGTTTATGCTGCTTGATATTTTTGTATAAACTGTGATATATATATTTTACTGATTCTTGGGTTAAGAGAAAGTTCAAAATAACAGCAGTTATTTTGAATATAAATCTTTTATAAATATCTTAAAAATTGATAAAAACATTAATATCTATTTTTTTTTTAAAAAAAGAACTTACTTAGTCTACTTAAATGGTAGTGTATCACAGCGTTCACTAAAATATTAACTAAGCAGAACTGTTTTCAACTTTGATAATAATAAATGTTTCCGGAGCAACAAATAAGCATATTAGAATAAGTTCTGATGTGACACTAAAGACTGGAGTAATGATGCTTAAAATTCAGCTTTGCCATCACAGGAATAAATTACATTTTAAAACATTAAACTTTAAATTTTAATTATTTCTGCAATATTACTGTTTTTTTATATTTATATATAAATGCAGTCTTGGTGAGCATTAGAGACTTCTTTCAGAAACATTATAAAAAATCTTTCAAATTATTTTAAATTTTGACTGCCAGTGCATATTTTTGTTGTGATGTAATGATTATGATATGTTGGGACCCCCTTGAAGAGGTTTATCCCATAAATATTTTTTTTTTTTTTTTTTTTAATAACCACTGAGCACCTGGGCGTTTGTTTGCGCTGTTGTATTGCTGAGACATCTAATCTGTTGTGACGTTCTTGTTCACTCTGTTTTGTTTTTTGTTTGCTCGGATGTGTTGTTTGTTTGCTTGCATGTATTGTTTTGTACTTGTTTGCTCCAGTGTGATGTCAATCGTGCCGTGTTTGTTCTCTCAGTTGTGTTGTGTTGTTGATGGCTCTGACCTGTTGTGTTGGTCTTGATTGCTCTGGTGTAGCGTGGTCTGTTTGCTCTGGTGTATTGTGCTGGCTGTTTTTCATTCTGCAGTGTATGTCAGTTTTCTCTCTCTTTCTCTCTCAGGGAGTGTCCTATAGATACCAATTACATCCACTCAGGAAAAGACAGAGCGAAAGAGAAGGAGAGATGGGGCAGAATGAGTGGGAGGGAATGGGACAGCGAATGCACAGGAGGGAGAACGAGTGAGAGAGAGGGAAGACGGCAGACAGACAGAGAGAAATTGGAGGAGAGAGATTCCGTCTGTGAGTGTAATAGTCTCCTGCTGTCGGACTCTGGGGAATGAAAGAGCAAAAGAACGAAGGAGAGAAATGGGAGGGAGATCGTGGAGAAGAAAGGATGTATAGTGACAGAACTGAGGGATGGAGAGAGCAAGAGAGGCCGAGTTGCCTGCACAGTGCATGAAAGACTAAAGTGAAGAACTGAAGGGGACAAACAGTAGAGAGCTGTTTAAAAAGAAGCGGCTGCGAGAGAGAGAGAGAGGGTGTTGCTGAGGAGAGCAGTGTATCCCTCCATTTAAAGTCTGATCACAGTGAAGTGTGGACTTCACAATGCAGTGAACTTAATATTTCATACTAGCTTGAGTGTAGGTTTCCGTTCTGTATGTGTGTGCATAAATGCTATGATTTATGAATGAATACGGGGAACCTACTGTCCAAAAATGCGTTGTGTGTCTGTGCAAATGTGCTGTTACAGTATGTGGCATGGGACGGTGTGTGTTGTTGTGCACCCTACATTTGAGTCTTTTATGTGGAGTGTGTGTGTGTGTGTGGCAATTATGAGAGGGGCTGAATGCTGCTTTGGTCTATTGTGTGTGTGTGTGTGTGTGTGTGTGTGTGTGTGTGTGTGTGTGTGTGTGTGTGTGTGTGTGTGAGAGCAGAGGGAGTCTTTGTGCTGCCGTCCGAAATAATTCCCATCATACTTCAGTTCTCAGAGAACAAAATAACTCTGATTCTAACTAAAAAGATAGAGAGAGAGAGAGAGAGAGAGAGAGGGAGAGAGAGAGAGAGAGAGAGAGAGAGAGAGAGAGAGAGAGAGAGAGAGAGAGAGAGAGAGAGAGAGAGAGAGAGAGAGAGAGAGAGAGAGAGAGAGAGAGAGAGAGAGAGTATTGATGTTATTTCTCATCTTCCAACTTTTCTATCATCAGCAAACTTTGGAACACACACACACACACACACACACACACACACACACACACACACACACACACACTGTTATCAAGATAAATGAGGACATATAGACGTCTGTTGTTTTATTTAATACTGATTGGTGAAGGCGGCATGCAATCTAATATCACATGAGTGATTTTACAGTAATGTTATATATATCACAATCTAGTTGTTTTTGCTGGAAATTCAATTACAAAAAGTTGTATTTATTACACAACAATGTCTGTTTTTAATAAGATAGTGACTTAGGGACTTCATCTCATTTTATTATGCTGTGTTTTTTTTGTGTGTGTAACTTAATGGGCTCAAACCAAAAGATCAGATTATTCAAGTCTGGCATCAGTACAGAAACTGATTTCTATTATGTAACAACAAAATACTCAAATGGTATTACATAAGTATGTTTGGATGAGCCAATTTGTCATAGAAACTATAGTATATATAAATGTATTGTTTTAATTAGAAACACAAATAGATAATAATAAAATAATTATATATATATATATATATATATATAACATTTATTTATATAAATATAATATATTCCATATTATATATTTTTATATAATATATAAATAAGTATAAGGATGTCAGGAAATGCAACGGATGTCTAATCGAGTAGATAAGACTACTGCACTTACATCAGTGAGGGTCAGACTACTTTTTTTAAGGTGTTTTGTTGCCAAAGCCAGTTTTTACTCACATTTGGCACTTGATAGTGTTTATTTTGAAGCCCATCTACCCTTAATGCGATATTTTTTTTATATTTGAAAGGACAACAAACATGATTTATTATTAATTCTCACCTTTGAGGACATCCTGGTTCAGGTTTAGCTTATGTATGCATAATTTTGTTTTGAAGTATAGCTAAGTAAACACACATTCACACACACAACATACTGTGTATGTACATTGCAATCTCCAACTGATGTTTTCTTCATTTTGATGTGCTGTTTTATACTCTTTCCTCAGTTCTTTTGTTTCTTTAAAACCAAGGAAAGCAAAACAAATCAAGGGAAAATGGGTTGTTTTGCGTGCATGTGGGTTGAGGTCGCTTCGTCTTGAGGGTCAAGCTTCAGGTCATAGTGGTTGCCCCTGGTAACCTCCCTGTCTGGTTGCGTAGCAACCTTCCTCCTTTGTTCTAAAATGATTTAATTTATGGTTTATCTTCGTCACCCCCCTTCTTTCTTCTTTCACCTCTTACTGTCACTCCCTCTATCTGTCTCTATATCTCTCTTTCTCCCTCAGGACCCTGTTCTCTCCTCTCTTTGCTTCTATCCATCACAAGACTCTCCGAGGCTCCTGGCGTCTGTCGGCGTAAGTGTGTGTGTATATGAGAGATGGACCGATAGCGAGTGAGAAAGTGCTCGAAGTTGAGTCTACACTGCCATGGTTGTTAGTTGTGCGAGTATGTTTATGGTGGCGTTGTGGTGGCTGAGGTCACCATGTGTCTGTTTGCTTGATAAAGAGATACCATATCTCCACCTCCTTGTAATTGACCTCTTATTTCTCAAAGTGCTTTATTGGCTGCAGTTCCCTCAATACCTGCCAAAGCACTAAGTGCTCTTTTTCATTGGCTGCATCTCAAAATTTAGTGAGCTGCCTAGACAGCGTTTTTGGGAATCACATATAGGCTTGTTCAAATGTGGAGCATGTCTGAATGTTTGACTTTAACCTAGTGAGCTACACTTTTGAGCATCATAGGTGTGTTTTAAACTGAACCTATAAATATGAAAGCATATGAGCGGCCTGCCTAGATTCTATTCTTGGGCATCCTACTAGTGTGTACTGTAGACAGTATTTTTGGCCTTATTGAGCTGCCTATACCTAAACTGTTTTATAAGATTTAAATAAAACAGGTAATTGTATTACATTTTATGAGAAACTACTGTTTCAGTGTTTACTTCCGAATTTCATGTTTAATTCTATATTAATGTGACTTGTCATTTATTTGTGAAATGTACTAGCAATTTGTGATTTTCTTTTCAGTGTAGGCAGCATTTTTGGGCATCAAATGCATGTTTGCACTTTTGGGTATCATTGTCATGTTCAAACACTTGAAACAAATCTATTGAGTTGTCTTCCTAGACGGCACTTTTGGCTATCATGTCAAGTTCAAACGATTGAATAAAACATAGTGAGCATGTTACCTTTGGGGATCATAGGCCATTCGAAAGGAACCTATAGATTCAGCACACTAGGTTTTGAGACTTGGCCGTTCTCTGTCTTTCTTTCTCTCCCTCTTTCTCTTTCTCTGGGTCATTCTGTCCTTTCTTGCCCCCTGCTCAGTCTCTCTCTCTGGGGGGTGAGACAGTGCACTAACAATGTTTGACAGGCGCAATGTAATGTTTTACATGCACAACGACTGTGAAAAAGAGCGGGAAAGAGAAACAAAAGAGACTACATTTTTTTAAAAATGTATGTTTTACTGTCATTTAATGAGACCTGTCCAATGCAGTGTGTTTGAATGTTGTGTATGTTCTCTAACAGTAAATATATTGTAAATATTTTATATTGAATCATATTTTCTAGGATTTCTAGGATTAATTTCAGCTTGATCCTCAAGCAAGCAAGAAACAATCTTTGTGTGCTCAATATAAAAAATTTTCAAGCTGTAACAATATTGTTCCAACATCATTCATATTAAATCTGTTCATGTGAAATGTGGTCATCAGGACTGTTTGTTTTGACATGAAAATTACATTTCATTTTTATATGGAACTTCTCTTCAAATTGAAACATAAATTGTGTGAAAATGAAAAAAAGAAGAGAGAAGGATGAAAAAAGGGGAAAATGACATAAGGATAAGGGCGTACACACCCAGGGGGGCAGTTCTCGGGCAGAAAAGCCTGTGTGTGTGTGTGAGTGCTTGGGGTGGGGCAGTTATAGGGCAACAGCTGGCATTGAGTGGGGGGTTGGAAAGGGTCATGTTGAAAAAAACCTTCCGAATGACCTACTAATGTACTGCATATAGCTCTACACAAGTGCTCTATCTATCTATCTATCTATCTATCTATCTATCTATCTATCTATCTATCTATCTATCTATCTATCTATCTATCTATCTATCTATCTATCTATCTATCTATCTATCTATCTATCTATCTATCTATCTATCTATCTATCTATCTATCTATCTATCTATCTATCTATCTATCTATCTATCTATCTATCTATCTATCTATCTACTGCTTTTCCATAATTTTTAAGCAAAAAAGGTGATTTACGCTGCAAAGATTCTGTAGGACAAATTAACCTCCATAATTTAATAATTTATTTCTCTTTGTAAAAAATCGTTGTAAGATAATAAACCAAATGTATTTATCTTACAGTAATAGATCAATGAAAAAAAAATCAATGCTAATTACAGTAAGAAAATTATTTTTATAAAAGGCATCTAAAATATAAATTTTTTTATCATGTATTTATATTACTGTAAATGTGATATTTTTACATAAAATGTAAAAAATGTTGTTGTCCATTCTGTTTATCAATAGGGCCGTCACTAAGTGACTGTATGTTGACCCATTACCTCTTACAAATCTCTTGGCGAATGGGTAGGCGTTATGTGTTATATCCATAGATCTTCGTCTGATCCAAATGAGTTCTTGCAATTTCCATTAAGCTTCATTAACCAATATTTGGTGCCACACACACATTTCCAAATTATGATTAAGCAAATACAGTATGTCCCAGCAGTTCGAAGATCAATCAAATCAAATCTTATAAATGTGCGTATAGTCTGACCAATTAATACGACAATAACGACTTCATCTAGTTCAACAGCACACACACACAGAAACAGTTGGACATCAGAGAGGAACCAAAAGGATGTTTAATGGCCATCAAACGTTAATCAGGCTAAAAAATAGACATCTACATATGCAGTGGAGGAAACACAGAGACCGTAATAGAGGCAGAGGGATAGAGGAGAGGGTGGAGAGGTGAGAGAACACCAGAGGGAAAATATGGAGACACAGAAAGAGACAGATGGAAGGAGGAGGAAAAGGAAAGAAGAAGTGAAGCACAGATGGAGAGAGATGAGGAAGGAGAAAGAGGGAAATGGAGAGATGAAGGGGTTATTTTTCACTGTCTGTTTTGGACTCTATTTATTACACTTCAACCCGTGTTATCACTCACATACAAACACTCATCTTCTCCCTCCCTCTCTCTCTCTCGTTTATTTCTCTCTGTCTCTCCTTTTGGCTTTCTTCGTCAGTCTTTAGCTGTATTCATCTGTTTATCTGTAATCTTTCTCTTTTGTCTCTTTCAGCTGCCGTCCTCTCTGCTCTCTCTTGTCTATGTGAGGAGGGTGTAAACGATGTTGCTTTAAATATAGACTGTGTGCTTTCTACACCCTCGTATGTGTGAGCGAGAGACACTTAGAAAAAGGCAGAGAGAGAGAGCAAGATGGGATGGAGAATGACACTGTCGGGGTGTTTTTAAATCAACGGTGTGTGTGAATACTCAGGCAGTGCTTTTCATCTGATGGGTCGTGACTCGTGACCCAAAAATGGGTTGTAGGGCTGAGAAGAGGAACGATGCGAAATGTGAATAGTAAATTCTAACCATATATGATAATGCATAGATAAATAAATAGGCTTATCTGCTCCTCAAAGGAAGAAGAAAGTGCTGCTTTCCATGTCTTTTGTTGTTGACATAAAAAGAATTTTGTCCAGAAAACTCTGCTTAATTTTGGCACAAATTCATCTGTTGCTTTGTAGAAGATTAAACAAGGTAAATGTAAATATGACCCAGACTACATTAAATGTGGGTTCATTTGCATTGAGAATTAACATGGTTTGAACCAAAATGCATTTTAAAATTGAGAAATGAATCACTAATCAAATTAAACTCAAAATGAATCATTCTCAATTTGCAAGTCAAGCCAATTCAAAATTGTAAAACCTGTAAATCATGTTGTTTTTGATTAAAAATAGGCATAGATAATATGCATGGATAAATCATTCAATAAACATTGCAATATTCCATAAAAAATAATAATTGTCAATGAAAAATTTTTGGTGAAAATAATATTCTTTTAAAAAATATCTTTACACTATCTTAAACATTTTGTTTTTACACCCAACGTCACACCCCTCCTGATTTCACTCCGCTGCCTCCCAGTTGTGACTGTTGTGAAGTTTAAGGTGCAAAACTATAGTGAGAACATTGCATAGATTTCCAATGATTTTACATCAGGTTAATAATATATTTTCTATCACCTACCCCATCACAGAAATGTGCAAAACACTAGATTTAAATAAAGACATATTTTGGCCGATTTATAGGCTTTTTAACACACAAAACAGTCTACTCAGCATAATTCTTTTCCTCTAGCTTGCTTCCTAATGCACTTCTTTGTTCCTCTTTTAGAAGTTTCATCTGCTAAATGTAAATTTAAAGGCATTTTTTGTCTCTACTTCTTGTCCATCTGTTATACCAAACTTGTATTTATGGAACAAATAATATCTGTTGTTCTTTTTTTGTTTATTTTACAATTTATCATGAAAGTCAGTGGGGGTATAGTGTTGTTTTGGCTGGACACCAATGACTTTGGTTGTTTGGACAAACGCAGTTGAAAAGTAATGTCTTCTTTCGTGTTCCAGGCAGGTTTGAAATTACACGATGAGTAAATAATGTCAGAATGAAAAATTTCCCATGAATTTTACTGCGTACGTTATCAAGCCAATTTTACGATTCAAAATAAAGTGGCAGAGACATATATTTGTGTAGTGTGTCCCAATCATGCAGATGTGAGACAGTGAAGCCCTGCACCCTTCAGAGTACTCACTTTAAGTGTTCTGCCCTTTAGAGTGAGTAGGACATAGTGGCGTTCTCTTTGAAATTGAAAAAAAAAAACACCCAGATTGTCTCTCTGCATTTCCACTTCACTCCATCCACTCAGTGATTAGAGTCGAGTCAGTGTCCTGACATAACCAGTTAAATGGATCAGATGCCATTTTGAGAGTCTCAGTAAGTGCCCCCTGCAGCAGTTGTCCACTGCACTGAGAGCGTGTATGTGACCCACTAATCGCTTATTAACTGCTAACACTGCTCTAATTGGTTGCCGATAAGTAGCCTGTACTGTGTGCGCTAAAGCTAAAGGCTAATTTTAGCCTATTATCTTTTGGCATAGGTTCATTGGGATTAGAGGGCAAACTCTAATTCTACCACTGTCAGTTTTGAGCGTACATGAGGTTTTCACATGCCCATGAATGCTTAGCCAGATGTTCTGTGATGTAGATGCTGAGACTTAGTCTTTTCTCATCCCTTCTGTTCTAACTCTATTTATAAAAGCATCTTGTTAAAGCCTTTTAAGCTAATCAGGCTGAGTTCGTCCCAGCTTCACACTCGCCTAGCGCACCTGCGTTTGTCCCACATATTTGCCCTTGGAAATCCGGCATTTGGCCTGCGATTGAGTAGATTAATCCCAGCTCTAGAAAAACATCAGGCCAGAATTAAGCCAGCGTTTAGCCTGAATCAATTCAAGATTGAGTCCGACAAAAGCAGTATCATAAGGCCAGTTTGAAATTGGAATCGGGCCAAGATTAAGCCAGCATTCAAACAAACAATGTTAGCCTTGCAATTATATTTGCCCCTTCATTCAGCCAGCATACGTCCAACATTCAGCCAAGTTTTGCCCCCTGTTTAATCTCTTTGAGTCCAGAGCTTGGCCAGCATCAAGCTAGCATTTGCCCAGCATTCACTAAACATTAATGCATTGCTTCATTCAAGCTGCCATTAGCCTAACATTCAGACAGCGTTTCGCCCAGAGTTGATCCTGCAGCGGTCAGCATTAAAAAGGTCATCGATTATAACCTAAGTGGTAATTATTGGGTAAAGTGGAGCATGTGCCGCCCAGGGCGGAATTATCATACAGCTAGACTCACATTGGCATTACATCTGGCCTTTATACTCGCACTCACACAGACACATTTGAGTAAATTCATCATCTGTTAGATGCCTGAAGGGCTGTACATGTGTTAGCCTCAAACCCCAATCCCTACAAACACTAAGGAACCAATATAAAACCACAAAAATGTTACACTTCCATTTAACCATTTAGCAGACGGTTTTATCTAAAGCAACAAATGAGGAGAGCAATAGAAGCAATTAAGCTAGCAAAAGGACAACAATATGAAAGTGACCTTTCCCAGTTTAGACTGCATATTTATTTTTTTATGAAAATAGATATAGATTAGAAGAGACATAAAAAGAAAGTTTTAGTGTTAATGGATCAAGTGTTGCCGAAAAAGATGCACCTTTAGCCGTTTCTTGAAAATGGCAAAAGACTCAGGAGCTCGGGTTGAGTTAGGCAGGTCATTCCACCAGCTGGGAACAGTCCAGGCGAAGGTCTGTGAAAGTGATATCGTGCCGCTTTGAGATGGAACCACAAGGCGCCGTTCACTTGCAGAATGCAAGTTTCTTGATCATGGCACGTAAGTCTGAAGTTATGAGTTTAGGTAAAAGGGAGCACAGCCAGTGGTTGTTCTGTTGGCAAGCACCAGTGCCTTGAATTTGATGCGGGCGGCAATTGGCAATCAGTGCAATTTTATGAGGAGAGGTGTGACGTGCGCTCTCTTCGGCTCGTTAAAGACCACTCTTGCTGCAGCACTCTGGATCAGTTGCAGAGTTTTGACGGTATACTGGAAAGCCTGCCAAGAGAGCATTACAATAGTCCACTGAGTCCAGTCTGGATAGAACAAGTGCTTGAACAAGAAGTTGTGTAGCATGCTCCGATAGGCCTAATGTTGTATAAGGCAAATCTCCAGAACTGGGCAGCTCTAGCAATGTGGTCTGTGGAGTTATTGTTGAAGAAGCTAGTTGAATGGAGAAGTTGTGATGGAGTTTTGGGTTGGCCGGGACCACAAATAGCTCTATCTTTGCACGGTTTAGTTGAAGGTGGTTGCCCTTCATCCAGCAAGAATTGACAGATTGAGATGTATAGAATGAGAGGTAGAGTTGTGTCATATAACAGTGATAGGAAAGAACACGTTTCTGAATGACAGATCCTAGTGATGACTTGTACATGTAGAAGAGAAGTGGTCAAAGCACTGAGCCCTGAAGCACCCCAGTAGCTAGATGTTGCAACTTAAACACCTATCCTCTCCACACCACCCTGAAGGATCTACTTGAGAGGTAAGGTTTGAAGCATTGGAGTGTTTCCACCCAGACCCACCCCGAGTGAACTGTCATCATAGTCCGCCATTGTTGATACGCTGGAGCAGAATAGCGTCTAGCAATTGTGGTGTTCTGTTTCATGGATGTAATGACGAACACAGCAGTCATTTTGATGTTCCCAAATCTAAACCGCTGAAGACACAGTGACTGAGTTTTGTTTTCGAAGGGAAAATTCCCCATGAGCAATGCCAATGCTTTCATATTTGCGCAGTTCGCAAATCTTTTCTCATCAGACTGCTTTATAAATGAGGATCAGAATAAAGCTGGTTTTGCTAAGAAGCTGCTCCTGAGAAAATAATCGGTTCCAACTATTCATGTCCCTGTTGCACCTCCAGAAGAAGTGAGTGTAAAATTTTGTTAACCTTTATATTAACATTAAGGCCATTGCACACCGAGTCCGAAATTCGCATCCGAAATTTTCGCACGTTAAAAAAAAAATTCGACCTCACGTTATGTCAGTCACGCTTGCACACCGCCTCCGAAACTTTCGTCCGTCATAAAATTAATCGGATCGGGTTCGATTTTCTGCGTTTTTCGCATCCAGAGCCAGCATTTTGAGAGGTCTTTTGACAATTCAGGGCCGGGGGGAGCTCGTCCTCAAATCATTGCACATATGCGCCGTGCTTTCAGTTTCGGTTTTCAATTCGATCAAGTGTTTATGTTCTCTTCTCTATATTGGATTATGAAATTAATAAACCTCCCCTTTCAATCAGATTGAAATTTAGGATCGAATAAGGTGTGATTGAGCAGCTTATTCGATAACTAATGTATTATTTGGGCACAATATACACAATAACAGCCTAGCTGTTCTGTCTGCCCAGCGCTTCCACCGGGCCGCGCGCGGGTGTGTGTGTGTCCATACCTGGTCCATTTCAGACACACTGCCAGTCTCCGTTCAGAATCGATTGGTTCACGAAAATTGGTGGTCTTGTTTTTAATATGTGGCTCCAGAATCGCTAGCAAAGCATCATTATATGCCCCCTTTAAGATATATTGTTTTTCTTCAGAATCTCGGAGACCTCAGTCGTCATTTTAATTATTACCATACCTGTTCAATTTCCTTCCTATCTCTTTTCATGTTAATCGTAGTCTTCAGTTTCCTTCTCTAGCAACCCCCGCAGCGTGAGGTGCAGGCAACTTAACGATGCCATTTCCTTTTCCTTTTCCATTTCTTTCTCTTTTTTTAGCAAGAAATACACTGCACTGCTCTCAAAGACCATGATGATGGGGACAAAACATCTAATTTTCACCTAAGTCTCACTCTCATTTTCTCACTGTCTCGTCCTCTCTCTGTCTCTAACTATATCTCATTTCATAATGCCATCTTGTTTTTCTCTCTTTTTTGGCTCTAATAACTTCTCATTTATCTCTGTCTTGTTGCCCAGATGAAGACCCCTTCCAGCCAGTGACCCAAGATGAGACGGTGGCAGTGGGCGGGGTGGTGACCCTGACATGCAGTGTGAAGGAAAACGATAACTCCTCCCTCCAGTGGTCTAACACGGCCCAGCAGACCTTGTACTTTGGAGAGAAGAGAGGTGAGTGCCATCGATGTTAAAAAGAAAATGATGATGCTCATGTTCTTCCAAATCGGAATGACTTTCTTTCTTCTGTGGAGAACAAAAGCAGATGTTTTGCACAATGTCTGTCGCTGCTGTTTTACATATAATTAAAGTGAATGGGTACTGTTGCCACAAATTACCAAAAAAAAAAAAAAAAAGTACTACAAAAATTATAGCAAAATTATTCTGTATGATTTAGGTTATATATTTCAAGTCTTCAGAAGCATATATGTGAAAAGGGGGCTCATAAGAAATTATTTCTTGAATATTTTCCCGTCTAAAGTTCACATTACTTTATTTAAGCAAACTTTCATTCAGTCTGGCTGCAGTATGGCTCATAATTCAATCAATTCCTGATGAATGAAATGAAATCTTGTTGTACATTTTTAATCGTTGACTAATTTTATATTTATTTATTTATTAAGTAATATCCTATTTCTCACAAAAGGTGTCAAATTACAGATAAAACTGGTTGTAAATGGCAATTCACACCAACTTTAACAAGCAGACATTTCATGACCTCTCTTTTACGCGAACGCTTTTAAGACTGTGGTCTGTGACTGCAATTACTCGCCACTTTGGTCTGAACAGAAAATAGATTTTTGTTGGACCCTTCCGTAGAGATTTCCACAGAGCTCTTAGTCCCCCAACATCGAACACAAAAAGAATGTGTGAGACACCTTCCTAAAACATTAATATCACCCTAAAAACAAACAGGTGGCTCTGTGATAACGAAAAGCGAGGTGATGGAGAGAGAAAGACTGAGAGAGAATAGAGGAATGACCTGATTAAAGTGGAAAACAAAAGAAGGCGACAAGAGAGCACCATGAAAAAGCAGAAATAGAAAACAGTCTATTGAATGAGAAGGAAGGAGGGATCGTTGAAAGAAGGGAGAAAAGAAATACATTTTGTTGTATTTCATCTTGTTTTCACAAAAAAATATATATATATTTAAAACTATATAAATTTATGGTCACACTTTAGATTAGGGTCCAATTCTCACTATTAATTAACTATTAACTTCGACTTTTGCCTCAGTAAACTCATAATTACTGCATATTAATAGTTAGTAAGTTAGTTGTTAAGTTGTATTGGGTAGGGATATAAGGTGTTGCAGAATAAAGCAATAATATATGCTTTATAAATACTAATAAACAGCCAATATCCTAGTAATATACATGCTAATAAGCAACAAGTTAATTGTTAGAATTGGACCCTTAACTAAAGTATTCAAAATTAGGATAATAAATACATTTTAGCAAAATTTTGCTTATAAGAGTTTCCATAAGAGTTTTCAAATTCCAATTAAGTTTATTTTTCTATTGAATTAAGTATAAATCCAATTAAATTTAGCGTGAAAACTACTCGAATCAAGATATTCTCTCAAAACTAATCTCTGTTACACTTTTGTTTAGGGTCAAATTCTCACTATATCCTAATGTGCCTAGTGACAATTAAAACTAAAGTGTTTGCCAAATCTCATTATCTTACACAATTTTGCTCCCCAGTGAATTTACTGTATCTTAATTGAAGGATGTTTAGATATTTGGAAAACAAGACAAAAATACAGATTTTTTTTGCAGTGTAGAAAAGAGAGAGAGAGATCACCAGTAAAAGAAGAACAGGTGACGCGCATGCGCACAAGTGTGAAGAGATGAATAGATTAGTGTGGAGGAACGATGGATGGGAGGATGAGCGAAGTGAGATAAAGGGAGTAATGACAAAGGAGGAGTGTGTGCATGAAAGAGCAGGATGGAGGACAGAGGACCGTCAGCTGATGAAGACAAATTAAGTGCCCTTCACTTACTGATAAACCATGAAGCGCACACACACATTTACTGTAAATCTGCGGTAGACACAAGTTCTCCTTTTGTTCAAAGGTGAAGTATGTAATTTCTGCACCATTAGCAAAAATAATAACTTCTCAAACATGTTTTCTCGATCATTGCCAGCCTGTTTTTTCATTCTACAGAACACTTGATTGGGCAAAAATACTAATACTAAAGTGCAGGATGAGTCATCTGCATTTTTGCTCCATTATCCCAGAAGAGAACCGTGTTACCACAGCTAAAACTTAATTATTTTTATGATTTAAATAAAACTGAAACAGAAAAAAAAAATTAAATATTCAACGCATTCTCATCCCAAGGCGTCATATACGACGCTTTTGCCAAAGCGTAGACATCCAATGTACATGGCACACTTTAGCGTCAATATAACACGCACAGAGTATGAGTACGTTTAGGTCTGGGGTAGGGTTAGGGTTAGACCACTAGGAGGCGTCTTATACATATATATATATATATATATATATATATATATATAGACCACTAGGAGGCGCCTGACCCATATATATCTGCGTCTCATATTGACGCTAAAGGGTGCCATGTGCGTTGGATGTCTACGCTGTGGTAAAAGCGTCATGTATCACGCCTTGGGATGAGAACGGGCTGAAATATTAGGTGACAAACTTAAACATAAAAAAACTTAAATGAAAATTAGAAACGTTGAAATAAAATAAGTTTACTAAATAATAGTAAATATTATATGTAATATTAAAAATGTATATTATATGATTACTAAATAATATTAAATAAAAAAATAAAGCTAAATAAAGCTAACCCTAAATGCTAATTCAACATATATATATATATATATATATATCATTGCATAAAAGAGAAAGACAAGTGTAAATCAATGTCAAAATCATGAATATGACATTGCAACATGAACACATAAATATAAATATCCAGTATTTCGCCACTTGGCTTACTCTGATGCTAGCCAACTGTAACATTTTTCATATGGAATTCCTAAATGTAGAACTTGTTTATTTCCTAGACTTGCTTGCTCACAGATATAATCTGAGGACGGTCTGCACTGTCATTTTGCATGGTGAAATCTCTGTTGTCAATATCCAAAGTATCTTCATGGTTTGTGATAGTAGTAATGCCAGCATCAGCATGATGCCTATAGACTTTCTCAAACAACAACAGAGAGTAGCTGTCAGTGGAAAGAGAGAACAGAAAACTGGAAACTTTGCCTGTACTCATGCCTGTCATCTCGCTGTGGTGCTGATCTCACAAGATCTGTAAGAGAACATAGGCGTTTATGCATTCATGCATACTGTATCCAAAACTGCTGACTCGTTCACTGTTCACTACATAGGGAACGTCACATGGTTCGCTAGTTGAGTAAAGAGTAGGCGAAAATGAGGCGTATACAGATCAGACAAAATTGCGCACTCAGTATAATGTTACATACACATCTCAAGACACTCTTAGACATACTAAAAGAAATCTTATTATAAATGGATTTCAACGTCATATGAATGTAGTATGGATCAGAAATGTACACATAAGATTGCATGGGGCTTTTTTTTCGAACTACAGTACAAACAAATTTAACAAGTTTGAGTCTGATAAAGTAGAACATGGAAGAGTTAGAGAAATGGTCGAAAGCAATCACATAAATCTAAATCACAATGGTTTTCAGGGAGGAAATAAAATGCTAAAAATTCTAGTATTTGGCACCTATGTAGTGTATGTGTTTCGCTTATCTGCTCTGTCTTTCTCAGCACTGAGAGATAACCGTATCCAGTTGGTAAAGTCCACGGCTACAGAGCTGATAATCACCATCGCAGAAGTTCAGCTGTCAGATGATGGAGAGTACACCTGTTCCATTTTCACCATGCCTGTACGGACAGCACGAGCCACAGTTACTGTACTTGGTAAGTGTGTGTGAGTGTGTGTGTATATGTGGGGTTTTTTTTCTGTCAAGGTGGTATGAATCAGTAGAATTATTGATATATGTAGCATATACCCCATCGCTCTTCATGTATTTCGCTAAAAGTCTGTTATGGCAAAAATCCTGTCAAACATCATCACTGCGTTAACCACTCAGAGTCAAATTAATAAAGAAAGATACGTTTTTATTCTTGCAAGAATAGGCCCAGTCAACCCAGCAGTTACACTGTGGACATGAGACAGCTCGTATAGTCTTTTGAAGGTTCCTCTTCACCCGCTGTACCTTTCACCCACCCAGATGGCCGTTACTGCTGTTTAGTCTCTACTTAAGGACACAAACTGCTACTGAAATAAACCGTCCCTAAGGTCAGAAGTCCTGCCCCATATGTTCCCGAAACGTCACCCACAACCACGTAGACAACTATATTTTACTCATGGAATAGGTTCAATGCAAACACATGGCTCAGACTACCTAGTAATCTTCACTAATGAGTAAAATTCCCACAACAAGTCTGAGACTATAATCATGGGTATCTTTAGCATGAGGAAAATATCGGTTTGTTTAATGGACGATGGCCTTTCAATTAATGTATTTTTGTCGCTTCTGAAAGCATGGCTTTTCTATTAGATGATTAAAAGAGCTCTCAAAGTGATCTTAGCCACAAATGGACAACCATTGAAATGGTGATGCAACTGACACCATTACAAAATTAAAAAAAAAAAATTGTTGTAATTCAATCCAACACAGACAACTCCACCCATCCATCCATGGGTAATTTAGAGGTCAGTAAGTGTGTCAGATGTCAATTCGATAACTGCTGTAACTTGCGGATTCAATGAGTTCATATAGTACAACATTTGTCAGAACTATTAAAACTGATAATGAAAGATTCATGAAAAGAAGAGTCATTTTTTTCATGAGTCAGTCTGCCCTGGTCATGATGTATGTTTGTTTTTGCGTTTATTCCCATGAGACAACTTAACGTTTTGTAGCCATAATGCTACAGGGTTGACCTTTTTTTTGAATGATGGACATTTGAATTCATCTGAGCAGAATTATTTTGGTGCAAATTCCATGAAGGCCTGATACAAGCAGCTAGATGTTGTTGATAGTGAGCCGCTACTTAGGGTGCAGACCAGTTTTCATTTTATTTACATTTTAACCATAATTTAGCCCCTTATCTAGCCAGAATCTAGCCCCTTAGTTTCTTCAAATTGCACCTAGAAATTCAATGTATTTACTTCACATCTCTGTTTATCTCTCACAGGTGTTCCAGGCAAGCCGGTGATAACAGGTTTTGAAGATGCTGTTCAGGAGGGCAGCACGGTTACTCTTACCTGCACGAGTTCAGGCAGCAAACCTCCTGCTAAACTACGCTGGTACCTTAATCAAGAGGAGAAACCGGGTAAACACACACACACACACACACACACACACACACACACACACACACACACACGCAGTCAGGTCAAAAATCCACTTTGAACTCAAACGGTTGTAGTTCAGTAATTACAGTGTTTAATTTGTGTTTGTGTATGTGTAGGGCGTCCTGATGTTGTGGAGTCCAACCCCGAAGAACCAACCTACACAGTAACCAGCGAGCTCATCTTCACTGTCACAAGGAATGATAACAACGCTCTGGTCGCCTGTGAGGTGGATCACGCATCCATTGCCAATGGAGACAAGAAGACAGAACAGCCCCTCAGCGTCTTGTGTAAGACACACACACAAAAGCCAGAAGGCTTCTTAGAAGAAATGGTTCTATTTAGAACCAGAAATGGTTCCCTATATGGAATTCCAATTTTTTTGGTAAAAGGTTCTATTGGCCAAGTATGGAACCCCAGGGTTCTATATAGAACCCAGAGGAACCCTTTTTTTAAGAGTGTATAGAACCTTTTAGGGGTTCCAAATAGTGTACGTGGCGCTGATAGAACCTTTTAAGTTTCTATATAGAACCTTTTCTTCTAAAAATGTAGATGTTGTGTAGAGCTGAATGGTATGACGCTATACTAATGTGTGATTGTAGAAATGTCAGTCAGCAGAAGTTCTGCTAATAAAGTTTATATCGCAGATGATATGAAGAGTTCAGATGCAAAAGCCTCTAAATGCCATTTGAAATTTTCTTCTTTAATGATGATTTTTATCAAACTTGTATATTTAAGTTCAGTAATTTCACTTAAATAACAATTAATAGGTAATTATCATTGCCATTTAAGTGAAATTACTGAACTTAAATATACAAGTTTGGTAAAAATCATCATTAAAGAGGAAAATTTCAAATGGCATTTAGAGGCTTTTGCATCTGAACTCTTCATATATACATATCAGACAGGTGCTTTCAGCATAGACTGTTTGATTTTAATTGGAGAATTTATGATATGATGTGTGACTTTTGGTTTCTTGTAAGTGATCTGCCCCACTCTTAAACAACACAGGAACTCAAAATGCGGATGAAAAGCTTTATTTCCTGCACACAGAGCATTAAGAGAGAGAAAATGGCGAATCATTAGCTTCACAGCTCCACCCACAGCAGTTCTCTCTTACTCTGCTTTACTCAATATTTTTTATGAACATTTCTTGTTCACAGTACACTTAAATCATCCTTTTTATATAACTATTTCGTTTCAGAAAATAACATCTGATAGATACAACTTTAAGAACAGTAAAATTATAAAACACTATAAAATAAAACATTTACCTGCACACAGAGCATTAAGAGAGAGAAAATGGCGAATCATTAGCTTCACAGCTCCACCTATCCAAGATATATTCACCTCATTAGAAAGCACATGGCAAATATGACACAGTTGGAAATCGCGGACATAAAGCACTCAAAATACTCATAAATACAGACTCTTACAAGACAATATGTCTCTCTTATGAACAATCCATCAAATAATCATACATTATTTAGGTGAAATTATACATTTTTCCACTTTTAGTGCGGAGCTTACAGAAAACCGACTCACCCACAGCAGTTCTCTCTTACTCTGCTGCAGATCGTACGTGCGCGAGGTAGCCTATAGCGCCACCCGCGTATCCTATAGGAAGTGCAATCCCATTGTTGCAGGATTTATTTAACGAACTCACAACGATATTATTTATTCCGTCACATACACCCCCCTTAAATCCTGCTAAATGGGGATATACCATAACTCAGTAACTTTACAATTCAACCAACAATAAAGAAAAAAATGATGAAGAAAGACAAAATTGGAATGCTGAAATACAACATCAATAAAGAAAGAATAAAGTGCACATGGAGTATGATTAGCTGTCAATCAGTTGATTCTCCCAATAGGAGTACCGAAAGATAAGGAAGGCGCCTATCCCCAATCTCCCAGTAGACCAAAAAAAAGATGCCTGTTACACCTCAAAATATCATTATACACTAACTCCTGATTAGACTTCAAATCTCTGTATCAACATTCTTTTATGTATTCTCAGCTCATGCACAAAATCAAATATCACTGTTTATGTGAAAATGTGTTTAACTAAATAAACAAAAGAACTCACTGTAGAATCTGAGCTGTTTATGTTTTGTGTGTTCATCTCATAAAGCAGTCTTTTAGGAGGTTTAATGACTCTGCCAAGTCTAGTTTGAGTCACTACTGTATCAACAAGTTCTGGTTGTGTGCAAATCACAGGTTCCTCTGTATCCTCATGCACAAACAATTCTCCTCGAGTTGAATCACAGTCTTGAGCAACCATTTCAGGTAAATCAACAACACTCTGAGCATGTCCATTACTCCTTTCAACATCACTTTGCTGCGTTACATCACTCCGTGCATCCAGACTCCCAGCGTCAACACTCATGGAATCCAGGATCTCCGACGCACAGTCCAACACATCAGGTAAGTCTATCCGGTTTGTATGTTCCTCATTTTCAACAACACCATCAGGACTACTTAATATCCAGTTTGCAGTTCTGTCATCATGTTCAATTTCTTTTCCTTGAATCAATTCCTCATTCACGTCATCACACCGTTGATCCTGGTTCTGGGACTTAGCAATTGGTAGGAAGTTCACAGGCAACAAGAAGTTCCTATGGACTACTCTCACTTTGTCTGAGGTGATTGATCGAATTCTGTAAACATTGATATCTGGATAAACCACCATGACTTCATATGGAGACGACTCCCACTTGTCAGCAATTTTTTTCCTGCCTCTTTCACCCCTGTTTGCAACCAGCACTCTATCTCCAACAGCCAGTGGGCATCCCTTCACTTTTCTGTTATACAGTCTGCCATGCCGTTCCTGTTCCTTCAAAGTGTGTTCTTGTGCTATACGTGCTGCTTCACGCAAGTCATTTTTCAACTTTGATACAAAATCCTTTAGATCCACCACATCCTCATTGAAAAGCACGTTCTGAAACAGGATATCAATTGGAAGACGAGGAACTCGGCCAAACATAAGAAAGAAAGGTGCGAAGCCAGTTGTCTCATGTTCCGTGCAGTTATAACAGAAGGTAAGTTGCTGGAGCATTTGTGGCCATTTTGATTTTGCTTTAGGAGGTAACGTCCTGATCATACTACCCAAAGTCCTGTTGAACCTCTCAACTATGCCATTACCCATGGGGTGGTATGGAGTTGTGTGTGACTTGTCCACACCCGCCATGGTCAACAGTTCTTTAATCAGCTTGCTCTCGAAATTAGCCCCCTGGTCAGAATGAATTCTCTTGGGAAATCCATAAACTAAAAAGAAATCATTCCAGAGCTTTTTCGCAACTTGTTTGGCAGACTGATTTTGGCATGGAAAAGCATGGGCCATCTTTGTAAAATGATCTGTCACAACCAGCACGTCAACAGACTTCCCTTCTCTGAGCTCTGCAGACCAAAAATCGATACAGACCAGTTCAAGTGGCTCTGATGTACGGATACTGGTTAACGAAGCACAGGCATTGGGTTCTGAAGTTTTACCAACCACACAGCGACAACAATTCGCCACATGATCATCAATATCTTTCCTCATTCCAATCCAGAAGAATCGTTGTCTTGCTAGTGACAGTGTTCTACTACGACCTTGATGTCCTGCTGCATCATGTATTCCCTGTAGAACTTGTGTTTTTAAGGAAACAGGTACAACGAACAGGTGCAGTTTCTTGTTCAGCTTCGGATCTCTCTTCACCTTATACAACACACCATCACTGATGAGCAGCCTATCATAGTGTTTCAACAGTCTCCTCACACTTTTCGATTCTTTGGTTTGTTCTTTCTTAGATGGTCTTCGACATCTCTCAATGTAGTAACGAATCCGACTCAAGGTGCTATCCATTTCCTGCTCCTGAACAATGGTACTGTGCTGTAATGGAGGGTTCAACTGTTGCGGTGGTGAGAGGGCTGGTACCATCCCCAGTATTTCACTCAAGCCGCCAGTAGAATGTGCTGCCAACACTGCAGAAACTTCTTCACTCCCAGAAGAACCTGAAGACAAGGGTCCATCACTGTTTGGCTCACCAGAATCTTTCCCACCCTCCTGCATGACTTGATAATTACTCGTGCACTTGAAAGCATCCTGGACAGAATTGTCAACGACACCACTGACATCCTTCAAAAGAGACAAGTAAGGTTCAGTGATGAGACGATGGCCTATACAAGACTGAACGAATGGCTCCCGACTCAAGGCATCCGCAACCACATTCTTTGTTCCTGGAACGTACTTGAGATCAAAACTGTAAGAAGCCAGTTTCGCCACCCATCTCTGCTCACATGCGTCCAGCCGTGGCTTAGTCAGAATATAAGTAAGAGGGTTATTATCGGTCCAAGCCGTAAAATGCCGTCCTCTCAGCCAATGGCTAAACTTCTCACAGATAGCCCACTTTAAAGCAAATAACTCTAATCTGTGAGCTGGGTAGTTCATTTGTGAGCGAGACAGAGTTCTACTCGCAAAGGCTACGGGTCTGGCAATCTCTTCACCAGGCAGAACTTGCGACAATACTGCTCCTACTCCGTCAAATGATGCGTCTACAGCCAGAATGAAATGTTGATCAAAGTCCGGATGAGCCAATGTCACATTCCTTGTTAGTTCTAGTTTCAAGATGCGCAAAGCTTCCTCACAATCAGATGTCCAATCAGCTGGAGAGAGTTTGAGATAACTGACTTTCTTCCTTGTTTTGCGTCCTTTCGTGACCAAAGACTGTTTGACTGTACCTGATGTCAGTTTGAATAGAGGCTTAGCTTTTGCTGAACATCCTTCAATGAAATGTTGATAATATAAAACCATCCCAAGAAAGGACCTGATCTTCTTCTGACACGGGGTTTTTCCATCAGGTTCCATCAAATCAGATGCTGTGATGTTATTAATGGCCTCAACTTTACCAGGATCAGTCTTAATCCCTTCCTCACAGACAATGTGTCCAAGGAATTTCACAGATCGTCTCAAGAGAAAACATTTTCCAGGAGCCAACTTTAGATTATGATGCGTCAACCGCAAGAGAACCATTTCAAGGCGTTGAAGAGCAACTGACTCAGACGGCGCAAACACCATCAAATCATCAAGGTAACAGAGAACGCTGCTGAAATTCTCATCTCCAAAGATAGACATCATCATTCTCATGAAAGTGGCTGGGCTATTCGAAAGACCCTGAGGAAGCCTGTTATACTCGTGAAGTCCAAACGGGGAAGAGAAAGCAGTGTACTTTTTGTGTTCTTCCGCTACAGGAACATTATAATACCCTGAGGTAAGATCCATGGTAGAAAAGAACGCATTGCCACCCAAAGCAGCTAACACATCAGACTGATGTGGTAATGGGTAGGCATCTCTGACAGTCCTCGCATTTAACCACCTGAAGTCAGTGCAGATCCTGAGATCGCCATTCTTCTTCCATACTAAAACAAGAGGTGACGCATAGTCACTGTGCGACTTGCGGATAATTCCTTTTTCCTCCATCTCGTTTAATGCTGTCCGCAGTTTTGCATACTGGCTCGGTGGTATACGCCTATATGGAAAGCGGAATGGTCTGTCGTCAGTGAGATTAATCCGATGGACAACGCCTTTAGCCTCTCCACAGTCCATTTTGTCTCTTGAGAACACAGATTCATACTTCTCAATGAGGTACAACAACTTATCCTTCCATTGGGCTGATACTTCACAAGACTCCAAATCAAGTTCACCAAGACCCAATTCATTTAAGACACGCTTCATCTCTTCACTGGATCTAGGTGGTAAAGGTTCCTCAGTACACTGCAGATTTGACTGAATCTGTGTTGGTAACGGTAAATCCTGCATAGCAATACAAGGAGACACGTCAGCAATTTTCGAATTCCTCTTTAGCACAACTCTGTGGTCAGTAGGGTTAATGACTCTCAAGGGGATAGAGCCGTCTCCCCATAGTGGTGTTATGACCCTCCCAATCAGAATTTGCCTGGGTCTCGATCTGGATTCGGTTGGTTCTACGATGACAGTGCTGCCAACCGACAAGACAGACGACTGAGGTAGCTTACCCCAAACCAGATGTTCAGTCTGCGGCTCTAGTGTCACACTCCTCTGCAACTTTACAGTGCCAACTTTCTCCGGTATGGATTCACCTCTCCACCCTTCGATATTCGAGAAAAGAGACAGAAACATACAGCACTCATCATTCTCATTGCTGCTTGATTTAGACATCATCCTCCAGTAACCATCAGTCTCTCTCAGTTGCGTCAACAGTCTCTTTATGACATTTGTACCCAAAATCATTTCTTCCGTCTGTCCAGGCACAACCAGAACAGGAATTATCATTGAGCAGCCGTACACAGTAGCTTTAAGATTGTAGCACGCTGTAGGAGTAACATGATGGCCACCACAACCAACAATGACAATATCTTCTGTTGACTGGCTTGTCAAGTCTGGGTTACTTCTCAATAATCGTTCTTCCGCAGACTCACTAAGTGTACATGCCATTGATCCACTATCGAGTAAAGCTTTGAGAATGAGATCAGGCTCGACTGCAACGGAAGTGTAGAACAAGCTATCAGCTCTTGGTACTCTCTGAACACCCTGAAAGATAACCGTTTTGTTTGAAGGTTCATCACTAAACATGTCACATAAAGACTCACAATTCCTCACATCATCAAAACTGGAAATGGGAGCTTCACTCTCAAAATCTACGGGATCCTCCCTCACACGTAGATCATTTAGTTTAACTGTTGGCTGCTTGAGGAGGTAGTCTTCCTTTCCTTCGGGCACCGATTTCTGGAATGGTTAGGTGAGAAACACTGGAAGCAGAGCCTGTTGTCCCTACAGTGGGTAAAAGCAGAATGTGAAGTGTCCTTACACACCAAGCATGGCGTCTCATTCAAGCCTGGAATTCTAGACATGATGTGTCTCTTCCTGTAATCCTTGCTGACTTGTGCATTACCACTATTACTCATCAGAACTCTTTCCAACATGTCGATCACCTTTTCCAGAGCCATATTGTCTGACTGCTTTGACTGTGGTGAATCTTGTTCAGTTGTCACTGGACAGGGCCCAGGGCTCACCTTCATCTCATTCACCGAAACTTTCTGCTCACATCCAGTCAGCTTAGTTTCTTGTCCTGTGACTCTGAGACTTTTCTCTGAATGATACTCGTTCAGAATCTCTTGTACTTCATACGCCGTCCATTTGTCAATAGTTTTTGAGCGAAATGTCAACGCTAGATCTGAACTGGGACAATTCCGAATGAACATACGTGTTACTTCAATCAATTGGTTGTCTAGTACCTTCCCCTGCTGTCTTAAACACTCAGCTGTGATGTCGGCAGTACGGTTCAGACGCAACCAGTAGTCAAAGGGATCCTCTTGAGGCTCTGGGAGAGTAGTGTAGAAATCTTGCAGTGGGATAGGAGAATACTGCTGGCAACTGAAGTGCTTCCGTAGAATTGTGTAGATCGCATCTGGATCTGTATTGACATTCAAACCACTAGACAGCATCCCCACTTTAACAACATCCTTGGCTTTACCTCTCAAGTGCATTAAAATTTCCTCACCCTGTTCTTCAGTAGGCAGAAGTCCTTTCCTTATGAAGTTTTTCATGAGCTCCACCCACTCATCCAGGGTAACCGTGTCTGATGCGTTGCCTCTGAAGATTGGAGGATCTTTTACTTCCCTCTGGCGTACTACTTGAATCTGAGATGCACTCGATGCAGAGCTTTGGTCAGTCATATATCTACTATTGGGGCTATTATGACTCTGTCTTGGTGTGACATCAGTCTGACTGCGCAAATTTAAATGTTCAAGAATACTGTCTGCCAGTTGCAGTCCTACTTGTTGTACAATGCTACCCATCTGACTCATCATGTCACTAGTAAGAACTGGCGTCGAAGTGCTAACTGGCTGTGTACTTTCAGAATTGTTACAATTTACACGATCAGTGTCCTCATTAGCCTTTTGATCAGGACTAGCATTAGCTCCTAACCCCAAACCATAGCTAATGTCTGGAAAAGGAACTGGTGTTGCTAACAGACCTCTCCCTCGACCAACACTAACTGGAGTACCCATATATCCAGATCCAGTTAACTTAGCGTGATCCATAATCAAGCAATGAAAAAAAAAAGTAAAAGTGAGAAAAGAGAAAAAAATGTCCACAGAACTATCAACAAATGCAGGAATATCTGAATTAAATAATAAAATAAAATCACATCCAAGTGTCTATGCAAGAGTCACTTATCACGGTTATTATTTATTTTTTTTAACCGTAAAGCTTAGCTGAAAGTCCTGTGCAATGAAGAATGAAGACAGGCCCGCCGGTCTGATGTTCAGATGATCTTCGACCACCTCGATTGAAGTCCTGAGTCACGGCACCAATGTGACTTTTGGTTTCTTGTAAGTGATCTGCCCCACTCTTAAACAACACAGGAACTCAAAATGCGGATGAAAAGCTTTATTTCCTGCACACAGAGCATTAAGAGAGAGAAAATGGCGAATCATTAGCTTCACAGCTCCACCCACAGCAGTTCTCTCTTACTCTGCTTTACTCAATATTTTTTATGAACATTTCTTGTTCACAGTACACTTAAATCATCCTTTTTATATAACTATTTCGTTTCATACATCTGATAGATACAACTTTAAGAACAGTAAAATTATAAAACACTATAAAATAAAACATTTACCTGCACACAGAGCATTAAGAGAGAGAAAATGGCGAATCATTAGGTTCACAGCTCCACCTATCCAAGATATATTCACCTCATTAGAAAGCACATGGCAAATATGACACAGTTGGAAATCGCGGACATAAAGCACTCAAAATACTCATAAATACAGACTCTTACAAGACAATATGTCTCTCTTATGAACAATCCATCAAATAATCATACATTATTTAGGTGAAATTATACATTTTTCCACTTTTAGTGCGGAGCTTACAGAAAACCGACTCACCCACAGCAGTTCTCTCTTACTCTGCTGCAGATCGTACGTGCGCGAGGTAGCCTATAGCGCCACCCGCGTATCCTATAGGAAGTGCAATCCCATTGTTGCAGGATTTATTTAACGAACTCACAACGATATTATTTATTCCGTCACAGATGCATACATTTTTTAAGAGTTTAGAGATAACATACACAAAGGAGGATGTTGACAAAGTGCAAATTCTCACTGTTAGCAAATGGTTCGATGTAAATCAACTTCTGCCCCCAGTAAGTCTGGGATCGTGATTAAGATGAATTTCGGCTGTGAATTTATGTTTACATAAATGGGGTCTGTCTATATAATGAAATGTAGCAGGAGAGGCTCTGGGCGCTTTTCTGTACTTCAGATGAGAGGCTGAGTCTCTCAGCTTCATGTATTTCTTATTTGTCGGGTTTGCATTTCTTCTCTTTATTTCAGAGCATTTGATGTTTTGTATTGATTATCTTTGAACTGATTATGAAATTGGAATGATAAGTTGACCTGACTTGATAAATTCTTACATTTTGATTATTTTAACTGAGTTAAAGGAATATTCAAACATTCGCTTATATTTAATGATGCACATATCATTAACAACCTTTTCATTTATGGAGTCAGATGAAATAACAATAAAATAGAGTGCCAGAATGCCAGACTTCGGGCCGGCTTTGTAATAAAAATAAACCGATGTGCGTTCACACATCACAACTGTTTTTCACCATTACTTATTTCTATATAGATCCTTTTCCTGGCTACAAAGAACCCTTAATGTTTCTTTTGATTGAAGCCTTTAAAAGGGTTCTATATGTTACCTTTTAGGAGTTCCAAATCTGAAGCGCCCTTTATGTACAACCCGAGTGTATACTGACATTGCATTCATTTGATCAGTTCATGCATTCCCTGTGATCAAACCCACATGACCTTGGCATTGCTGGCATCATCTACTTGTTTGAGCCTCAGAAACGTGTTATAATATATCACTTTTTTATTATATTTCTTCAATAAATTAAAAAAAAAAATTAAATCTGCTAAAAAAAATCTGAAACAGCTGTTTTGGTGTTGTTGTCTGGCTCATTATTCAGAAATGTGTTTGTGCTTTTTCTCAGTTTCTCCCAGCGTGTCAATTCAGCCTGAGAGTGACCTGCCCAGAGAAGGAGAGAAGTTTTACCTGCAGTGCGTGGCGAACGGAAATCCAGAGTAAGACACACACACACACACACACACACACACAATGCACTCTCTCATTTCCATCCTTGACATTCATGTTTTATGTATGAAGCTAAAAATGGTCAGCCTATTGATCTTCTTTCTCTCTAACACTCACACAAACACACAGAGTTCTGTTTGACAGTATTACAGAGATATTTTCCTTGATGTTATATCAGATAAAGATAGAAGACAGAAAAGGGGATCAGAGAGATCCTTACATACGGTACACTCTTAGGAGAAAAGGTTCTGGTTCTATCAGCGCTACGTATTTGGAACCCCTAAAAGGTTCTATACACTTTTAAAAAATGGTTCCTCTGGGTTCTATATAGAACCCTGGGGTTCCGTACTTGGCCAATAGAACCTTTTACCAAAACAATGGTTCTATATAGGACCATTTTGGAGTTCCATATATGAAGCGGGGGATGGAACCATTTCTGGTTCTAAATAGAACCATTTCTTCTAAGAGTGTAGGGTAGTTTTAAATGCAGATGAAGATGAAGATCTCAGTCAGTTCAACTACTCCCTTTTGTGGGCTAACGGATGCAACATTATTATTTCAGATATATTTATTACATTTTTAGCTACTTGGTTATATCAAATAAATATTTCTCCCTGGAAATTGAAGTTAATGTAATTGAAGATCACCCTCTACTGGTACAGGATCGCATTACATATCATTATGGCTTCTGACATCCATTAGTACCACACTGAGAGCTATTCAACCACATTTAGACATCCCATAGTGTTTTTCTGTCGCATTTTCCCATTTGCTTTTACCCTCTATCTCTTCCTTACTGGAATGGGAGCACAAATAGGGGGTTGTATCTGAAGAAGAGACTGTAGTGTCAGAGGTGGCACTTACAGGGTCTGTAATGATCTTTTGATCTTTTTGCTGAACACACACACACATATGTTGGATTTCCGTGTTTTATGGGGACTCTCTATTGACAAAATTATTTTTATACTGTACAAACTGTTTTGTATATTCTATCCGATACCCTGAACCTACCCATCACAGAAGCCTTGGGTTTACCAGGAAAACACACACAGACGTACAGTATGTACTGTGTACACACTACACAGACATTTGGGGTCAGTAAGAAGTTTTAAAAATAAATGAATGCTTTTATTCAGCAAGGATGTATTACATTTTTCAAAAGAGACAGTAAAGACATTCCAAGCATAGCTTGCCATACTTGGCCTTCACTTCAGTTAACTTTTAAATTGTAATGAAATTTCACAATAATACTGTTTATTTTTTTTTTATCAATCCTTGGCGAGCAGAACTGACCCTAAACTTTTAAACAGTAGTGCATGTCACTCACTATCATATATTATCCAGTTTCTGTGAAACACTTTCTCTGATATAGCCTAACATATCCTTGCTTGTTTTGTTGTCTTACTCTATTGCAAGTAATACATCTCATGACAGAGCTAGAGAAAGAGTAGACTAATGTATTCGTTTAGTCATTACAGCTCCATATCAACATCAATCAAAAATATAGCTGCGAGCAGCGATTGCGGGCCCAAGCCGGTGGCACCGCAACCCCGATGCCTTTAGTTACCCAAAGGCACCGGGATGGTGGTACCGCCGGCTTTGGCCCTTTATCGCTGCTCACAGCTATATTTATATTTAATATAAAGTCGGTGGCACCGCCACCTTGGTGCCTTTAGGGTTATTCTGTACGACGTGTAAAAACGTAACCCCCGCTTTGACTATCAAAAAGAAGTGTATTGTAGAGCTTGCATCAAAGCGGACTCGATGCGCTGTGCGCTGTAACTCCATGTGGCTTTAAGCGCATCATTCTCCACTCGGGATGCGCATAAGCGTTTTATGCCACACTGTACTGAGCCTTTCATATCATAATGCAGTGACGCAATGACAGATTATTAATTGCCTTTCTTGTTCTGTTCCATCTATTATATGTTGATAATAGATAGGACAGAGCACTAAAAACCTCAAACAAAGCACTAAAAACTTAAGCTGTTTGCTGTGTAGTCTGAGAATGAGCTGTTTGATTTGCACCCTCTTCCTCTTCACTGTCCTCCATAAAAACCAGCTATCCAGGTCCATGTTGTTCTAGAAAGTTTGTATGTTGCTGCCTCAATTAACATCTCTGCTATACATTTAAAACATGGCTATATCTAAAATAATTTATCTTTTTGATTTTTGTTATCTTGTTTTTCATGAATATTTTACAACAATACAAAGAGCAATGTGTATTTTCCAATAATATAGTTTGTAATGGCTTTTTTGTCATAGATTATAATCATATATTTTTTGGATTTGTTATTTATCTTTATAATGAAGTTGTCTGTATTAAGTAGATTGTGTTTAACACACACAAGAGTGATTTATTAGTTCAACACATAGTTATAGAAATTCTACTTTATCTAAAAAAAACCTGCACTTTATACACACACACACACACACACACACATAAATACATGTAAATAAAAATACCAAAAAAAAAACATCAAATGTGTTTTTAGTCAGAGTATTATTTTATACAGAAACAAATATTTGTAATTCAGATAAGAATGAAGTTAGTGTTTTAAAATCTTAAGGAAAACAAATATATTGAAATATAGCACATGAATTTTAAATTCATTCAACTTCAATTACAAATACAATCTTACTTTTATTTAAAGCAATCTATACATTTAAAAGATGGGGGTTATATGCCTATTTTGTCATTTAAAAATATTGTTATGCAAAATTGTTATGCAAAAAGACAAGGACTTAGAGACAAGGACTTGTAGGAAAAATCACAGCCACACACACACACACATAAACACAGACAACAGCCCTCCCCTCCCCCACACACACACACACACACACACAGAGAGAGAGAGAGAGAGAGAGAGAGAGAGAGAGAGAGAGAGAATCGCAGGGGAAATAAATCCATTCAAACTACAATATCTGACTTTCTGTTGCTCAGAGCGAATGACTTTAAATTGGAAAGTTGATCGGCTTGACGAGAACAATATACGTGGTAAGTTTTGTAACTGTAGGTAAATTGAGCAAAGTTATAACACACTTTATGTGTCCTTTTTTAGTCATAAAATTCATTTCCTCGCCACGGCCAGACCGTTCGAGATATCAAAAATCCGTCCGGAATTGAGCATCCTCAATGTCTTGACTTCATGCACACCGAGTTTGGTTGTGATTGGTAAACACATGCATTGTGATTTGATGTATTTCTCCTAGGACAATTATTCAAACAACCCATAATTCATAATTCATAAATAACTTCCATTTGAACTGTCATAAAACTTAGAGCACGAAAGTTGTTTGGCCTGATGTGATCTATAATTGTACCGAGTTTCATATTAATTCACGCAAGTGTGTTTGATTTATGGACAAATGTTCGAATCCCAGTCCAGGGGGCGCTGTCGAGCCGCCCTGCCACGCCCGATGACCAGCTTCAGCCCGGCCCTGATGGCCATGGGTTCTGACCCGTGTGCAAAGTTTCAAGAGTTTTAGAGGATGTTAAGGCCCCCGAAAATGCCAGAGAAGTCGCACACAGCAAATAAAGGGTTAAAATTAACCTGACAGGCGCCCCTCCTCTCACTCACACAGAGGGACACTGAGAGACTGGCAAAATTCTGAGATTTTCTCTACATTCAAACAAACATATCTGACTTTCTGTGGGTCCTAGCTAATGAGTGTCAATTAGAAAGTTGTCCGGCTCGAGGAGTACAATATACATACCAATTTTTGTAACTCTAGTTAAAACTAACAACCCCACTTTTGTCAAAAGGTGGTGCTACTGAGCCCTCACCACGCCCGTTTCTGAAACTTTGCACATGTCTACTGGCTAATAAATGTGATGTGTCTGTTGAGTTTCATGCAATTTCAAGCATTCTAAGGGTCTCAAAAGCATCCTAAAATAATTTCAAAGTTTGAAGCTTTGCCACGGCAACAGTTTAAAAGATATCAAGATTCCATTCACAGGTCTACATCTACCGTATGTTTACATTATACACATGAAGTTTTTCATCTGTTTACATTATACAGATGAAGTTTTTCATTCATATTATTACATGCAAGCGTGTTTGATTTATGGACCAAGTTTTCGGACCCCGTTCCAGGGGGCGCTGTCTAGCCCCCCTGCCACGCCTAGGTACCATCTTCAGCCCGGGCCTGATGGCTGTGGGATATGACCTGTGTGCAAAGTTGCAAGAGTTTTCAAACCCGTTAAGGGCCTCAAAAGCCATTAAGAGTCTCAAAATCATCAAAAAAAAAAAAAGAATTTTAAAGTTTTATGCGTTGCCACGGCAACAGTATCAAAGATATCAAGAATCCATTCACAGGTCTTCATCTGCCATGTATTTACATTATACAGATGAAGTTTGAAGCAAATCGGGTAAAAATAAGAGGTTGATTTCAAAGCATTTTGAAAGTGACACACTTCCTGCTGCCAGTTGGTGGCGCTATAACTTTGACTCGAAATAGTCACATCCATGTGATCGTCCTCTTACAGCGAACACACTGATGAAGTTTCATCAAGATATGTTAATGTATGCTGAAGTTATAACACACTTCCTGTTTCACGTTTCTCGCCATAATTTCGTTTCCTCGCCACGGCCAAACCGTTTGAGATATCAAAAATCCCCTCACAAACTTTCATCCTCAATGTCTTGACTTCTTGCACACCGAGTTTGGTTGTGATTGGTAAACACATGCGTTGTAATTTGATGTATTTCTCCTAGGACAACTATTCAAACAACCCATAATTCTCAACTTCCATTTTAATTGTCGTAAAACTTAGAGCACGAAAGTTGTTTGGCCTGATGTGATCTATAATTGTACCGAGTTTCATATTAATTCACGCAAGTGTGTTTGATTTATGGACAAATGTTCGAATCCCAGTCCAGGGGGCGCTGTCGAGCCGCCCTGCCACGCCCGATGACCAGCTTCAGCCCGGCCCTGATGGCCATGGGTTCTGACCCGTGTGCAAAGTTTCAAGAGTTTTAGAGGATGTTAAGGCCCCCGAAAATGCCAGAGAAGTCGCACACAGCAAATAAAGGGTTAAAATTAACCTGACAGGCGCCCCTCCTCTCACTCACACAGAGAGACACTGAGAGACTGGCAAAATTCTAAGATTTTCTCTACATTCAAACAAAGATATCTGACTTTCTGTGGGTCCTAGCTAATGAGTGTCAATTAGAAAGTTGTCCGGCTCGAGGAGTACAATATACATACTGATTTTTGTAACTGTAGATAAAACTAACAACCCCACTTTTGTCAAAAGGTGGCGCTACTGAGCCCTCACCACACCCGTTTCTGAAACGTTGCACATGTCTACTGGCTAATAAATGTGATGTGTCTGTCGAGTTTCATGCAATTTGAAGCATGCTAAGAGTCTCAAAAGCATCCTAAAAGAATGGTAAAGTTTGATGCGTTGCCACGGCAACAGTTTCAAAGATATCAAGAATCCATTTACAGGTCTTCATCTGCCGTATATTTACATTATACAGATGAAGTTTGAAGCAAATCGGGTTAAAAATAAAGGGTGATTTCAAAGCATTTTGAAAATGACACACTTCCTGCTGCCAGTTGGTGGCGCTATAACTTTGACTCACAATAGTCACATCCATGTGATCGTCCTCTTACAGCGAACACACTGCTGAAGTTTCATCAAGATTAGTTGATGTATGCTGAAGTTATAACACACTTCCTGTTTCACGTTTCTCGCCATAATTTTGTTTCCTCGCCACGGCCAAACCGTTCGAGATATCAAAAATCCCCTCGCAAACTTTCATCCTCAATGTCTTGACTTCACGCTGACCGAGTTTCGTCGAATTTGGATCAAAGCTCTAGGAGGAGTATTTAAAATTCCATTGCGAGTGTTTTACAAACAAACCTCAATAGCCGACTTCCTGTTGGGCTGGGGTAAAAAGTAAAAGCGAGGTATAGATGAAACGATGAGATCAACATGTGTACCGAGTTTCATATTATTACATGCAAGCGTGTTTGAGTTATGGACCAAGTGTTCGGACCCCGTTCCAGGGGGCGCTGACGAGCCCCCCTGCCACGCCCAGGTACCATCTTCAGCCCGGCTCTGATGGCCGCGGGTTCTGACCCGTGTGCAAAGTTTCAAGAGTTTTCGAGCATGTTAAGGGCCCCAAAAGTGCCCGAATAGTCGTATAGAAAATAAAATAAATATAGCTGCGAGCAGCGATGCGGGCCCAAGCCGGTGGCACCGCAACCCCGGCTCCTTTAGTTACCTAAAGGCACCGGGGTGGCGGTGCCGAAGGCTTTGGCCCTTTCATGATTAAATGTTAAAACGGCTTGCCATAGTCTGTCATTTTGACTAGTCACAATTATGTTACAGATATCTTAAATGATAATACAAAAATTGTTTACAGAAGACATTGTTGATATCTACAATGTTAATTTCCGGATAGGCAAACTTAGCTTTTAAATGTTAAAAGGGCTTGCCATACACGGACGTAGGCTCAGAGAGAGTCTCACCATATTCAAACCAAAATATCTGACTTCCTCTTGGTCTGAGCTAATGACTATGAATTAGAAAGTTGTCTGGCTTGAGGAGTACAATGTATATAACGATTTTTGTAACTGTAGATAAAAATAACAACCCCACTTTTGTCAAAAGGTGGCGCTATTTAGTCCCTGCACCATGCCCGTTTCTGAAACTTTGCACATGTCTACTGGCTAATAAATGTGATGTGTCTGTTGAGTTTCATGCAATTTCAAGCATGCTAAGAGTCTCAAAAGCATCCTAAAATAATTTCAAAGTTTGAAGCTTTGCCACGGCAACAGTTTAAAAGATATCAAGAATCCATTCACAGGTCTACATCTACCGTATGTTTACATTATACAGATGAAGTTTTTCATCTGTTTTTCATCATTATACAGATGAAGTTTTTCATCTGTTTACATTATACAGATGAAGTTTTTCATTCATATTATTACATGCAAGCGTGTTTGATTTATGGACCAAGTTTTCGGACCCCGTTCCAGGGGGCGCTGTCTAGCCCCCCTGCCACGCCTAGGTACCATCTTCAGCCCGGGCCTGATGGCTGTGGGATATGACCTGTGTGCAAAGTTTCAAGAGTTTTCAAACCCGTTAAGGGCCTCAAAAGCCATTAAGAGTCTCAAAATCATCAAAAAAAAAGAATTTTAAAGTTTGATGCGTTGCCACGGCAACAGTATCAAAGATATCAAGAATCCATTCACAGGTCTTCATCTGCCATGTATTTACATTATACAGATGAAGTTTGAAGCAAATCGGGTAAAAATAAGAGGTTGATTTCAAAGCATTTTGAAAGTGACACACTTCCTGCTGCCAGTTGGTGGCGCTATAACTTTGACTCGAAATAGTCACATCCATGTGATCGTCCTCTTACAGCGAACACACTGATGAAGTTTCATCAAGATATGTTAATGTATGCTGAAGTTATAACACACTTCCTGTTTCACGTTTCTCGCCATAATTTCGTTTCCTCGCCACGGCCAAACCGTTTGAGATATCAAAAATCCCCTCACAAACTTTCATCCTCAATGTCTTGACTTCTTGCACACCGAGTTTGGTTGTGATTGGTAAACACATGCGTTGTAATTTGATGTATTTCTCCTAGGACAACTATTCAAACAACCCATAATTCTCAACTTCCATTTTAATTGTCGTAAAACTTAGAGCACGAAAGTTGTTTGGCCTGATGTGATCTATAATTGTACCGAGTTTCATATTAATTCACGCAAGTGTGTTTGATTTATGGACAAATGTTCGAATCCCAGTCCAGGGGGCGCTGTCGAGCCGCCCTGCCACGCCCGATGACCAGCTTCAGCCCGGCCCTGATGGCCATGGGTTCTGACCCGTGTGCAAAGTTTCAAGAGTTTTAGAGGATGTTAAGGCCCCCGAAAATGCCAGAGAAGTCGCACACAGCAAATAAAGGGTTAAAATTAACCTGACAGGCGCCCCTCCTCTCACTCACACAGAGAGACACTGAGAGACTGGCAAAATTCTAAGATTTTCTCTACATTCAAACAAAGATATCTGACTTTCTGTGGGTCCTAGCTAATGAGTGTCAATTAGAAAGTTGTCCGGCTCGAGGAGTACAATATACATACCGATTTTTGTAACTCTAGTTAAAACTAACAACCCCACTTTTGTCAAAAGGTGGTGCTACTGAGCCCTCACCACGCCCGTTTCTGAAACTTTGCACATGTCTACTGGCTAATAAATGTGATGTGTCTGTCGAGTTTCATGCGATTTGAAGCATGCTAAGGGTCTCAAAAGCATCCTAAAAGAATGGTAAAGTTTGATGCGTTGCCACGGCAACAGTTTAAAAGATATCAAGAATCCATTCACAGGTCTACATCTGCCGTATATTTACATTATACAGATTAAGTTTGAAGCAAATCGGGTAAAAATAAAAGGGTGATTTCAAAGCATTTTGAAAGTGACACACTTCCTGCTGCCAGTTGGTGGCGCTATAACTTTGACTCACAATAGTCACATCCATGTGATCGTCCTCTTACAGCGAACACACTGCTGAAGTTTCATCAAGATCAGTTAATGTATGCTGAAGTTATAACACACTTCCTGTTTCACGTTTCTCGCCATAATTTCGTTTCCTCGCCACGGCCAAACCGTTCGAGATATCAAAAATCCCCTCGCAAACTTTCATCCTCAATGCCTTGACTTCATGCTGACCGAGTTTCGTGCCGTGTGTTTGAATTCTCTAGGAGGAGTATTGCACATTCCATTGCGAGCGTTTTACAAACAAACCTCAATAGCCGACTTCCTGTTGGGCTGGGGTAAAAAGTAAGAGTGTGAGGTATATATGAACGATGAGATCAACATGTGTACCGAGTTTCATATTATTACATGCAAGCGTGTTTGATTATGGACCAAGTGTTCGGACCCCCGTTCCAGGGGGCGCTGTCTAGCCCCCCTGCCACACCCAGGTACCATCTTCAGCCCGGCTCTGATGGCTGTGGGATCTGACCTGTGTGCAAAGTTTCAAGAGTTTTCAAACCCGTTAAGGGCCCCAAAAGCCGCTAAGAGTCTCAAAATCATCAAAAAAAAAGAATTTTAAAGTTTGATGCGTTGCCACGGCAACAGTATCAAAGATATCAAGAATCCATTCACAGGTCTTCATCTGCTATGTATTTACATTATACAGATTAAGTTTGAAGCAAATCGGGTAAAAATAAGAGGGTGATTTCAAAGCATTTTGAAAGTGACACACTTCCTGCTGCCAGTTGGTGGCGCTATAACTTTGACTCACAATATTCACATCCATGTGATCGTCCTCTTACAGCAAACAAACTGCTGAAGTTTCATCAAGATCAGTTAATGTATGCTGAAGTTCTGACACACTTCCTGTTTCACGATTCTCGCCATAATTTCGTTTCCTCGCCACGGCCAAACCGTTCGAGATATCAAAAATCCCCTCGCAAACTTTCATCCTCAATGCCTTGACTTCATGCTGACCGAGTTTCGTGCCGTGTGTTTGAATTCTCTAGGAGGAGTACTTCAAATTCCATTGCGAGTGTTTTATGAACAACCCTAAATAACCGACTTCCTGTTGGGCTGGGGTAAAAAGTAATAGTTTGAGGTATATATGAACGATGAGATCAACATGTGTACCGAGTTTCATATTATTACATGCAAGCGTGTTTGATTTATGGACCAAGTTTTCGGACCCCGTTCCAGGGGGCGCTGTCTAGCCCCCCTGCCACGCCCGGGTACCATCTTCAGCCCGGCCCTGATGGCCGCGGATTCTGACCCGTGTGCAAAGTTTCAAGAGTTTGAGCATGTTAGCATGTTAAGGCCCCAAAAGTGCCCAAATAGTCGTATAAATAATAATAATAATAATAATAATAAATATAGCGCGATGCGAGCAGCGATGGCGGGCCCAAGCCGGTGGCACCGCAACCCCGGCTCCTTTAGTTACCTAAAGGCACCGGGGTGGCGGTGCCGAAGGCTTTGGCCCTTTCATGATTAAATGTTAAAACGGCTTGCCATAGTCTGTCATTTTGACTAGTCACAATTATGTTACAGATATCTTAAATGATAATACAAACTATCCAAAATGTAATTACGACTAGACAGAAAGACATTGTTGATATCTACAATGTTAATTTCCGGATAGGCAAACTTAGCTTTTAAATGTTAAAAGGGCTTGCCATACACGGACGTAGGCTCAGAGAGAGTCTCACCATATTCAAACCAAAATATCTGACTTCCTCTTGGTCTGAGCTAATGACTATGAATTAGAAAGTTGTCTGGCTTGAGGAGTACAATGTATATAACGATTTTTGTAACTGTAGATAAAAATAACAACCCCACTTTTGTCAAAAGGTGGCGCTATTTAGTCCCTGCACCATGCCCGTTTCTGAAACTTTGCACATGTCTACTGGCTAATAAATGTGATGTGTCTGTTGAGTTTCATGCAATTTCAAGCATGCTAAGAGTCTCAAAAGCATCCTAAAATAATTTCAAAGTTTGAAGCTTTGCCACGGCAACAGTTTAAAAGATATCAAGAATCCATTCACAGGTCTACATCTACCGTATGTTTACATTATACAGATGAAGTTTTTCATCTGTTTACATTATACAGATGAAGTTTTTCATTCATATTATTACATGCAAGCGTGTTTGATTTATGGACCAAGTTTTCGGACCCCGTTCCAGGGGGCGCTGTCTAGCCCCCCTGCCACGCCTAGGTACCATCTTCAGCCCGGGCCTGATGGCTGTGGGATATGACCTGTGTGCAAAGTTTCAAGAGTTTTCAAACCCGTTAAGGGCCTCAAAAGCCATTAAGAGTCTCAAAATCATCAAAAAAAAAGAATTTTAAAGTTTGATGCGTTGCCACGGCAACAGTATCAAAGATATCAAGAATCCATTCACAGGTCTTCATCTGCCATGTATTTACATTATACAGATGAAGTTTGAAGCAAATCGGGTAAAAATAAGAGGTTGATTTCAAAGCATTTTGAAAGTGACACACTTCCTGCTGCCAGTTGGTGGCGCTATAACTTTGACTCGAAATAGTCACATCCATGTGATCGTCCTCTTACAGCGAACACACTGATGAAGTTTCATCAAGATATGTTAATGTATGCTGAAGTTATAACACACTTCCTGTTTCACGTTTCTCGCCATAATTTCGTTTCCTCGCCACGGCCAAACCGTTTGAGATATCAAAAATCCCCTCACAAACTTTCATCCTCAATGTCTTGACTTCTTGCACACCGAGTTTGGTTGTGATTGGTAAACACATGCGTTGTAATTTGATGTATTTCTCCTAGGACAACTATTCAAACAACCCATAATTCTCAACTTCCATTTTAATTGTCGTAAAACTTAGAGCACGAAAGTTGTTTGGCCTGATGTGATCTATAATTGTACCGAGTTTCATATTAATTCACGCAAGTGTGTTTGATTTATGGACAAATGTTCGAATCCCAGTCCAGGGGGCGCTGTCGAGCCGCCCTGCCACGCCCGATGACCAGCTTCAGCCCGGCCCTGATGGCCATGGGTTCTGACCCGTGTGCAAAGTTTCAAGAGTTTTAGAGGATGTTAAGGCCCCCGAAAATGCCAGAGAAGTCGCACACAGCAAATAAAGGGTTAAAATTAACCTGACAGGCGCCCCTCCTCTCACTCACACAGAGAGACACTGAGAGACTGGCAAAATTCTAAGATTTTCTCTACATTCAAACAAAGATATCTGACTTTCTGTGGGTCCTAGCTAATGAGTGTCAATTAGAAAGTTGTCCGGCTCGAGGAGTACAATATACATACCGATTTTTGTAACTCTAGTTAAAACTAACAACCCCACTTTTGTCAAAAGGTGGTGCTACTGAGCCCTCACCACGCCCGTTTCTGAAACTTTGCACATGTCTACTGGCTAATAAATGTGATGTGTCTGTCGAGTTTCATGCGATTTGAAGCATGCTAAGGGTCTCAAAAGCATCCTAAAAGAATGGTAAAGTTTGATGCGTTGCCACGGCAACAGTTTAAAAGATATCAAGAATCCATTCACAGGTCTACATCTGCCGTATATTTACATTATACAGATTAAGTTTGAAGCAAATCGGGTAAAAATAAAAGGGTGATTTCAAAGCATTTTGAAAGTGACACACTTCCTGCTGCCAGTTGGTGGCGCTATAACTTTGACTCACAATAGTCACATCCATGTGATCGTCCTCTTACAGCGAACACACTGCTGAAGTTTCATCAAGATCAGTTAATGTATGCTGAAGTTATAACACACTTCCTGTTTCACGTTTCTCGCCATAATTTCGTTTCCTCGCCACGGCCAAACCGTTCGAGATATCAAAAATCCCCTCGCAAACTTTCATCCTCAATGCCTTGACTTCATGCTGACCGAGTTTCGTGCCGTGTGTTTGAATTCTCTAGGAGGAGTATTGCACATTCCATTGCGAGCGTTTTACAAACAAACCTCAATAGCCGACTTCCTGTTGGGCTGGGGTAAAAAGTAAGAGTGTGAGGTATATATGAACGATGAGATCAACATGTGTACCGAGTTTCATATTATTACATGCAAGCGTGTTTGAGTTATGGACCAAGTGTTCGGACCCCGTTCCAGGGGGCGCTGTCTAGCCCCCTGCCACACCCAGGTACCATCTTCAGCCCGGCTCTGATGGCTGTGGGATCTGACCTGTGTGCAAAGTTTCAAGAGTTTTCAAACCCGTTAAGGGCCCCAAAAGCCGCTAAGAGTCTCAAAATCATCAAAAAAAAAGAATTTTAAAGTTTGATGCGTTGCCACGGCAACAGTATCAAAGATATCAAGAATCCATTCACAGGTCTTCATCTGCTATGTATTTACATTATACAGATTAAGTTTGAAGCAAATCGGGTAAAAATAAGAGGGTGATTTCAAAGCATTTTGAAAGTGACACACTTCCTGCTGCCAGTTGGTGGCGCTATAACTTTGACTCACAATATTCACATCCATGTGATCGTCCTCTTACAGCAAACAAACTGCTGAAGTTTCATCAAGATCAGTTAATGTATGCTGAAGTTCTGACACACTTCCTGTTTCACGATTCTCGCCATAAGTTCGTTTCCTCGCCACGGCCAAACCGTTCGAGATATCAAAAATCCCCTCGCAAACTTTCATCCTCAATGCCTTGACTTCATGCTGACCGAGTTTCGTGCCGTGTGTTTGAATTCTCTAGGAGGAGTACTTCAAATTCCATTGCGAGTGTTTTATGAACAACCCTAAATAACCGACTTCCTGTTGGGCTGGGGTAAAAAGTAATAGTTTGAGGTATATATGAACGATGAGATCAACATGTGTACCGAGTTTCATATTATTACATGCAAGCGTGTTTGAGTTATGGACCAAGTTTTCGGACCCCGTTCCAGGGGGCGCTGTCTAGCCCCCCTGCCACGCCCGGGTACCATCTTCAGCCCGGCCCTGATGGCCGCGGATTCTGACCCGTGTGCAAAGTTTCAAGAGTTTTTGAGCATGTTAAGGGCCCCAAAAGTGCCCAAATAGTCGTATAAATAATAATAATAATAATAATAATCGTAGAAAAACAATAGGCCTTCGCCCTTCAGGGCTTGGCCCTAATATAGCTGCGAGCAGCGATTGCGGGCCCAAGCCGGTGGCACCGCAACCCCGATGCCTTTAGTTACCCAAAGGCACCGGGATGGTGGTACCGCCGGCTTTGGCCCTTTATCGCTGCTCACAGCTATATTTATATTTAATATAAAGCCGGTGGCACCGCCACCTTGGTGCCTTTAGGGTTATTCTGTACGACGTGTAAAAACGTAACCCCCGCTTTGACTATCAAAAAGAAGTGTATTGTAGAGCTTGCATCAATGCGGACTCGATGCGCTGTGCGCTGTAACTCCATGTGGCTTTAAGCGCATCATTCTCCACTCGGGATGCGCATAAGCGTTTTGTGCCACACTGTACTGAGCCTTTCATATCATAATGCAGTGACGCAATGACAGATTATTAATTGCCTTTCTTGTTCTGTTCCATCTATTATATGTTGATAATAGATAGGACAGAGCACTAAAAACCTCAAACAAAGCACTAAAAACTTAAGCTGTTTGCTGTGTAGTCTGAGAATGAGCTGTTTGATTTGCACCCTCTTCCTCTTCACTGTCCTCCATAAAAACAGCTATTCAGGTCCATGTTGTTCTAGAAAGTTTGTATGTTGCTGCCTCAATTAACATCTCTGCTATACATTTAAAACATGGCTATATCTAAAATAATTTATCTTTTTGATTTTTGTTATCTTGTTTTTCATGAATATTTTACAACAATACAAAGAGCAATGTGTATTTTCCATTAATATAGTTTGTAATGGCTTTTTTTGTCATAGATTATAATCATATATTTTTTGGATTTGTTATTTATCTTTATAATGAAGTTGTCTGTATTAAGTAGATTGTGTTTAACACACAAGAGTGATTTATTAGTTCAACACATAGTTATAGAAATTCTACTTTATCTAAAAAAAACCCTGCACTTTATACACACACACACACACACACACACACACACACACCACACACACACACACACACATAAATACATGTAAATAAAAATCCAAAAAAAAAAAAACATCAAATGTGTTTTTAGTCAGAGTATTATTTTATACAGAAACAAATATTTGTAATTCAGATAAGAATGAAGTTAGTGTTTTAAAATCTTAAGGAAAACAAATATATTGAAATATAGCACATGAATTTTAAATTCATTCAACTTCAATTACAAATACAATCTTACTTTTATTTAAAGCAAACTATACATTTAAAAGATGGGGGTTATATGCCTATTTTGTCATTTAAAAATATTGTTATGCAAAATTGTTATGCAAAAAGACAAGGACTTAGAGACAAGGACTTGTAGGAAAAATCGCAGCCAGCCACACACACACACACATAAACACAGACAACAGCCCTCCCCTCCCCACACAGACACACACACCCACACACACACACACACAGAGAGAGAGAGAGAGAGAGAGAGAGAGAGAGAGAGAGAGAGAGAGAGAATCGCAGGGGAAATAAATCCATTCAAACTACAATATCTGACTTTCTGTTGCTCAGAGCGAATGACTTTAAATTGGAAAGTTGATCGGCTTGACGAGAACAATATACGTGGTAAGTTTTGTAACTGTAGGTAAAACGAGCAAAGTTATAACACATTTTATGTGTCCTTTTTCAGTCATAAAATTCATTTCCTCGCCACGGCCAAACCGTTCGAGATATCAAAAATCCGTCCGGAATTGAGCATCCTCAATGTCTTGACTTCATGCACACCGAGTTTGGTTGTGATTGGTAAACACATGCCTTGTGATTTGATGTATTTCTCCTAGGACAATTATTCAAACAACCCATAATTCATAATTCATAAATAACTTCCATTTGAACTGTCATAAAACTTAGAGCACGAAAGTTGTTTGGCCTGATGTGATCTTTAATTGTACCGAGTTTCATATTAATTCATGCAAGTGTGTTTGATTTATGGACAAATTTTTGAATCCCAGTCCAGGGGGCGCTGTCGAGCCGCCCTGCCACGCCCGGTTACCAGCTTCAGCCCGGCCCTGATGGCCATGGGTTCTGACCCGTGTGCAAAGTTTCAAGAAATTTAGAGGATGTTAAGGCCCCCGAAAATGCCAGAGAAGTTGCACACAGCAAATAAAGGGTTAAAATTAACCTGACAGGCGCCCCTCCTCTCACTCACACAGAGAGACACTGAGAGACTGGCAAAATTCTGAGATTTTCTCTACATTCAAACAAACATATCTGACTTTCTGTGGGTCCTAGCTAATGAGTGTCAATTAGAAAGTTGTCCGGCTCGAGGAGTACAATATACATACTGATTTTTGTAACTGTAGATAAAACTAACAACCCCACTTTTGTCAAAAGGTGGCGCTACTGAGCCCTCACCACACCCGTTTCTGAAACGTTGCACATGTCTACTGGCTAATAAATGTGATGTGTCTGTCGAGTTTCATGCAATTTGAAGCATGCTAAGAGTCTCAAAAGCATCCTAAAAGAATGGTAAAGTTTGATGCGTTGCCACGGCAACAGTTTCAAAGATATCAAGAATCCATTTACAGGTCTTCATCTGCCATGTATTTGCATTATACAGATGAAGTTTGAAGCAAATCGAGTTAAAATTAGAGGGTGATTTCAAAGCATTTTGAAAATGACACACTTCCTGCTGCCAGTTGGTGGCGCTATAACTTTGACTCACAATAGTCACATCCATGTGATCGTCCTCTTTAACAGCGAACACACTGCTGAAGTTTCATCAAGATCGGTTGATGTGTGCTGAAGTTATGATACACTTCCTGTTTCACGTTTCTCGCCATAATTTTGTTTCCTCGCCACGGCCAAACCGTTCGAGATATCAAAAATCCCCTCGCAAACTTTCATCCTCAATGTCTTGACTTCACGCTGACCAAGTTTCGTCGAATTTGGATCAAAGCTCTAGGAGGAGTATTAAAAATTCCATTGCGAGTGTTTTACGAACAACCCTAAATAGCCGTAAAAAGTAAAAGCACGAGGTATAGATGAAACGATGAGATCAACATGTGTACCGAGTTTCATATTATTACATGCAAGCGTGTTTGATTTATGGACCAAGTGTTCGGACCCCGTTCCAGGGGGCGCTGTCTAGCCCCCCTGCCACGCCCGGGTACCATCTTCAGCCCGGCCCTGATGGCCGCGGGTTCTGACCCGTGTGCAAAGTTTCAAGAGTTTTTGAGCATGTTAAGGGCCCCAAAAGTGCCCGAATAGTCGTATAAATAATAATAATAATAAACATCAAACATCCGTCCGGAATTGAGCATCCTCAATGTCTTGACTTCATGCACACCGAGTATGGTGGTGATTGGTAAACACATGCGTTGTAATTTGATGTATTTCTCCTAGGAGATTTATTCAAACAACACATAATTCCCAACTTCCATTTGAACTGTCTTAAAACTTAGAGCAGAGATGGGCGCAGGTCACGCAAGTCTCAAGTAAGTCTGAAGTCTTAACCGTCAAGTCTCAAGTAAGTCCCAAGTATTTTTTTTTGGGGGGGCAAGTCAAGTCAAGTCACAGGCTATGTCAAGTCAAGTCAAGTCTTGTAGTAGGTTAAGTCAAGTGCAAGTCAAGTCACCTTATTATTTTAATTTTACATGCAGAATCTGATCTTAATAAAATGAAAAGACAAGATAAGTATTTGCCAGTAAATTACAATAATTTGCATTGTAAATACTCATGTTCAGTAAAAATACACCATGGAATCAAACAAAATTGTAACTTCATAAAATTATTTATTTTTCACTTCTGCCAACAGTGTGTTTGAAATGTTTTAAATTTTCAACATTTGAGTCCATAAAACAAATAACAGCTTAACATCCTACAGACTCTCTGAAACACCTTCCTCTCTCTCAAACACAGTTTACAAACAATATTAAACTTTGTTACATTTCTCCTCTCTCTCTCTCTCTCTCTCTCTCTCTCTCTCTCTCTCTCTCTTCTCTCTCTCTCTCTCTCACACACAGTGGCGGTTCTAGACCATTCAACTGGGGGGCCAGCTGGGGCCAGTTGTACTGTTAGAGGGGCAGTTACATTTAGACCTTATCATTTTCTGCACTGCACTGAAGCACATAAATAAGCAAAACCATGTTTATAATTATCCAACAATTTGCATTTCCATTATATTTTTACATTTGCATTACATATATCAGTCGTATTTGAATTTCCATTTTATTTTTTACATTGAATATACAGCATATGTATTATATATATCATTTTTACAAATTAATCTACGATTTTTGTGTTTTTTTTTTTTTTTTTTTGCAAAAAGTCAGCAAATTATCCTCTAAACTGGCCTTTTAGGGGGCTTTCCTCTCAGGGTGAATGAGCTTTTTAGGGCCCAAGCCCTGAAAGGGCGAAGGCCCTATTGTTTTCCTAACGATTATTATTATTATTATTATTTATACGACTATTTGGGCACTTTTGGGGCCCTTAACATGCTCAAAAACTCTTGAAACTTTGCACACGGGTCAGAATCCGCGGCCATCAGGGCCGGGCTGAAGATGGTACCCGGGCGTGGCAGGGGGGCTAGACAGCGCCCCCTGGAACGGGGTCCGAAAACTTGGTCCATAAATCAAACACGCTTGCATGTAATAATATGAAACTCGGTGCACATATAGATCTCATCGTTCATATATACCTCAAACTATTACTTTTTACCCCAGCCCAACAGGAAGTCGGTTATTTAGGGTTGTTCATAAAACACTCGCAATGGAATTTGAAGTACTCCTCCTAGAGAATTCAAACACACGGCACGAAACTCGGTCAGCATGAAGTCAAGGCATTGAGGATGAAAGTTTGCGAGGGGATTTTTGATATCTCGAACGGTTTGGCCGTGGCGAGGAAACGAACTTATGGCGAGAATCGTGAAACAGGAAGTGTGTCAGAACTTCAGCATACATTAACTGATCTTGATGAAACTTCAGCAGTGTGTTCACTGTAAGAGGACGATCACATGGATGTGACTATTGTGAGTCAAAGTTATAGCGCCACCAACTGGCAGCAGGAAGTGTGTCACTTTCAAAATGCTTTGAAATCACCCTCTTATTTTTACCCGATTTGCTTCAAACTTAATCTGTATAATGTAAATACATAGCAGATGAAGACCTGTGAATGGATTCTTGATATCTTTGATACTGTTGCCGTGGCAATGCATCAAACTTTAAAATTCTTTTTTTTGATGATTTTGAGACTCTTAGCGGCTTTTGGGGCCCTTAACGGGTTTGAAAACTCTTGAAACTTTGCACACAGGTCAGATCCCACAGCCATCAGAGCCGGGCTGAAGATGGTACCTGGGTGTGGCAGGGGGGCTAGACAGCGCCCCCTGGAACGGGGTCCGAACACTTGGTCCATAAATCAAACACGCTTGCATGTAATAATATGAAACTCGGTACACATGTTGATCTCATTGTTTCATCTATACCTCACACTCTTACTTTTTACCCCAGCCCAACAGGAAGTCGGCTATTGAGGTTTGTTTGTAAAACGCTCGCAATGGAATGTGCAATACTCCTCCTAGAGAATTCAAACACACAGCACGAAACTCGGTCAGCATGAAGTCAAGGCATTGAGGATGAAAGTTTGCGAGGGGATTTTTTGATATCTCGAACGGTTTGGCCGTGGCGAGGAAACGAAATTATGGCGAGAAACGTGAAACAGGAAGTGTGTTATAACTTCAGCATACATTAACTGATCTTGATGAAACTTCAGCAGTGTGTTCGCTGTAAGAGGACGATCACATGGATGTGACTATTGTGAGTCAAAGTTATAGCGCCACCAACTGGCAGCAGGAAGTGTGTCACTTTCAAAATGCTTTGAAATCACCCTTTTATTTTTACCCGATTTGCTTCAAACTTAATCTGTATAATGTAAATATACGGCAGATGTAGACCTGTGAATGGATTCTTGATATCTTTTAAACTGTTGCCGTGGCAACGCATCAAACTTTACCATTCTTTTAGGATGCTTTTGAGACCCTTAGCATGCTTCAAATCGCATGAAACTCGACAGACACATCACATTTATTAGCCAGTAGACATGTGCAAAGTTTCAGAAACGGGCGTGGTGAGGGCTCAGTAGCACCACCTTTTGACAAAAGTGGGGTTGTAAGTTTTAACTAGAGTTACAAAAATCGGTATGTATATTGTACTCCTCGAGCCGGACAACTTTCTAATTGACACTCATTAGCTAGGACCCACAGAAAGTCAGATATCTTTGTTTGAATGTAGAGAAAATCTTAGAATTTTGCCAGTCTCTCAGTGTCTCTCTGTGTGAGTGAGAGGAGGGGCGCCTGTCAGGTTAATTTTAACCCTTTATTTGCTGTGTGCGACTTCTCTGGAATTTTCGGGGGCCTTAACATCCTCTAAAACTCTTGAAACTTTGCACACGGGTCAGAACCCATGGCCATCAGGGCCGGGCTGAAGCTGGTCATCGGGCGTGGCAGGGCGGCTCGACAGCGCCCCTGGACTGGGATTCGAACATTTGTCAATAAATCAAACACACTTGCGTGAATTAATATGAAACTCGGTACAATTATAGATCACATCAGGCCAAACAACTTTCGTGCTTTAAGTTTTACGACAATTAAAATGGAAGTTGAGAATTATGGGTTGTTTGAATAGTTGTCCTAGGAGAAATACATCAAATTACAACGCATCTGTTTACCAATCACAAGCAAACTCGGTGTGCAAGAAGTCAAGACATTGAGGATGAAAGTTTGTGAGGGGATTTTTGATATCTCAAACGGTTTGGCCGTGGCGAGAAAACGAAATTATGGCGAGAAACGTGAAACAGGAAGTGTGTTATAACTTCAGCATACATTAACATATCTTGATGAAACTTCATCAGTGTGTTCGCTGTAAGAGGACGATCACATGGATGTGACTATTTCGAGTCAAAGTTATAGCGCCACCAACTGGCAGCAGGAAGTGTGTCACATTCAAAATGCTTTGAAATCAACCTCTTAATTTTACCCGATTTGCTTCAAACTTCATCTGTATAATGTAAATACATGGCAGATGAAGACCTGTGAATGGATTCTTGATATCTTTGATACTGTTGCCGTGGCAACGCATCAAACTTTAAAATTCTTTTTTTTTGATGATTTTGAGACTCTTAATGGCTTTTGAGGCCCTTAACGGGTTTGAAAACTCTTGAAACTTTGCACACAGGTCATATCCCACAGCCATCAGGCCCGGGCTGAAGATGGTACCTAGACGTGCCAGGGGGGCTAGACAGCGCCCCCTGGAACAGGGTCCGAAAACTTGGTCCATAAATCAAACACGCTTGCATGTAATAATATGAATGAAAAACTTCATCTGTTTAATGATGAAAAACAGATGAAAAACTTCATCTGTATAATGTAAACATACGGTAGATGTAGACCTGTGAATGGATTCTTGATATCTTTTAAACTGTTGCCGTGGCAAAGCTTCAAGCTTTGAAATTATGTAATGTAATGTAAACATAATGTAAACAGATGAAAAACTTCATCTGTATAATGATGAAAAACAGATGAAAAACTTCATCTGTATAATGTAAACATACGGTAGATGTAGACCTGTGAATGGATTCTTGATATCTTTTAAACTGTTGCCGTGGCAAAGCTTCAAGCTTTGAAATTATTTTAGGATGCTTTTGAGACTCTTAGCATGCTTGAAATTGCATGAAACTCAACAGATACATCACATTTATTAGCCAGTAGACATGTGCAAAGTTTCAGAAATGGGCATGGTGCAGGGACTAAATAGCGCCACCTTTTGACAAAAGTGGGGTTGTTATTTTTATCTACAGTTACAAAAATCGTTATATACATTGTACTCCTCAAGCCAGACAACTTTCTAATTCATAGTCATTAGCTCAGACCAAGAGGAAGTCAGATATTTTGGTTTGAATATGGTGAGACTCTCTCTGAGCCTACGTCCGTGTATGGCAAGCCCTTTTAACATTTAAAAGCTAAGTTTGCCTATCCGGAAATTAACATTGTAGATATCAACAATGTCTTTCTGTCTAGTCGTAATTACATTTTGAATAGTTTGTATTATCATTTAAGATATCTGTAACATAATTGTGACTAGTCAAAATGACAGACTATGGCAAGCCGTTTTAACATTTAATCATGAAAGGGCCAAAGCCTTCGGCACCGCCACCCCGGTGCCTTTAGGTAACTAAAGGAGCCGGGGTTGCGGTGCCACCGGCTTGGGCCCGCCATCGCTGCTCGCAGCTATATTTTATAATTGTTTTTTTCCTGACATCTTTGAAAGACAGAAGCAATAATTAATGCATCCTTGGCCAGGATATAATTATAAAATATGACATGATTTTAAAAGTGACCTATAAAATCGACTATGCAATACACTTTAATTTATCTAGTGCTAATACAATTATTAAGCCTATTTGGAGAGAGAGATGTTTTAAAATCGACTATGCATTACACTTTAATTTATCTAGTGCTAATAAAATTATTAAGCCTATTTGGAGAGAGAGATGTTTATAATGTGACAATATGTCAGTCATCGTGATTCGTGTAATAAGATGACTAGGCCTAGACTACTTGTTCTGAGCAGGTGTTGTCAGTGAACAGGCTGTAAAACTGTTGTCTAAGTTACAGACTGATACTAATTAAATGGGAAACGAATCGATTACCTAACGTAACCTCGGTTCTCTCTAGATGAGGGAACGAGCATTGCGTAAGCTAGCTTACGCTGCGGGAAAGATTCATCTTACATCAGTCAAGTTGTCATAGTTTTTGTCAAAACAAGTTGTGAATTTGTTGTAACATTAAAACAGGAGATCATGACTTACTCCGTGCTCCAAGTGATGTTCGGAGCTCCAGTGATTAGTTTCATCTGTGGGACGGGTGAAGAAACTTTCGGAAGATGTTGTAACAGAATCATATGAACAATTCCAGGATATGCTTTTTTTCATTGGTTGTTGCGTTAAATTTTACCCAGATACAATAGTGCCCTTTTCTGATTGGCTATTAAGTAGCTCTTCTCTTTTTTTGATTGGCTGATGCGTAGCAGGGTCGACTGCTGAACTCCAGGCGAGACGCGCTTGATTCTCACGTGAGAGCGGCGCGGCAGAGAAATTGCGTATATTAAATATATTATTAATAGTTTTTCCGCATGAGAAATACAATGTGTGACGGGAGTGTGAGACAAAAGACTGAAACGAGTGACTGTCATGCTCAATGCGTGACACACTATAAAAAAATATTTCACACTGACTCCACATTTAGGGGGGCCACAAGGGGGTCCAAGCTTGTTGTCGCAGGGGCACTGGCCCCCCAGGCCCCCGCCTAGAACCGCCACTGCTCACACACACACACACACACACACACACACTTTCTCTCTCTCTCAATAAGCAAAAACATGACTGCTAAAGGTTGTATCAGCGATGGCGGGGTAACATCACTTAACATCACGAGTGATATTCCCTTAGGCCACGCCCCTTGTCTCCCCAAAGTATTATAAGCAATCATGCGCATCCCCGTGTGCAGAATGATGCACTTGAAGCAACACCAAGTCACAGCACGCAACGCTTCACATTGAAAAGAACATAGCGAAGGGATGGTATCTATAATCTATCCTTAGTAGGGCTGCACGATTTGGGAAAATGTCATATTGCCATTATTGAGCCAATATTGCAATTGCGATTTGCGACTCCGATATAAATAAAATGGTTTCATGAGTCCAACTTGCTTGGTTCTAAAGTAAAATGCACAGATTAATGTTTATTTCTCAACTCAAACTAAAAACAACAACAACAATAAATGATTGATAACACCTATAATGATCAATAAACCATCAACCAAACCAACATTACAGTGATTCCATCAATTGAAAGCCATCAACTTTTTAAAAAATTATTAGGCTTAAAAAAATATATAACAGCTTTAAAATTAAGTGAACTTCAAACAATCCCCACATAAACCCATAATAAAAAACATATTTACCTGTGCCCTTCCTGTCTTAACAGGTACAGAAATTGAATAAAGTTATCAAACAGTCTGCGCTGCCTGAATCATAATTATATATATATAATAATCCTTATTAAAGCTACAAAAGTTCTTTACTCAAGATCAGTGAGTAATTTTCTAATTTCCCTTTGTTCTTTTTAACTTTACTGAAAGAACGCTTTATTCGCTGCTGGCTCTTTAAGAGCACCCGTTGCCGAGACGCGGATCTCACACGCGCCTCATAGCACAACTCTTTTCATCCATAGACTTTTCTTATGTTATGAAGATACTAGACAAAACCACATTTTGGCATAATTGTGTGTGCTATTGTTCGTTCAAGCTCGAAAGAGAACTGTTTATTCTGGGCTGGCACACGGTCAGTGCATGCGCATTATGCGTATCATCTAATCTAGGGCACTCACAGGCAGCTTTTCACTTCTTGTCGTGCAAAATGCGAAAAGGCATTTGAACCAATAAGAGGGGGATCTTGTAACACTAGTCAAAGGATGACAAAAAAGAAGAGATGCTGCGCTAATAGCCCTACTTTGTTTATTTCATATAAAATCGCGGCATTTTGCGTTATATAATTGCATAGGTTTGAGATTGCTATTACGACTGCGATATAATTAATCGTGCAGCACTAATGCTTAGTGTATTCTAAAGGGCAATAAACTCCACTCCAGCAAGATAGTCATTTTATGCAAATCAGAGACCTTTATGCCTTATCTACAAATAAAGTATAATATTGGGAACATTGATCTTGAAGAGAGTGTCGTCGTGTTACTGTCGCAACCGAACGCGACGCGCTGTGTGAATGCTGATGCATGGAGAATGACTGAGGCGAGATGACTTTCCGTTAACTTTAACTTAGAGACTAAAATATTAATTTTACCACACATTAAGCTATTGAATGACTTTAGAAGTCTTGGAATATAGTGTGAAAACTTGATTGTGCTTTACAGTTTTTTATGCTTTAGTGGGGCTTAAACACAATATGCAGAATGTCGGACGTCACTTATAGGCTAAACCAGGGTTCTCAAACATTTTGGTGCCAGGGACCCCTTCAGGGAAAAAGATTTCCAAGGACCCCCCTTATATTTATAACCGTTATTAAGCACAAAGTTAATGTCTGAGCGGCTAATGAAATATTCTTGCACAAAATGAATGGTCTCCACCCAGGGTACTATGCAGGAATTTCTAAATAGCCTACTGAGGTCCCAAAAGTGATCTTACTAGGAATCACTTAGGATCCCTCACTTAGGAATTTTTGATGTTCTTGATCTACATGTGCATTTTAATGTGTTTTTAAGGCCCACAATTGGATATAGATTTAGAAGCATGTCAGTGGGCAGTGGCATACTTTTTTTTTTGTCAAGATGTCACGAAACACAATCACATATTCCAAACAGGAATGGCCTTAAAGGAGAAATGTTTCAATGATTAGGCCTATTCTGCACACAAATAAAGCCTATAAATACAATGATAATGGCATTGTTTAAAAGGTGCGTGCGTTGTTTAATTGAGCTACTGCAATTAGCTAAAAAAAAACATATAGTATATGTTAAATATATGAATCCATAATATTAATCTCATGGGCACAGTATGTTTCTCTTGACCTGCGTTTTCCTTGTTAAACTTGAGCTTGATTAATACTTTGCAAACTGATTGTTTCGGTCGTTTTTTAAAAACTTTTATAAAAAACAGCTGTTTAGTTTATGTTAATGTAGGCCTACATTTTATCCCGTACTTTATGACCGTTGACTGATACGTCGTGCGGGGAACTTTGAGTTCACTCCGACTCAAACATTTTGACATTGAGATGTCGTTGTTAGTCTGCTGAAGCACCTCAGACGAGAAGGTCAGTTATCATCGCGATGTGCATCCTTGCAACCTCAATTGTGGGTACGGCCCTGTCATTATGCACTTTTATTTTGATAATGATCAGACTTCTAATGTCAAATCTACAGTAGCAGTGCTAGAACTGACTATTGTGCGCGCACGCGAGACGCCGGCGCGCGATTACGTGGGAATTTTTCCCTCAGCAGTGGAAACAGGAATACTCTTATTTATGGTCATAGATAAGACAAGAGTGCATCATCCGAAACGGTAAAGTGTCCATTTTTTTTATTTGTGTATAGGCTACATTATAAATGACTACAAAATGTCTTGCCTTTTAAAAATACAGAAAACAACCGGATGCGGGTTCATGCCGTCTCTCTGTCTTCTCTGGCGCACGTCGCGCAAAATCAATAGCGAATAGCCTAGTCTACTTGACGCACAGACATAGATTATCTATCTATAGAAAACTTAAGTGTTTAATTTGTATTCTTTGATGTTAAATGCATTATAAGTAACTTAGGAATAAAACAGCATGTTTTCAGATGATAAAGAAAACATGACTCATAGCACGGAAAAAAACGTTAGGTTGTTATAAAATTATTTCGCGGACCCCCCTGGCATTAGCTCACGGACCCCACTTTGAGAACCACTGGGCTAAAACTGTTTTTTTATAGATAAAACTATTTACATTCGGCAGTCATAAAACAAATCTCAGATAACGGTTGACTATAGGTAACAATGTGTAATTTTGCGCCGGAGTTCTCCTTTAACTTACATTAGCTAGCTAACTACGAACGAGCTAACCAGATAACATTAACAAATTGACAAGCACTTACTGGGCAGAATATGGCTCTTCAAATGACGGACGAAATTGGAGGTTGTCATCTGACTGTCCGCGATCTTAACGTTGCATGTCTTGCAAAGCGCTGTTCTTTTGCCATCTTGTTGTAAGAAATTCTTGAATCCAAAAGCGACGACGACCCTCGTTATCCCTCCGGCTGACATGTTGATGTGATCTGATGTAAGTGGGCGTGGTGTGCGCGTAAGATATGAGAGGGCATGACTGATGATCTCTGATCCAGTCATGACAGCGCTATTCTCAGCCTGCGCTCCAGCTGGATCAACTTTATTTTTTTTTTTTTTTACATAATTTATATATTTTATATTCAAACTGAAAACATGATGTGATTAACACTCAAGTCATATTATTACATGCAAGTGTGTTTGATTTATGGACCAAAATTTCAGATCAAGTTTATGGACCAAGTTAATTTAATTAATAAACTAATTATATAAAACTATTAATGCACTGGTTATATGCCTTTACTTATAAAAAATAAAACACTTTTTTAAAAAAATACCAGGCTTAAGGCATTTATTTTTTATGCAGGCCATACACACAGGAGTGAAATGGTTAAGACCCCCTCCCTACAAACACACACACATATACACAGACAGGCAAAGACAGAGAGCAAGACCACAGATTGAGCAAGACCACATTCAAACAAAACATATCTGACTTTCTGTGGTCCTAGCTAATGAGTGTCAATTAGAAAGTTGTCCGGCTCGAGGAGTACAATATACATACCCGATTTTGTAACTGTAGATAAAACTAACAACCCCACTTTTGTCAAAAGGTGGCGCTACTGAGCCCTCACCACGCCCGTTTCTGAAACTTTACACGTGTCTACTGGCTATTAAATGTGATGTGTCTGTCGAGTTTCATGCAATTTCAAGCATGCTAAGGGTCTCAAAAGCATCCTAAAAGAAATGGTAACGTTTGATGCGTCGCCACGGCAACAGTTTCAAAGATATCAAGAATCCATTCACAGGTCTACATCTGCCGTATGTTTACATTATACAGATGACGTTTGAAGCAAATCGGGTAAAAATAAAAAGGGTGATATCAAAGCATTTTGAAAGTGACACACTTCCTGCTGCCAGTTGGTGGCGCTATAACTTTGACTCACAATAGTCACATCCATGTGATCGTCCTCTTACAGCGAACACACTGCTGAAGTTTCATCAAGATCAGTTAATGTATGCTGAAGTTATAACACACTTCCTGGTTCACGTTTCTCGCCATGATTTCGTTTCCTCGCCACGGCCAAACCGTTCGAGATATCAAAAATCCCCTCGCAAACTTTCATCCTCAATGTCTTGACTTCATGCTGACCGAGTTTTGTCGAATATGGATCAAAGCTCTAGGAGGAGTATTTAACATTCCATTGCGAGCGTTTTACAAACAAACCTCAATAGCCGACTTCCTGTTGGGCTGGGGTAAAAAGTAAAAGCGCGAGGTATAGATGAAACTATGAGATCAACATGTGCACAGAGTTTCATATTATTACATACAAACGTGTTTGAGTTATGGACCGAGTGTTCGGACCCCGTTCCAGGGGGCGCTGACGAGCCGCCCTGCCACGCCCGGGTACCAGCTTCAGCCCGGCTCTGATGGCCGCGGGTTCTGACCCGTGTGCAAAGTTTCAAGAGTTTTCGAGCACGTTAAGGGCCCCAAAAATGCCCAAAAGGTTACAAATAATAAATATAGCTGCGAGCAGCGATGGCGGCCCAAGCCGGTGGCACCGCAACCCCTGGCTCCTTTAGTTACCTAAAGGCACCGGGGTGGCGGTGCCGAAGGCTTTGGCCCTTTCATGATTAAATGTTAAAACGGCTTGCCATAGTCTGTCATTTTGACTAGTCATAATTATGTTACAGATATCTTAAATGATAATACAAACTATCCAAAATGTAATTACGACTAGACAGAAAGACATTGTTTGATATCTACAATGTTAATTTCCGGATAGGCAAACTTAGCTTTTAAATGTTAAAAGGGCTTGCCATACACAGACGTAGGCTCAGAGAGAGTCTCACCATATTCAAACCAAAATATCTGACTTCCTCTTGGTCTGAGCTAATGACTATGAATTAGAAAGTTGTCTGGCCTGAGGAGTACAATGTATATAACGATTTTGTAACTGTAGATAAAAATAACAACCCCACTTTTGTCAAAAGGTGGCGCTATTTAGTCCCTGCACCATGCCCGTTTCTGAAACTTTGCACATGTCTACTGGCTAATAAATGTGATGTGTCTGTTGAGTTTCATGCAATTTCAAGCATGCTAAGAGTCTCAAAAGCATCCTAAAATAATTTCAAAGTTTGAAGCTTTGCCACGGCAACAGTTTAAAAGAATATCAAGAATCCATTCACAGGTCTACATCTACCGTATGTTTACATTATACAGATGAAGTTTTTCATCTGTTTTTCATCATTATACAGATGAAGTTTTTCATCTGTTTACATTTACAGATGAAGTTTTTCATTCATATTATTACATGCAAGCGTGTTTGATTTTATGGACCAAGTTTTCGGACCCCGTTCCAGGGGGCGCTGTCTAGCCCCCCTGCCACGCTAGGTACCATCTTCAGCCCGGGCCTGATGGCTGTGGGATATGACCTGTGTGCAAAGTTTCAAGAGTTTTCAAACCCGTTAAGGGCCTCAAAAGCCATTAAGAGTCTCAAAATCATCAAAAAAAAGAATTTTAAGTTTGATGCGTTGCCACGGCAACAGTATCAAAGATATCAAAGAATCCATTCACAGGTCTTCATCTGCCATGTATTTACATTATACAGATGAAGTTTGAAGCAAATCGGGTAAAATAAGAGGTTGATTTTCAAAGCATTTTGAAAGTGACACACTTCCTGCTGCCAGTTGGTGGCGCTATAACTTTGACTCGAAATAGTCCATCCATGTGATCGTCCTCTTACAGCGAACACACTGATGAAGTTTCATCAAGATATGTTAACGTATGCTGAAGTTATAACACACTTCCTGTTTCACGTTTCGCCATAATTTCGTTTCCTCGCCACGGCCAAACCGTTTGAGATATCAAAAATCCCCTCACAAACTTTCATCCGCAATGTCTTGACTTCTTGCACACCGAGTTTGGTTGTGATTGGTAAAACATGCGTTGTAATTTGATGTATTTCTCCTAGGACAACTATTCAAACAACCCATAATTCTTCAACTTCCATTTTAATTGTCCGAAAACTTAGAGCACAAAGTGTTTGGCCCTGATGTGAATCTATAATTGTACTGAGTTTCATATTAATTCACGCAAGTGTGTTTTAAGATTTATGGACAAATGTTCGAATCCCAGTCCAGGGGGCGCTGTCGACCGCCCTGCCACGCCCGAGACGCAGCTTCAGCCCGGCCTAGATGGCCATGTTGTTTCTGACCCGTGTGCAAAGTTTCAAGAGTTTTAGAGGGAGTTAAGGCCCCGAAAATGCCAGAGAAGTCGCCACAG